>JAFEMH010000808.1:265000-613981 GCA_022495995.1 Adenophora triphylla var. japonica
ATATATATATATATAGTATATAGAAAGAAAGAAGGAAGGAAGAGAAGAGAAGAGTTAAATAAAAAAAGAAATAAAAGGGATTCCGGAATTGATAATTCCGGATACCATATGGTGCGGTCGCCCCAACTGATAGGGCGATCGCTCTCTTTAACCGGTTTTGAAAAAAAAATAAAAAAATTGAATTCCGGAATTGGTAATTCCGGATTACCTTATTCCGGAATTACCAATTTTGGAATTCAAGTGAAAAGTGCTAGTTTGGTATATAAGTTTTTGTAAATGTTATTTTGGTATATAAATTTTTAAAAAGCTATTTTTTGAAAAAAAAATCCATAAAAATAACCAAAATTAAAGTTTCAAAATCACTAAATTAAAATGTTTGAAACGTCAAATGGGATAAACATTTAGGGACGGAGGGAGTATTTTGAAGATGAAAGAAAACATTTGAGAAAATGAAATAAAATATTCATAAATTAATTTTTGAAAGTGGACACTTTAACTGAAACAACTTTAAAAATAGTGATTCCGAATTCAATAAATAAAGAAAAAGTGAAGCAAAAGAATTAAGAAAAAGGAGAAGTAGAATGTCCGGAAAATGATTAAAGTTTTAGAAAGGAAAACCCCCATGATCACTTGTACTTTTTGGTTATTAATATTGTTAATTATTTTGGTGTTTACTCAACTAGACAACACTAACTAAAAATCAGACCAAAGCATGTTAACCCTCATTGTTAACGTACGTATGTAACAATCTAAATAATAACATTTCTCCCAGCTTTCCCTTTTTATAGACGCTTTCATTTTTTTCTCTTCATATTAAATCCAAAATATCTCTTACCTTTTCTGTCTCATGTCCTAAATATCCTCTCAATATGTCTAAATTTTTGTTCCTACTAATTTCAATCCTATTTTCAACCTTCTTAACCACTCATTCCATCCCCCCGCCGCCACCTATCCACTGCACCGTCACCGGCTGCACCCTACAAAACTCCTACGGCGTATGGAATGACAGAAAAGACTGTATCGTCCCAACCGTCGCCTTCCCCACAACCCAAGAACAAATCCAATCAGCAGTCGCCAACGCAAACAAAAACAACCTCAAAGTCAAAGTAGTCTCCAAATTCTCCCACACCATCCCTAAACTAGCATGTCCCGGAGCAAACTCCGGCAACAACTCCTTCCTCATCAGCACGGAAAATTACAGCTCGGGGATCGATATTGATGTGGATAAATTAATTGTGACCGTTGATTCGGGGGTGGGGCTGCGGGATTTGATTGATCGGGTGGAGGAGAAAGGGTTGAGCCTGGTGGCGGCGCCGTATTGGGAAGGGGTTAGTATTGGAGGGTTGATTAGTACGGGGGCACATGGCAGTTCGTGGTGGGGGAAAGGCGGTGCGGTGCATGATCATGTGGTGGGGATTACTTTGGTGGTGCCGGCGCATGAGACAGAAGGTTATGCTAAGGTTGTTAGTTTAGAAGGAGATGATTGGTTACTCAATGCGGCTAAAGTTTCTCTCGGAATGTTGGGTGTTATTTCTAAGGTAAGTTAATTCTTTCTTCCTTTTTTTTATTCATTTCAATTTAAGTTTCATAAATGGTAAAATATGCATAGTATTTTGAACAATTTTGTGCTCATAGAATTAATATAATTACAAAAAAATGTTACATACCTCTTTACTTTTCACCAATTTACTTTATCAATATTGTTTTGTTTTGGACAATTTTGTCTTCAACTCACTTCTATTATTGACCTGTTTTTACCTTAATTTTTTAACAAAACTATGTAAAATCAAATTAAAAACTTTTAAACTAAATATGAGGGTAATTTCGAAGCAACAACGGAGTATTTGTTTTCCTTTTCCTTTTGAAACAACTATTTTTTATTTTGAAGCAACTATGGAGTACTCCCTCTGTCCCATTACAAAGAGAAAAGTTTGATTTTTTTGGTCAACTGAAAAAATTTTTGACCATGATTTTATTAATATCTAGATATCTCTATGCAATTCTAAAAATTGTTATTGCTTCACCATTAAAAATACTATCAATAACAATTTTTTGAATTGCATAGAGATATCTAGATATTAATAAAATCATGGTCAAAAATTTTTTCAGTTGACCAAAAAAGTCAAACTTTCCTCTTTGTAATGGGACGGAGAGAGTATTTATTAAAAACATACGCTACCACCTTGGCACCTTCTTAACTAGAATTTGCAATTATAGAAATTAAAATGTACTCCCTCCGTCCCGCTAATATTCGCACACTTTCCTTTTTGGACGTCCCGCTAATATCCGCATACTCCCAAAAAGGAAACTTTATATTAATAAAATATTCACCCAACCCCACTCATTCTCTCTTGTACATTATTTTAATACTCACAACACCATTATAATTTATTACACCCTCCACTCATTCTCTCTCCTACTTTACTTTTACACTCACAACATTTTATTAAAATATCATATTCCTTAATTCCCGCGCAAACAGTATTAGTGACGATATTAGCGGGACGGAGGGAGTACTTCCTTCGTCCCAATTTAAGGTTGCTAGTTTGATTTGACATGCAAGTTAGTAAAAAGTAAATGTTGTCCCTTTTGTCCCGATTTAAGTTTCCTATTTTGACTTATCACGTGGATTAAGAAAAAGTAAATGTTGTAACTATGAAAAATAAAGTAATAGAGAGAAAGTTTGTAGTGAGTTTTTGTTGTGATAAGAATAAGTGGGTTATATGGTATATTTTAGGTAATAAAGCAAATAATAACCTTTAGACTGAGATAAAACAAAAGCAAATTAAAAATCTTAAATTAAATCGGGGACGTAGAGAGTATTTATTTTTTTTACAAGTTTTTTGTGCTAAGAGAAATATTTGGCATTAACTCCTGTCGACTTTTAATTACTTTTAATTAAACGGGGGACGTAGAGGAGGGGGCGGCGACGACCATTAGAGTTGGGGGATCGTGTGGGTGTTAACGATAGAGAGATGGGTGACCTGGAAAGGAGGGGGTGGAGTGGGGGGTTGGCACGTAGGTGGGCAGAGATGGAGAATAATGGCCGGTGTGGGTGTGAGGGTGATGGTGGGGCGGAGGTGGAGGGAAAAAAAGGAGGGATTTTTTTTATTTTGAATTGAGGTTAATGTTTATAAGAGATGGGGGTGTGTGTGCAACTTAACATTTCAGTTTTTATGGTCTATACTTTGTTCATTTACAAATTTACCTCCTATATTTCATGTTTACATCAACTGTGCCAACTGGGCTATTTGTTCAATGTGTATGTGTGAAATTACCATAAAATCATTCTAGTCAGCAGTTCTGTTAAATATTTGACTAAAAGTTACTTTTGGTCATATTTCCCCTAATTAATGTTCATACGATGTCATATGTGCATAAAATTAAGTTGAGGGGCATATTTGCATCCAATCCCCAAGTACGAAGGTAAAAATATCATATCATCCGATTTGCTTCAGTTTCGTTAAAATGGATGGCTCGTGTTAGAAACGTTATTCCATATTGAGAATTGACACCTTGCAGATATAAAGATTATGGGTCATTCTCTTAGTACCAATTGGTATTAAAGAGAAACCTCAAACATTAAGATGATATCACAACAAGTTTGTTACACTTGTAGGCCTAACGACACACGATGTTGCTGCACGCCACCGATTAATAAGTCCTCGCTTATAAGCCTTGACAAAGTTTTGTTGCGTTTAAATTTAATTTGTTGTACGTGGAAGTTTTAGTTAAACATAGTTCGCAGACTAGTTGTTTGAAACATGTATAGTTAGACTGCACAATAGTCTATAAATTATATCTAATTGATTTATTAAATTAGACATTATTCAAATGAGTTGGTTTTATGAAAAATCGATTATTTTTTTAATTGATAGGAAAAACGGGTTTTCAAATCGGTGACTTAAATGACGGATGGCATGTAAAATTTAAGCACGTTTCTTCTATTTTATTTACAGGAGTCGAACATGTTCGTTTCTCTTTATCAGCATCGTCGAATAGATTCGCATTTAGTTACCTTTAGGAAATTGTTTATATGGCTGCTTGATTGACTTCACCTAGGTATTGATATCTTCTTAAGCTACTACTGCCAAATTGTTGACCCATTGATTTATGGGTTTGATTAAGAGTTTATTTAGTCGTTTCTAATTTGTTGAATGGAGGCGTGGAAAGTTGAATTTAACCAGCGGGAGAATCTTGGAGATTTGTAGTCCTAGTCAGTGTAGATCGATCGAAATTGATTGCAATTGATTTTTGATTAAATGTCAGTTCATATGTAATTTAGTGTCAGTTCATAAGTAATAGAGTGCCATTGCACATATTAATAAGGGCTAGTGCATGTATAATCGAGTGTCAGTAGTGCGTGTGTAAATAAGTGCAGTGCTTGTATAATTGAGTGTCAATGTGTGGGTAGTTAAATGCCAACACACTTGTTAATGAGTTCCAATGATAGGTAGTGATAAAAAGTTTCGGTAGTGGTGTTTAAAGAGTGCTAGTGCACGTGCATTTGAGTACATGTATAATTGAGTGTCATTGCGTGTGTAATTGGTTGCCAGTACGTGGTATAATTGAGTGCTAATGCGTGATTGGTTAAATGACAGTGCACTTGGTAATGAGTTCCAATGATAGTGATAAAAGAGTGACAATAATAGTGTTAAAAGAGTGTCAGTTCATGTGTATTTGAGTGCCAATTCATGTATAATTGAGTGCCAGTGAGTGTGTAATTGAGTGCTGGTGCGTGGGTAATTGAGTGACAATGATAAAAAGTGACAGTAGTAGTATTAAAAGAGTGTAGTAGTAAATGTATAATTGAGTGTCAGTGCGTGTGTAATTGAGTACCGGTGCGTGTATAATTGAGTGTCTGTGGGTAATTAAATGTCAGTGAACTGCATTACACCAATACTGACACTCTTTTGCACCAACACTGACACTATTTTACACCGAAATAACACTCAAACACACGCAATGGCATCCTTTCCTTTTACAATAACATTCGCCTTTCATTATGTATTTACCGGCACTTTCAATTGATAGATGCAGATAGTTTTTAAAAGAGTAAACAAAAAGAAAATGTAACCTCGATAGTTTTCAAAAGAGTAAACAAAAAGAAAATGTAACCTTCAGTAAGGGTGAATGTTGAGTGTTCCTCCATTTTTGCTTCATTATATGAGAGTGTGTGAATGAAAATCTAGCTAAAATACAAACGAAGAAAGGAGATTTTTTTTGGCACAATGATGACGTACGCAAAAGGATTTTAACTTTGAATATGACTTTAAATCTGAGATAAAATTTGATTAGTTAGTTTGATTTTGAATCATGTGAATTTCAAAACAGAACATGGGAAGATGGCGAGGAAGATGGCGGCTTTCGTGGATATATCGTTAAATGGGTTGGCGTTTCTAAACATTGCGAAGTAAAAAAATCGTTTTTCCTATTGCATAGAATAAACTGATTTTTTTTAAGATTTTTGCTTTTCAAATGAATGGACCCTGTTGGTGAAAGTGGGAAGCGAAATGATGATCATGCATTTAATGAACAAATCCAACAAAAATGAACCATATTGCCCTGAGTGGGTTAGCTAACGCACCGATCCTAAATCTTGATATTCATTTTTTTTATATTATTTTGCGTGAGTAATAATTATATTCAATGAATATTGAAATTGGATTGATTAAAAATGTGATTACTTAGGTGACATTGTCGGTGGAAAGAGGGTTCAAAAGAAGCATAACCTATAACTTCACGGAGGAAAGTAATATAGAGGTGGAATTTATGAAACATGGGAAGAATCATGAGTTTGGAGACATAACATGGTACCCCTCAAAGCACACAGCCGTGTATAGAAATGATGACAGGGTTCCATTGGATACCAAAGGCGATGGTGTCAATGATTTTCTTGGTTTCCAATCCAATCTCATAGTTATTTCCCAAGCTACTAGATCTAATGGTATGTACTTCTCTCTAATTCTATTAATAGAAAGACTATTTATAGACAACAAAATTTAATTATCCATACCCTATTAAAATTTATTAAAAGAGTAGGTCTGCTGAGAAACACGTTTCTCCATAACTATGGAGAAACGTGTTTTTAATAGCCAGAAGCTATGCGTTTGATAACCAGAAAAAAATTTCTGGATATCAGTCTCAAAGGGTTCTGGATATCCAGAAGCTTTGGAACTGATATCCAGAAGCCTTTGGGCGGATATCCAGAAAAAATAGATTTGAAGCCAAATCCAAGGCCAAGACCAGAAATGAAGGTTTCTGGATATCCAGAAACCTTCAAATGTATATCCGAAACCATCAAATGAATATCCGAAACATTTTGAAAGTTTACGGATATTCATTTTGAAGGTTTCGGATATCCGTAAACCTTTCAATGTATATCCGAAACCATCAAATGAATATCCGAAACATTTTGAAAGTTTACGGTTATCATTTTGAAGGTTTCACGGATATCACTTTCATAAGCTTCTGGATATCCAGAAGCCTTGGCCTGCATTGTCGCGCGACAAGTCGGGCCCCGTTTCTCCATAAGTTACGGAGAAACGCGTTTCTCCCCAGATTTTGTGTTATTAAAATTATATATTTTGTAAGGTTTTATCTACATATTTATTTTTCAGTTTTCAAAACAATTCATTTTAATCATGTTAAGATAAATAAATTCATTATATGCAAGTGAAAATATTTATGATAGAAAACAATTATTATTCATTCTTCATCTAAACAAGAAAATAGATATTTTGTTCACCTAATTTTATGAGTGGGTCTTGCGTAACGTGTTTTTCTTAAATCTTAGAAAAAAAATGGGGTTTTCAGAAAAGTGTGGGTTTCCCTCTTAAATGACAATGCTAATGTTTAAAAGTGTCGACAATTTATATAGAGACTTATAAACATTTAAAGTGGCACTTATAAACATTTAAAAATGCACATATAAAACACTTGTTAATAAGTGTCATTCTTTGTGTAAAAAGTGTGAGTAGTAGTTTTAAAATTGTCGATCCATGTGTTAAAGAATTTCAACGCATGCATGTGTTAATGAATGTTCACTACAAGAAACATAGTTATTAGGGTCGGCCCGTCACCGTCCCTACATGAGCAAAATATAACACGTGTTAGTTTAATATATTGACAGCATGTAAAAGAGTGTCAATTTGTGTGTTAAAGACTGTTAATGATAGTGTTAAAAAGTGTCAATATTAGTAATGATGAGTCTCAAAGTATTATAATAAGTTTTATTTATTTACAAAAATGTCACTGTACATTTTGAAATAAGTTCACTTTATTTATAAATATGTCACTGCAAATAGTCCCCGTTATTTACAAAAATGTTATCGCACATTTTGAAAAACACGTTTTTTATTCTCTACGAAAGAGACGTTTTACCATATATTTTCACTAATCTTATTTCTATTTTTTATTTCTATTTCCACCTAATAATTTGTTTTCTCTATTTTTCATCTCGATTGAAGAGAAGATAAAACAAAAAATCTGGGGAGAAACGCGTTTCTCCGTCGTTTATGGAGAAACGGGGCAACGTTTGTCGCGCGACATACTTAGCCACAACAACTGGACATCCTTTCCAAAGCTTCTGGATATCCAGAACATTGAATATGGATATCCAAAAGCTTTGGAAAGGATATTCAAAAACCAAATATTTTTTCTGGCTATCCTTTCCAAAGCTTCTGGATATCCATATTCAATGCCTGATATCCGTGCTTGAAAGATATCCGAAAAAATATTTGGTTTCTGGATATCATTTTCAAAGCTTCTGGATATCCATATTCAATGTTCTGGATATTCAGAAGCTGATGAAAGTGATATCCAGAAACTGGCTAAGTATGTCGCGCGACAAACCTTGCCCCGTTTCTCCAGACGCGACGGAGAAACGCGTTTCTCCCCATACCGACTCAAAAGGAGGACAAAAACTAGAAAACGTGCTGGAAAAAATATAGAATTCTAAACAACAAATAGTCAAATTGAAATAAAACTTGAGTGGTGAATTTGTTAATTATTATATTAATAATATGAAATGGGGCATTACAATTTTAAAAAATTAGCTTCCACTAAATAATTATTAATTAAGGTCGATATTTTGAAGGCAGATTGTATGATGATTATAGTTATTTATAACTTTAATTATAAAATATATCGGATAAGTAAAACTTGTATTGGACGTAGGAACCTCTAGATTGTTTCATTAACTCTATAAGATTTCAAAGGACAATAGTGTCATTTGACTGAAATTCTTGTTGACAAGTAAAAAAATTGTAGTAACAATATTCTCTCATATATACTCACACCATCCCATAATAAAGGGTATAAAATTAAACGTATTTGAGAACTACGGAATTATATTTATATATATATATATATATATATATATATAATAATAATAATAATAATAAAATATTGATAGTAGAAAGAGTGTTATGAGTATTAAAACTAAGGTATGAGAGAAAATTGGCATAAAAAAATTAAATTGATAGCTGTTGTGTGCATGATAAGTCTTTCACATTAAACAAGGAAGTATTATATAGTTTCCAATTTAGAAAATGTGACATTAATGAAACATCTGAAAGAAACATTACAATGAAAATGAATTTTTGCAACATTTAAAAAAAAAAAAAAAAAAACTGGAAAAAAGGCAAAAAAAAAAAAAAAAAAAAAAAAAACTAACTAAAATTTGCACAGATTCCGGCACTTTTGTAGGCACTGGAAAAGCAGCAACAACTTTCCTACATTTATAAAGTATCTCAACATTTTTGGCACTGGAAAAACTAACTAAAATTTGCACAGATTCAGTAACAATTTTTAAAAAGTGTCGAAAATTAGCGGCATTTATTTTTCAAAAGAGAAGCAACTTTATGACACTTATAGAAGTGTCGGTATATAAGTGCCGAAAAAATCTTTTTTTTATAGTGAAATTTATAGTCCTGGGGAATATTTATTTATATTAAAAGATGAACGGAAGAATTATTAATCTAACAAAGTTAATGTTTTACCTATATATACCCGATATTGTACATTTTTAATTAAATGCAAGAATGTATATCTTTCGCACGCGGGGTCTTAGCCTGATGGTTAGGGTTCATGGCTTCCAACCTGGAGGTCATGGGTTCGATTCCCCCACCAGTGGTTAGAGGGAATGACATTGCCCTCCCTAGCATAGCTAGCGCGCCCGTGAAGTGCATCAAGGGGAGCGGTGAAATGTGTTGATCCCCTTCAAAAAGAAGAGAAAAAAAAAAAAAAAGAATGTATATCTTTCTCTTTCTTTTTGCACCTTTCCAGCTCTAGCTCTACTTTTGTACACCTTTTGGTACATCTCCTTTACCTCATATCATTTACATTTGAACATGTGAAAAACTCTACTAGTACCCATAATCACCATTATTTTGTGTGATATGATTCAGAAAAATCCTTGGAAAATACTCGAAATGTCAATGGAAAATGCACAATGGCATCAACATTCTTAGGCTACAAGAAGCTAATCGCCAATGGCTTGAAAAACAACAACCTACTCTTCACCGGTTACCCAGTCATCGGTCACCAAGGGAAAATGCAAACGTCCGGCTCATGTCTACATTCGAAATCAACGAGCATCGCCACATCATGCGCATGGGACCCACGCATCAATGGTCTATCATTCTACGAATCAACGGCAATATTCCCATCATCAAAGTTCGGGGACTTCATCCGTGATGTGAAAAACCTAAGGGACTTAAAGCCCGAAAACTTTTGTGGGATTGACATCTATAACGGGATATTAATCCGCTTCATTAAGGCGTCAAGGGCATATTTAGGTCAAAGTGAGGACTCCGTGGTCATTGACTTCAACTATTATAGGGCCAGTGATGGTTTGACTCCGCGACTGAACCAAGATGTGATGGAAGAATTGGAACAAATCGCGTTCTTTAAGTACGGGGCTAAGCCACATTGGGCTAAAAATAGGAACTTGGCTTTTCTTAATGTGGAAAGAAAGTATGCAAATTTTGGTAAATTTATGGAAGCTAAGAAGATATTGGACCCTAAGAATATTTTTTCTAGTGAATGGTCTGATGAAATATTGCATGGGAGAGAAGGTTTGAAAGGGGATGGTTGTGCCTTGGAGGGGCAATGTATTTGTTCCGAGGATAGACATTGTAGCCCTGATAAAGGGTATTTCTGTCAATCTGGACTTGTTTATGGAGAAGCACGTGTGTGTAGATTCTCAAAGTCCCCTAGAATTTAATCGTGGGTTTTTTTTTCTTTGCTTAAAGTTGATTTGAGAACTTAATTTTAATTTTTATTTATTTGGAATTCTTCTCTAATTGTGAATATTTTTTTAAAAAATATGTAAGTTGTGATATTACAAAAAACTATTTTTCATTGCTTTCTTTTTTTTTTAATTTATTTTTGTCTTTTCAGTTGAAATAAATGATAAATACATTTATCAGTTATTTATAACTGATAAATTCATTTATCAGTTTTCTAGAAAGTATTTTGTGCTTGATTTTTTGGTTACACAATTGATAAATGCATTTATCAGTTATTTGTCAGATAAATGCAATTTTTTAAACATTTTTTTTGTAATATTTAAATATTTTTTTGTAACATCCAACTTGTGTGATATTTTATTTTTTTTGTAATATCAATCTTTTAAAAATAGTTTTTGGTGAATGCCCCCTTTTATGTATAATTAGTTAAGCAACAATTGTAAGATTCAATTGCTAAGCTTCTCTTTGGATAATTTTTATTTTGATTTAAAGATGCAAGTATTTAGGATAATTAAATGTGGTACCCTGACTCAGATACGGTCAAATACAGTTTCGGTTCGAAACTGCCGATTTTGGTTTCGAAAAATGTCAAACCGAAATCGAACCTTGTAGGTTAGTGGACCCGGTTCCAAAATGTGGTTCACGGTTCCGGTTTCCGGTTTACACGATTTTTTTTAATAGAAAAAAAATGTTTTAGATTTTTTTTATTACTTAAGTTTTTACAAAAAGTTATATAAAAAGTTAGAAAAACTAAACAAATGAAAATATATAAAAGAAAAAAAGGGCGGATGGTACCTTTTACACTACAAGAAAAACAGGTTTTAGCGACGGAAAAATCCGTCGCTAAAACGATTTACCGACGGAATACCGACGGATTTTTTCCGTCGCTAAAAACCTCGTCGCTATTGTTTAACGACGGAATTTCATGTCCCTTGGTAATTTAACGACGGACCAATCCCTCGCTAATCTGTTCCAAACCGTCGCTAATAATATGGATGGGACGACGAATTTATGATATTTTGCGACGGAATAATCCGTCGTTATTTTTTAAAATCCGTCGCTAAAATTTATTACAAATTTTCCCAATTTTATTAATTTTATTAATTTTTTTAAATTTTCTTTTTTCAATTTTTTTTTTGATATACCAAATTACCGACGGATATTTCCGTCGCTAATTTGATATTTTTTATTAAAAAAAATTATATATATATATATATATATATATATATATATATATATATATATATATATAAATATATAGTTATTCTCAAATCAATCCCTCAACTTTTTTTATTTTCAAATCAATTCCTCAACTTTTTATAAAAATCTTACAAAATTTAATACGTGCTCACTTTTCATTAAACACCCAACAAAATTGTTAAACTTTTTGTTAAAAATCTAACAAAATTTTTGCCAGTGCCTCTCACACAGTGAAGGCCCAAAAATATGTTCTCACCATCCAGATTTATACATGCAAAAATAATCAATAGTAAAATCTTCTCACATTCATTAGTTGTATAGTACCCAGTAACAAATAAAAAGCTCGTTATATATCACAAAAAAAAGGCAGAAGCATGTAAGCATAATAACTCGGATAATGCTACAGAAGTTGCATTGAGCAGCAAACTGACATACAAGCACCATTTTAATGACAATGGAACACGAAAAGATTCCACTGTTTTGCAAGAATGTAAAGGTATAAAATTTCTGAGGAAGTCCTACACAAGCAGTGCACCAAGTAAAAAAACCACAGCTTAAAATCAAGAATCCCTATCACCACGTCCAGAAGCTGACTTTCCTTGACCATCACCACCACCCGAAGGAGTTTCTTGTCCATCTTGCTTGCCTCCTCTTACATCCATCATACCACCACCCGGATTGCCAAGTCCGGCTTGCATGGACTGGTGCATCCCAAGCATAGCATTCTGCTGCATGCCAGATCTCAGATCCACACACACACACACACGAACCGGCGTTAATTTCCAGATTCCGGCGCTCCAAATCAACGCCGGCGGTTGGGGAGAGAGAGAAGAAGACAGCGTTGGGGTGGCCCTCGCCGGAGACGATGAAGGGGAGAGAATACTTGTTGCCGTCGCCAGATCTGAGGGAGGGAGATGTAGAGGGAGACGAAAAGGGAGAGAAGATGGATGGGAAGATGTGTGCGTGCGTGAATCGGTGGATGGGAAAGGGTAGGGAGATGAGAATAATCGGAAGTGAGGGAGTAAGGGTTTCGCCGGAAGTGGGGGAGGGTTCACGGCGCGGAGATGGTAGAGATGGAGTAGAGAGAGAAAGTGTGTGTGTGTGTGTAAGAGTGTGTGTGTGTGTGTGTGACTGGGAAGAAACGTGTGAATGGTTATTGTTTTGGGAGATGTGAATGGTTATTGTTTTGGGGATAAGATGTAGGGATAGAGGGGTAGGTTTTTAAATGAATTGGTTGAGTAATTGTGAGCCATTGATATTAATCAAATGAATGGTTGAGATCAAATAGTGAATACATTATGAGGATCCATGTGCACATATAACAACCAATGGGTAAATGACACCTCAAATGTTTTTAATTTTAGTTATTATTTCTAGTGTTATTAGTAATAACACATATTTATAATATTAATTAGATATGATAATATTGATACTTAGTTTTTAAAAAAAATGTTTAATTCATTTAAAAATTAATAAAATTATTTAATAGTAATAATTGTATAATTAATGTAAACACTAAATACTACAATAATACTTTTTAATAACATAATAATAATAATTGACAAACCTCATACGTATATAACATTTTGAAAAAAACTTTCTTACTAAAAAAATCTAAAACATTTAAATATATTTAAAAAAAAATACACATAGTGAAGAATATTGTCCGTCCCTCATTTCTTTATTATACCATCATTTGTTTAGTTAATTTATAACTTTTTGAAAAAAACTTTCTTACTAAAAAAAGTTTAAAACATTTATATCTATTCAAGTAAAAAATTTAAAAAAATATACTCATAGTGAAGAATATTGTCCGTCCCTCATTTCTTTATTATACTATCATTTGTTTAGTTACTTTCTAACTTTTTTTAAATATTTTTTTTAAAAAACTTTCTTACTAAAAAAGGTCTAAAATATTTATCTCTATTTAAAAAAATATATAAAAAAATACTCATAGTGAAGGATATATTGTCTGTCCCTCATTTATTTAGTTAATTTCTAACTTATTTTATATATATTTTTTAAAAAACTTCCTTACCAAAAAACGTCTAAAATATTTATCTCAATTCCAAAATAAATTAAAAAAATAATTATACTTTTAAAAATTACTTGAGAAGTTGTTAAGTAGTGACTTTTTTTTTAAATGTTAAGTAGTGATTTTTTTTTTAAAATGTTACATAAAAAAAGTTAAGATTTAATTTTTAAAAAATAAGTATATAAAAGAAAAAAAGAGGGACGAACAATAGCATATATGGTATAGGGTATAAGGTATACCCTATAGGGTATAGCCTATAGGGTATAGGGTATAGGGTATAGGGTATAAGGTATACCCTATAGGGTATAGGGTATAGGGTATATGGTATACCCTATAGGGTGTATCCTATAGGGTATAGGGTATACCCTATATGGTATAGGGTATACCCTATAGGGTATAGGGTATAGGGTATAGGGTATAAGGTATACCCTATAGGGTATAGGGTATAGGGTATATGGTATACCCTATAGGGTGTATCCTATAGGGTATAGGGTATAGGGTATAGGGTATAGGGTATGCCCTATAGGGTATAGGGTATAGGGTATGCCCTATAGGGTATAGGGTATGCCCTTTAGGGTATAGGGTATACCCTATAGGGTATAGGGTATAGGGTATGCCCTATAGTGTATAGAGTATATGGTATACCCTATAGGGTGTATCCTATAGGGTATAGGGTATACCCTATATGGTATATGGTATACCCTATAGGGGATATCCTATAGGGTATACCCTATAGGGTATAGGGTATACCCTATAGGGTATAGGGTATACCCTATAGGGTATAGGGTATACCCTATAGGGGTATAGGGTATAGGATATAGGGTATTCCCTATAGGGTATAGGATATAGGGTATGCCCTATAGGGTATAGGGTATAGGGTATGCCCTATAGGGTATAGGGTATGCCCTATAGGGTATAGGGTATGCCCTATAGGGTATAGGGTATAGGGTATACCCTATAGGGTATAGGGTATGCCCTATAGGATATAGGGTATAGGGTATATGGTATACCCTATAGGGTGTATCCTATAGGGTATAGGGTATATGGTATAGGGTATAGCCTATAGGGTATAGGGTATAGGGTATAAGGTATACCCTATAGGATATAGGGTATAGGGTATATGGTATACCCTATAGGGTGTATCCTATAGGGTATAGGGTATAGGGTATACCCTGTATGGTATAGGGTATACCCTATAGGGTATAGGGTATAGGGTATAGGGTATAGGGTATAAGGTATACCCTATAGGGTATAGGGTATAGGGTATATGGTATACCCTATAGGGTGTATCCTATAGGGTATAGGGTATAGGGTATACCCTATATGGTATAGGGTATGCCCTATAGGGTATAGGGTATAGGGTATGCCCTATAGGGTATAGGGTATATGGTATACCCTATAGGGTGTATCCTATAGGGTATAGGGTATACCCTATATGGTATATGGTATACCCTATAGGGGATATCCTATAGGGTATACCCTATAGGGTATAGGGTATACCCTATAGGGTATAGGGTATAGGGTATATCCTATAGGGGTATAGGGTATAGGATATAGGGTATTCCCTATAGGGTATAGGATATAGGGTATGCCCTATAGGGTATAGGGTATGCCCTATAGGGTATAGGGTATAGGGTATACCCTATAGGGTATAGGGTATGCCCTATAGGATATAGGGTATAGGGTATATGGTATACCCTATAGGGTGTATCCTATAGGGTATAGGGTATAGGGTATACCCTATAGGGTATAGGGTATAGGGTATAAGGTATACCCTATAGGGTATATGGTATACCCTATAGGGTGTATCCTATAGGGTATAAGGTATAGGGTATACCCTATATGGTATGGGGTATACCCTATAGGGTATAGGGTATAGGGTATAAGGTATACCCTATAGGGTATAGGGTATATGGTATACCCTATAGGGTGTATCCTATAGGGTATAGGGTATAGGGTATACCCTATATGGTATAGGGTATACCCTATAGGGTATAGGGTATAGGGTATGCCCTATAGGGTATAGGGTATAGGGTATGCCCTTTAGGGTATAGGGTATGCCCTATAGGGTATAGGGTATAGGGTATGCCCTATAGGGTATAGGGTATAGGGTATATGGTATACCCTATAGGGTGTATCCTATAGGGTATAGGGTATAGGGTATACCCAATAGGGTATAGGGTATAAAAGTTATATATAAAAAGTTAGAAAAAAATAAACAAATGAAAGTATAATAAAGAAATCAGAGACGGGTAAAATTCTTTAATTTTATTATATATCCAATATTTTTGTATTTATAAAAAAATAATTAAATAAAAGAAAAAAAGAGTGACGGACAATAGCATGTATTTTTTTTTAATTTTTTTAATTTTTTATGGCTTAGCAATATATTTGAGATGTTTGTTAGTAGTGATTTTTTTTTTAAAAAAAAGTTAAGAATTTTTATTTAAAAATATATATTTTATATAATTTTATCATATTTGGCCTTACATCATTTACATTTGAGGAAAACTTAAAAATTATGTATTAATAAACATGCATTAAATTGTATAATTTAAAAAAAAAAAAAAAATCCGTCGGTAATCCCTCGTTAATCCGTCGCTAAAAGAAATTGAAATAATATTTTTTTTTCTAATTATATAGCGACGAAATGCATCTGTCGGTAAAAAAAATCTCAAATCCCTCGTTATTCCCTCACTAATCCGTCGGTAATTAATAAGAAATAATATTTATTTATTTTTTACTTTTTATAGCGACGGAAGTTATCCGTCGTTATATTATTTTCAAAATTCCGTCGTTAATCCGTCGCTAAATGAAAATAAAATAATATTTTTTTATTTTTTTAGTTCTATAGCGACGAAATACATCCGTCGGTAAAAAAAAATTGCAATCCCTCGTTAATCCGTCGGTAAAAAGAGGCGCAATTTTTTGGCGCCAATTTTACGACGAAATAGTGAGGGAATATTGTCCGTCGTTAAATCTGTCGTTAAATCCGTCGTTAAAGTTGTCGTTTTCAGTTTTTTATTTTTTATTTTTTATCCCTCACTATTTCCTCGCTAATCCGTCGCTATTAGCGACGGATTTGTATCCGTCGCTAAAATCCGTCGCTAAATGACAGTTTTCTTGTAGTGTTAATCTTTTTATTAGTAAAAAATGTTTTAGACTTTTTTATTACTATTTTTTTTTTACAAAAAGTATATATAAAGTTAGAAAAAAATTAAAGAAAAGAAAGTATATAAAATAAAATAGGGATTGATGGTACACTTTAATTTTTGTATTAATTTTTTAATTTTACTGAACAAGAAAAAATGTTTTAAGACTTTTTTTATTACTTTTCCAAAAAGTTATATAAAAATTTAAAAAAAAAATTAAACAAATGAAAGTATATAAAAGAAATAAGTGATAATACCCTTTAAATTTTATTATTTATTGGGAAAAAATTACAATGAGAGTAACAATCAAACCTTACCTTTTTATAATTAAGGGCGGACATTAGGAGCCTTTAATTCTTTTGTTACAATAGTTATCTAAATTCTAATTTTAAAAAAAAAAACTATAGTAAAAATTAAATAAATTATATTCACTTACCTTAATCGCTTCTCGATTTAGTTATATCAAAGTACTCACATTCAACACGAACATACGTCGGCTTATCTCGCTTTCTTCTTTATGCTTTAATCCAATCATTCAACAAATTACAAGTTTCGAAACTATCAGATGATAAATTGTGACGATTATGATCCATATTCCCACCAATGATAAAAGGTTGCTAAACTGAAACCGTTGATGCGGCACAAGCAAGTACTTGCGATTATAGAAATGATAGGAAAATTTTGTGCTTTCCTTAACCACCAACTTAAAATATTAAATGGATCTTCATGTTCAAATTTGTGGAAAGGTATTAATCAAATTCGTCATTAGCATCACCACGAAATTGTTGTCTTTTATAAAAAACTTGCCACAAATGATAATTGTGTTGAGGAAAGTTGAACCGAATACTCACTTGTACTAGCATCACCATATATTGACTTGCATTCCTGAAAAATTTCTATAAATGATTGTCTAGTACTAGCAATTTTTTGATCTACGTTAGGAAAATTGGGATCTCCGAACAAATAAAATTTTGAATATAATATTCTAATAACTCTTTTATCTAATAGCAACCAAAAAAATATTAGGAATGTTAAAGTAAATATTTTTCCTACTTTTCCCGCATTTTGAAAACAACATATTTAAGAAAAAAATCAAATTGAAAATCATAAAATACACTAGAAATTTCTACACATTGATCAAGAACTAAAATACAAGTAGGATAATACGTATCGGATAACGCCAATGTTGCACTCTCAAATTTCTTCAACAATTTAAACATATTTGCATATTCTTCCCATTGTTGAGCAAATGGGAGTACCATAAATAATGGTTTTAAAAAACATCCAAATATCACTTATTCAATCAAAATTTTCTTCTAAAACATAAAACATGAAAGGTAAATTTTCATCTAGTTTCAACATCCGTCGAAAATCTTTTTTGTTTTTTATTATTGTCCATGCAATATTTCCTCCATAGCCTTATAAGACTTGATATTTTCATAATAGTTTAAATAGCATCTTTAATTGAAGTAATAGAAGTTTACAAAGCATGCATACAATCTTGCAAACATCTGTTTAAAATATGACACAAGCATCTATTATAAAAAAAATCTACCACCTAGTGATGCTTTACAAACTAAAATTAATTCGGGTAAACAAGCAGTATTAGAACTAGCAATATCAAAACACATTGATTTTTTTTTCAACAAGATTATACTATCAAAATTGATTGTAGTTTATGAGAAATATTATGTGAGGTATGTACCTCATTAAATATTTTATATGCAAGTAATCTGTTTTGAATTTTCCAAGAATAATCAATCCAATGGCATGTTATCCCCATATAAGAATGTCTTAATTTTTTATCACTTTATATATTAATATTAGAACAAATATAAACATTAGATGACAAATTAGCAAACATATTACATAAAACAATTTTTTTCATCTACGATATTTTTAACATGTCCTACTTTGTTGGCCACAGGATTAAGAGAAAGTCTAATTAATTGTTCATAGTCATCTTTATCGAAAAAACAAAATGGAATATATTGGTTACAAACAAATTTAGCTATTTCTTTCATATGATTTAGATAATCATATTAAAATAAATTAGAAGAAATAGAAAATGATACCAATATTTTGAGAAGATTGCGCAAATCCTTACAATTGTGTTTGAGCCATATCTATACCATATTCCCTAAGGTATTTTTCTCTTGTATGCCTTCTCATAATATCGTACACCACCGGTAATGTACTCATATTGTGTTGGACTATTCGTTGGACAAAAGTTGCAAATTGCAAGGAAATTCTTATTCGTTGCGTCAACGGGGATTTTTTTTTTTTTTGTAGAATTTCGTGAAAACATCGAATTCATTCTTCTTGGTTTCTGGAATGGAATGGGATTGTTTTTCCTTGTCGTTTTCAATTAATTTAAGCTTCCATTTTGAACTGCTTTCATTGAATGTTTGTTGTATGTTGAATATTTGTTTAAGTATCACACTTTCTTGAGAAGTCGATCAAGATCACCTCGTCATTTGAAATTGATTTCTTCTAAACCAAGGAATCTCATTCGGTTTAATCACTCGAGTTGTATGTTTAATCATTAAGCCGAGGATGTCTTTCAGCCTTTATTTTTGCACATTTATCTTTTTATATCGATGATGATCGTTCGACATTAGTCTTAGATAAATTATTGATGTCTTATCTCACTATGACTAGGAAGGTGGTTCGACATAGGTCTCAATCTAAGTTTTTGAGTAATTGTCTCTTTATGCCGAGGAGGTTCGTTCGGCCATAAGTCTTAGACAAATTATTGATTTCTTATCTCCCTATGCCGAGGATGGTCGTTCGACATAGGTCTTAGATAATTTTTTGAGTACTTGTTTCTTTATGCCGAGTAGGGCCGTTCGGCCATAAGTCTTAGACAAATTATTGATATCTTATCTCTCTATGCCGAGGAGGGTCGTTCGACATAGGTCTCAGATAAGTTTTTGAGTACTTGTCTCTTTATCTCGATGAGGGTCGTTCGGCCATAAGTCTTAGAAATTTTTTAGGTTTTATCTCTCTATGTCGAGGAAGGTCATTCGACATAGGTCTTAGATAATTTTTAGGTTTTATCTCTTTATTCCGATGAGGGTCGTTCGGCATAGGTGTTAGATAAATTTTTGAGTATTTGTCTCTTTATACCGATGAGGGTTGTTCGGTCTTAAGTTTTAGACAATTTTTAGGTTTTATCTCTCTATGTCGAGGAGTTCGATCGGTATTAGATAAAGTGTGGGATTTTATCCCTTCAATGCCAAGGAAGGGGCTCCTCGTCTTTTCAGAGTTGTCTTGCTAGTCAATTGCCTTGACGAAAACAGAATCTTTATTAACTGAAAAATGATTTTGGGACAGAGGGAGTATCCTGTACACATAGAAAATTACTTTACTGCATTCAGAATAACTCCATTTAGCCTATATGTGTTGGGATGGCCAAAACATGTTTTGGTCACATATATCTATTTCTATTATAAAAAAAATGTGTGTACACTTGCTCACAGATTTTTTAAGAGATGGAGAAGATATAAAAATTTATAAATGCACAATCAAGATACATCAAGGAAGCACGACTCAGGACCTTATGAAGCATTTAAGATAATACTCAAGTTGTGATTGTTATAAATCTGAATTATGTATACCCATAGTTCATAAGTGTGTCAAAATTATACCAACATTTCAAGTTTCAACCACTTGACAACCATTTATCAAAACAAAATATTAGCTGCTCCCTTGAGTATAGTTATCAAAGCTTTAGCCATCAAGCAAAATGTTATAATTTCTCTTGTGGGTCATTTTCTGATTAGGAAATATTATGAAAATAAATAAGTCATAGCATCCATATGCAACACTGGAATGAAAACAAATAAACTTGATAGGTTTAATCAGATTATTAATCATAAATCCCAAAGTACCAAATGAAATAACAAAATACCAAAGAAAATATTTGTTAACCATTCCCCTCACTCTACCCACAATAATGTCACCTTGGGAAAAATAGCAAAGATTGTTTAGGAGTATTAAACCAATACATCATACTTATTTGAAAAACCTAAAATTGATTGTCTGAAATAAAAAGTGAATCTTTCCTTCATTCCTATTTGTCCAATTTCTCCTGTTTGATTTGCTTGATTCCCTTAGTCACGGATAGCTGTGCCTCCTCATCATTGGAAATAATGTCTAGCAAATGCTTCTGAGGAGTAATGTCATTATAGACCGTTGTTGAAAAACTTTCCCCCATTGATTCCAAGGGCTTATCCTATATAAGGAAAACCCAAAATAACAAAGTTAAATAACATGTACACTTTAATAATTTCTAATTAAATTATTCATTATACTATGTTTATTCGCTTACCCCAACATTATTATTCAAAATGGACATATTTTCATCATCTATGTTTAGCTTAGAAGCCACCTCCTACAATTTAAAAGAATGAAAAACTCACGGGTGATATTCCATAACAATTCATGAATTGAGAATGTAACGTGGGTTTGAACTTACATCAGAATTAGTAAGTGATATAAACTGAGTGATGATATTGTCATCATCGGTTAATTTCTTCACAATAAAGATTCGATTCTAATCAGCGGTATCCTTGATTCTTTCATCGATTGCCACTTTAAACAGGCATTGCCTTCCAATCAAAGCCCCAAAAGAGGGGGGCAATTGATCGGGCTGATCATCATACATTGACAATAGCTTAAATTAGAAAACATAGTATAATGAATATTTCTTAAGATCAAATAATTACGCACCTCTAAAACTTCTGCAAGGACTTTGACAGCAGATTTCTTAAGCAAATAAGAAGCAATGCTATCAAACAGCACAAAATGCGTAGCAACTTCATTCACATCGGTGACGTTAATCTTAATTTTGAATCTAAGAAGATAAAAAAATTATTATTAGTCAAAATCACAATATTTAAAATATAATGAATGTAGATATTATCAAAAAAAAACATTGATCAACAAATACCTAGGAGTTGGGACATTGTTAGCATAGGGTGTACCACATTTTTTGCAATTATTTACACCCTTATCAAAGCCCTTATTACATTTAGCATTGCTGTAAGCATCATAGTATCACCTACCAACCGAATCTACATCAAATATGGTAGGCAACGTGGTGTAGCAACCAACTTGTGAAAAAAATATGAGTATTTGAGTAAACCATAAACTTACTCATCATATTTTTAAATATTTACTAATGCATAAAACTTATAGATTTATTAAACAATCAATGAAATACCTCATTACAGTTGAGAAACTCAGTAATTGTTCTATATTCTTCCATTTTAAACCATTCATTGCTAATAACATTGGTGTCATTGGTGATAGTAGTCAACGTTGGGCTATTGGATGAGCTTTTTACACCGCGCCTTTAAATTTAGATATAATATGTACATATGTAAGTTTAACCCAAAATAAAATAATGTCATGAAAAATGATAAACTGTAATTTAAGTGAAAGGTACAATACTTGCTAATAAATTCAAATATTTCAATTTATAAAATAAATTTGTATGTATATAGATCATAATTATAATACTACTTCTTCTGTCTCAAAATGAATTATAAATAAAAAAATTTAAAAACAAAAAATGTGCATTTGAATAAAATATTAATCGATCCAGTTTTGAAGAGTTACATTTTCTTACTTACTAATTGCTTTCCCGTTTTCTAAAAATTCAAAATTTGATTTCAAAATTCAAATGTTGATTGAGCTTAAATCGGGATAATTTACTGTATAAATATTTACCTTATACTCCCTCTGTCCCACCTCACTTGACACTTATTTCCATTTTGGGCCGTCCCAGCTCACTTGACACTTTCCAAAATAGCCTACTTTTTATAATTTTATATTCACTCTACCCCACCACTCATTCTCTCTCTTCATTTTCCACCACTCAATTTATTCAACCAACACTACTATTTACCCCACTCATTCTCTCTCTTCATTTTCTACCACACATTTTTTTTTATTCTTTTTTCTTAGTTCCCGTGCCCACCTCAAGGGTGTCAAGTGAAGTGGGATGGAGGGAGTAAACATTAACTTTTTATAGATTAGATTCTGCATGTAGCTGACTAAATTAATCAATTCTCAAATAAGATTGAGTTCCAATTTCAAATCATTTTAAATTTGAGTTTAAATTTGGATTTAAACTAATGTTTTCAAATATTCAAATTAATTTTCTTGATTTATCAAATTTAGTAGTTGGTTTATGTGCATTAATTTCGGGTACAATACGCATAATTGCGATCAATTTAATTATATTGGAGTTATCTTTTTTTTTTCAATGTTACGAAATGTTACGTGTTTCTTGGAGGTTAATCGTAACTAACGCGTAATCAACGTGATATGCACATATTTTTTTATTTTTTTAAGATAAACAACTTTCTTTCAAAAAAAAAAAAAGATTAAAAAATGGTACAATCATTCTCTCGGTACAACTCTGTGTATGTATATGGTTCATTATAGTACTACTTCATTTATCTCAAAAAGAATTATAAATAAATTATTTAAAAAAAATATTTATTTTTGGACCGTTACTCTTTGATTATATTTTTACATTCCTATTTATAAGACTCTTGCATGTATATAGATCATTATATTAATATTTCTTTTGTCCCAAAATCAAAATAATTGATCAATTTTTATTTTGCTTAAAATAAAAAAAAAGTATTCATTTATTAGGCTATATTATTGTAACTATTTCTAATTTATATACCAAAGATTTCATTTTATAAAATAAATTTGTATGTATATGGATCATAATTATAGTACTACTTTTTCTGTCTCAAAATGAATTATAAATAAAAAATTTCAAAACAAAAAATGTGCATTTGAATAAAATATTAATCGATCCAGTTTTGAAGAGTTACATTTCCTTATTTACTAATAGCTTTTCCGTTTTCTGAAAATTCAAATGTTTATTGAGCTTAAATCGGGATAATTTATTGTATAAATATTTACCTTATAAACATTAACCTTTTATTAAATGAAAAATCAATTTATTAAATGAAAAATCTTTAAAACTAAGACCAATGGGAGAATTACATAATGCCATGTCATAATAGTGACATGGCTTAATGTGAGGGCTCTAAATGTTTTTCTTTTAATAAATTATATAGATAATATGATTTGCGTATAAATATTATTTCTCTAACTTATATAAACTTTAAAACATAATTAATGCATAATATATTTTTGATTATTCATATTTTATCATGTTATCATAGCATGATATCGATCTTCATGTCTATAGTTTAAATAACCATTATCAACACCACATGTGGTGTCGGCCATCACACAACCATATTAACATCAGCTTCATACTCCAAATAATTAAGTGTCGCTAAATATAAAAATGATGATTAAAGAAGAGAGGGGAAAGATGGGGAGAGAGATTAAATCTGGGAGGGATGTTTAAAGAAGAGACGAGAAATTCAATAATTTAGGGATCTTTTAAGCATTTAACTCAAGTTAGGGGGAAAGGTTAGAAAATCTCACATGCGAACTAAGACGCATAGTTAGCCATTTCGTTAATTTTTGGACGAAAATTTAACGGTGTCTAAATATTCATACATTTTTCTCGATGAAAAAACCAAAATATTACTTTTTAAATATTTATTTATCAAAATAACACAAAAAAAAACTTATTTACCAAGATAACACTTTTATTTAAATCGGCACTCCATTTTCTGTTTTTAAACAAAATCCAGAACCTCTATTTCCGGTTTAAAAAAAAAAATTTGGTAAATCCGGCAATGCTACTCCTGGTTTTAAAATTTTTTTTTTTTTTTGTGTAATCCGGCATTAGAGATGCCGATTTTAAAATTAATTTGTTTTTTTGTGTGTTATGTCGAATCAGAGAGAGAGGAATTAATTTTTTTTTTGTGTAATCCGGCATTAGAGATGCCGGTTTCTAAAATAATTTTTTTTGTTTTGTCGAATCAGAGAGAGGAATTAATTTTTTTTGTGTAATCCGGCATTAGAAATACCGGTTTTAAAATAATTTTTTTTGTGTTATGTCGAATCAGAGAGAGAGGAATTAATTTTTTTTTTGTGTAATCCGGCATTAGAGCTGCCGGTTTTAAAATAATTTTTTGTTTTTTTGTTGACATTAATTGCTTTGACGGACTGAAACACTGAAAAAACTGAAAAAGTTGAAAAAAGTAGCTATACGTACCATTTTACTTACATAAGAAATAAAGAGAGAAAACTAAAGAAAAAGATAGCAAAGAAAGAAAGAGAATTCGTTGTTGTTAGAGAGAAAAAAAGAGAGAAAGAAAGAAAGAAAAAGGAAGTAAAGAAAGAAAGAAAGAGAAGAAGAAGAAGGAGGAGGAAAAAAGAAGAAGAAGGAAGAGAAGATTATTTAAATTTGTAAGGTTAGTTTTTCTTTTCTTTTTGTTTAATTGGTTGTTAAATCTATTATTATATGTTTGATTAATTATGGCTTTTAAATAAATTATTTAAATAATTATAATGCAATTTTAACAAAATTGTTAAAATTAATTTGATAAACTTGTTGTAATGTATATTTAATTATTGATTTTTAAGTTTTGATTTTTAAGTTTTGATTTTTAAAATTAAATTATATATAGTGCTTGTTAACTTAGGATTTTGACATATTTTTTTTTATTTTTTTTAGGAAAAAATATGAATGGAGTTCCACTTGTTTTCATGTGCTATTGGGGAGGAATGATGAAAATCCGTTTGAAGCTGAGAATTTTGAAAAGGCTCCAAAATGGGCACTTATGGCTAAAACTCGATGGAGTTACAGGAAGTTGATTAAGAAGTTATGTAAGAAAATTGGGGTAGATCGAGCCAATATTCAATTTGAAGTTACTTGTAGATATCCTCATCTTGTCGCCCATGGGGTTTCAAACTACATTCCATTTGCAATCGAGAATGATATGGGTATGAAACTCATGTTTGATGTTTCTGCTCAGTTTGGGGGGTTGAGTTGCTTACAATTGTATGTTAAGATGAATTCAGTTGATAATGTGAATGTTGAGGAGTTTGAAACCCATGAGGAGCCATTCCAAAATGAGTATTTTAATGACATGGATACCTTACAGATGGATTCTTTAAACTACTACGATGAGAGAGGCGCTGGAATATGTACATGAACACATGTGGAAGAGGGAGAGGAAGAGGGAGAGGGAGAGGAGGAGGAGGAAGAGGGAGAGGAAGAGGAGGAAGAGGAAGAGGGAGAGGAGGAGGGGGAGGAAGAGAGAGATGGGGAATGGTATAATGATTCAGATAATGATCCAAATTATGAAGAAAATATTGGGGCCCTTATAAATTATGATTGTGATGATGGATACGATGATTGTAGTTGTGCTACCTATGTTAGCGAGAATGAAGGTGATGATGGGGTGAGGGAAGATTTGGGGGTACATTTTGTTGGTTACGAACAACCGCAAGATAACGTGTATGAGAGAGCAGACTATCAATTTTATGGTGATATTGGGGAAGGATCAGAAATTTATGATAATAACGAATGTAACTTTGAGGCTTGGAATGGAGAATTTGATGATATTGCCAAAGGTATGCGCTTTTCTCAGAAGTTTGAGGTGCAACATAAAATGAAAATGTTTCATATTAAGAAAAATTTGCGCTTCAAGGTTAAAAGAAGCACAACCCGAAAGTGGACGATTGAATGTTTGGTGAAAGATTTTCCATGCAATTTTTATGTGAATGTGAGTTTGAAGAAGAGTGGTTATTGGGAAATAACCAAGTACACGGGTCCTCATTCTTGCTTGGGTACAGTAATTACCGAAGATCATCAAAACTTAGATGCTAAGTTCATAGGACGAGAAGTTTTGGAACTTGTTAAGGTTGATCCCAAGGTGAAGATTTCAGTTGTGAAGGCAACAATAAAAACTAATCATGGGAAGGATGTTTCATATAGAAAAGAATGGTGTGGTAAACAAAAAGCCATTGCAGAGGCATATGGAGACTGGGAAGGATCATACATAAGGTTGACACGTTTGTTAGCAGCTATCGAAAAGTGGAACCCTGGAACAATTGTGGAGTATTCTGATCCTCCTCCTCCTGGTGCTTTAGGTATGTTTGATCGTTTGTTTTGGGCATTTGACACTTGTTTAGAAGCGTTCTCTTATTGTCGTCCTGTTATTTATGTTGATGGCACATTCATGCATGGAAGATATAAAGGGGTTATACTTATTGCCATGGGTGTTGATGCGAATGATTGTATACTTCCTCTCACATTTGCTATTGTTGAAAAGGAGGACTACCGCAATTGGTGTTGGTTTCTACATCTTCTTTGCAAACATGTTATTAAGGGTCGTAGTATTTGCTTGATATCTGATCGACATGGTGGCATCATTTCCACAGTTGGAGACAACAGTTCCTGGCCTCGAAAATTCGTTCACAGATGGTGCATGTTGCATTTGCGAGCTAATTTTCTTAAAGCTCATAAGGGTGTTGGATTAAAAGATCTTTTCTGGAGAGCTGTTAGCACCACCCAAGACAAAAAGTTGAAATGTTATTTGAGGCAGATTCGTATAATCAACCCTGAGGCGGTTAAATGGTTTAACTACTTGGATGCTAGAAAGTGGACAATGGCTCATGATGGTGGATATAGGTACGACATTAGGACTACCAATTGTCTGAAGATTTTTAATGGTGTAATGAAGGGAGCTCGGGGGATGCCTATTTCAGCAATTGTTGAGACCTCCTTCTATAGGTGTGTGTCATACTTTCAAGATAGACTCAGTAAAGCAATCCGGGCTTTAGGGGGAGATCCTAGTATCCCACAGGTAAATGCCACCTTAAAATTCAGTCAGAGGGTCGATAATAGATACCGGTATAACTTGAGAAAGGCTGGGTTTCATCAAGTTAGAAGGTTTAACGACACGCCAGCGGGTGTTTATCAAGTGACAACTAGAGTACGAGGTGACAAAGGTGGACACATTCAAGTTGTGGAATTGGGTGCTGGAAAATGCACTTGTGGCAAATGGACCCAATATCATTACCCTTATTCGCATGTTCTTGCGTGTTTCAAAATGTAAAATGTTGATGGTTTGAAATATATTGATTATTTTTACAGCCTTGACTCGTACTACAAGACGTGGAGTTGTTCTTTTCATCCAATCCATGATGAGGCCTATTGGAATGTGGATCACATTGTCCCACATTTTTATCCTAACCCGGACCACCGCCGTGATAACAAGGAAGACCCAAGTCAAGCAGATTGAAAAACTCTATGGATTGGCAAGTTTCTAAGAAAAGGTCACACTCGAAGGAGGTGTCCAACTCTTAGGGAGCAGAATTGATTGTGATTTGCATTTTTAGTTCTTAAATTTACTACTTTGAACAATTAAGTATCGTTATTTTATTTGAAGTTGTAATATATTCAAGTACGAATGTTGTTATGTTATTTACCAAGGAGTGAATGTTGTGTTATGTTATTTATGAAGGAGTGAATGTTGTGTTATTTTATTTACCAAGAAGGAGGCCCAAAATGAAGCAAGGCAGTTGGCTGGGATTGGCTTGGGGCGCTGAGGCATGGGCGGCCGCACAAGGCCCTTGGGCGGCCGCTGAAGCTGGCTGAAGGACTTGGGCGATCAGGCAAGGGCTAGGGCGGTCGCTGAAGAGGGGCCGAGCTGCTTGGGCGGTCGCCGAAGGACTTGGATTCGTTTCGTAACAATAACAATAATAATAATAACAATAATAATAACAATAATAATAATAATAATAATAATAATAATAATAATAATAATAATAATAATAATAATAATAATAATAATAATAATAATAATAATAATAATAATAATAATAACAATAATAATAATAATAACAATAATAATAACAATAATAATAATAATAATAATAATAATAATAATAATAATAATAATAATAATAATAACAATAATAACAATAATAATAATGATAATAATGATAATAATAATAATGATAATAATAATAATTGCACTTTGGTCACTATACTTTTTTCTGTTGCACTTTGATCCTTAAACTTTCGAGACTTTCACTTTGGCCCCTGAATTTTATAATATTAGATTTCTTCCCAAAGTGTGCTCCGCTCCATATTTGGATATTTTCTGTTTCCTTTTATAAAGAGGATTCTACCTTCTTTTTTATTTCAAAATTTGACCTCCCTTTTGCCCTAATATAAATATGTAGAGTCAACCCTTTTTTCATTATGTTGTAGGCAAGATTAACATTTATATTTAGGACTTTAAAAAACTTAAATAACATTAAAATAAATAGTTCAAATTAGTGATCACATCCCGATCACATAGGATATAAAATACAAGTTCAACAACTATTACATTAATCAAACAAAATAATAAGTAACCACTTTCAGCACTACAAGAAAATCACGTTTTAGCGACAGAAATTTTCGTCGCTAAAGAGGAAAAATCCGTCGCTAAAGGCATTTAGCGACGGCTTAGCGACGAAAATTTTCCGTCGTTAACCCTTGTCGCTATTTGGCTGTCGTTAAATTAACGATGGATTATTCCTTCGTTAAATCAAAAAATCCGTCGCTAAATGTTGAAGAGTGCGACAAAATTATTGTATTGGCGACAGTAATAACGACAGATTTTCCGTCGGTAAAGTGCATTTCAACTTGACGACAAAATTAGCAAGGGATTTAGCGACAGATATTTCCGTCGCTAGTTATTAAATTCATCAAAAATTGATATTTATATGCATAATTAGCGACGCCTTTAGCGATAGATATATCCTTCGCTAAATTATCCAGAAATTTATTCCTTATTTACCGACGGAATGATCCGTCGCTAAATTTAATAATTTTTTCAATATAAATGTATATTTTTTTGTTTATACCCCTGTTTATGCAGGTTTCATCCACCTGTAAATAAACACACACCTATAAAAAAACAACACAACATTGTTCAAAAAGGATTCCATCCCTTAAACAAGGTACCATACAAATACTTAAAATATTTATAAGTTACATCTAGTTCAAAAAGGGTAAACCAACATTTCCAAACCGAGAATAAACATAATAAACCAACAGTATTAACAAGAGTTTATCAACTAAAAGAAATTAGTTAGAGGGCTCCTCAAGTTAATCATTAACCCGCTCTATCAACCGTTCTAATTTTTCTTCTATTTTCTTCATGTTCTTTTTCTCGCAATCTAGTTTTTCTTCTATTTTCTCCCTGTTCTTTTTCTCGCGATCAACTGTTTCTTCCAACTTAGCAACCTTAGCTTTCTCACCCGCTAACTCATTCTTTAGTTTATTGAGCTCAGCTTCTTTAGTACCATTTTCAAGCAAACAAGAGGCACTAGTCTCGCCATCACTCCCATAAGATCCACTCATTGAACCAATACCGTACACACGTTGCTTTTTCACTCCGGCAATTTCCTTGTAGATTTCATTTTGTTCAGCGGTAGTCAACGTTCTTGTAGTGGATTCTTCAATTAGTCTATTCTCATAATCCTCCTTCAAAAAATAATATCTCTTGTTATAATGAACAGTAATGTTGTATGCAATGACCGGAAATAAGACTATTCAAAATTGTTAATAATGCATACTCCACAAAGAATAGGATGACTTCGTGTGGTGAAGAGGACCAACCAGATAATGATCAACACTCAAAATTTTGTTAGACATCAAGGGGCAAACACTGAAGTCCAAATGAGACAATGTCCGCATGATGCAAGACCTTGGGGCCACTTGCAGGGATAACGCTAGAGGTTTAAGCTTGCCTAGAAGCAAAGGAAATAAGAGATTTCTGTCTGTTTCAACAAGAGGTGAAAACAAGTGAAGAAACTAGAGAAGGCAATTGGATTTACACTTGACCACTTCACTCTTATCTTTCTATTTGGATTACACTACAGACATAATGTACGAAAAGGATTTTAAGAACCCTCCAAACTTAACTTAATACTCCCTCCGTCCCAAAATGGATGTCTATGTTTTAGAAATTTTTGTCCCAAAATGATTGTGTATTTTCGATATAACTTTGTCCCTAAACTTTCACTTTTACCAAATTATTTTCTACATTTCATTATATACTTGCAAAACTAGAAGTTTAGAAGTTAACAAAAATATTTATAATTTTTGCCATTGAATGTAACATTTTCAGAATATCCTTGAAATGAAAAATAGACATTCATTTTGGGACGGATTAGCCCAAAAGAATCAGATTTATTAAGCTTTCATCTCTTCATACTTACAGTGGAGCATTAGCCCAAGAGAATCAGATTTATTAGAATCAGAGATGGACAAAAGGTGTTATAAAACAGTATGGGACGGAGGGAGTAACTATTCTTTATGGAACGAAGGGAGTAACTATTTCTTATGGGACGGAGGGAGTAACTATTTCTTTATGGGAAAGAGGGAGTAACTATTTCTTTATGGGACCGAGGGAGTAACTATATTCTTTATGGGACGGAGGGAGCAACTCTACTATGGGACGGAGTGAATATAAACAAAAACAAGTGATTTACTAATGATATACTTACACAAATCCTTTTAGCACGATCATCCACAAACATCCCATTCTTGCGTATGTGTGTCTCCTTGTGAAGATCAAATAAAGTAGGTTCCTTGTCAGAGCTCTTTCTTTTCTGCATGAAAAGAAATGAAGTGGACAAAGTTGTTCAAAGAGAATTGAGGTAAACAAGTGTATATTTGAAGGGGGTCCAGATAGATAATTGGAGAGGTGAATAACATTATAGTATACATATTTGGCTTAAACAGGGGTCAAAATTTGAACTGGTAATAGAGAAAATTAATGCAAACTAAGAACCCCAAACATTTTCCATTAATATTTTATATTTTATTCTCATGTGGTGATGAAGCAGTTGTCCCGTGCAACCTCTACAGTGGCAAAGCCAAGTTTATATTTGAAGGGGGTCCAGATAAATTTGTGGTGATGAAGCAATTTGTTAGGACCTAACTTTGATCAATGTCTTAGTTAGTTGGTTTTGATAAAGGAATATATATATAGAACATGGTTTATATCAAAAGATGTAATCTGTCATAATTCTTCACTTTGATAGCTATGAGTCTGACAGTTATGATTCTCCCTTATACAATGTTTACAATCAATCAAAAACATGAATCATAGTCACTCTCTAAGTCATCAAGATCATCAAGTGCATCTCAGTCCTTATTAGAGATCCTCTCTGATAGCTAAGCCTTGCCATGATCGCGGCTATGACTTCGATCCTCGAGACGACCATCTCACGCCTCACACCATGTTACCACAAACTCAATCAAGTTAGATCCTGCATCTTCACGGCTATCAAGTCCATCAATGAAGACCAATGAAGACCATTTGAAGACCTTCTAGAAGTTCTCGGTTCAAGCTCACAGCTCAAGCCGGCTCATGAAGACCTGCATGTGGACAAGTGGGACAAAGACCGGTCAAAGCTCATTAATGTAGGCAACGAGTCATATTCCAACGGCTACATTGAAGGGTATAAATAGAGGATTTCTTCCCCTAACAAAAACAACTTTGAAAAATACTCATTTTCACGGTCAAAAACCCTTTCCACACACCCACACACACCTCACTGTAATTCACACACACACTCGCCAATCCTTTCCCTTCAAACTCTGTTCCAAACCAAACCCTCACCTCAAAACCTTTGCCTCCACAACAAAACACCCCTTAGTGTGTTAAATCACAAAATCCAAAATCCTAAGGCGTACTTTAGGTGTAGAATTAGTTTGTAATCACTCAAGATGTACTTTGAGTGTATTAGTTGTTTTGTAAAATCTTGAGGCTGTACTTCAAGTTGTAAAAACACTTAAGGCTGTACTTTAAGTGTATCCCTAGTTGATTGTACTAATTAGGAAGAGGAAGTTCAAGGAACTTGCCTGAATCAATCATTTGTAATTTTTGTTGATTAAAGATTATAATAAAATTGATCTCACTTGTCAAGTTTGGACAGTGGGGGTGGATGTAGGAGGAGTGAACTACTGAACCACTTTAAATTCTACTGTGTTATTACATTTTTGCAATCACATTCACACACTTGCATTATTTCTTTGTGTTTGTTGTCCTACCATTATTTCAAATCTCTCTTATTCCATTTGCACAATTCAACTATCATCGACGGCTAAGCCAATACCATAGCTGTCGATCATCTACATATTAACAAAGGGCCTTTCAATTGGTATCGAGCTTGTCTTCACACTCAAAAGTCTAACAACTTGTGAAGGATTCTCTTCAAACCCACCATGCCTCAACCAAGAAGAAATAATGAGAAAGACATCCCACACATTGATGAGTGTGGATCTTTTGAGATCTATGCTTCAAAAATAAAAACATACCTTGATGCAAACGTATATGGAATTGGTATGTTCTTGAGAATGAAGTGTCATACCCAACTCAAATGCATGTCTTGATTGAGGACCAAGTAAGATCAAATCCCCGAAACTTGGTGCAGCTGAAAAGCAATTGGTAAGTGCAAACTTGAAAGTCAAGAACATTCTTCAAAAGAGTGTAAATGACTCTCTAGCCCAAGAAATTGCTAAGGAACCAAATGCCGAACGGACATGGGCTCTTATTCAAACCAAGTTCACTAAACACTCCGGTGTTAGGACACAAAACTTGTACAACTTGCTTAGGCAATTAGACAACTTCAAGTTCTACCACTGGAGAAAAGGTGAGTCTTTGCTCGGCCAAGGTTTGAGAATCTTGTTAGATCAATTGCGATCATGGAAAAACCTTTGAACAACAAGATCTACGCCTCAAGATTTACTCAAATCTCCCTCAAGAATATGAGAAGGTAGCATTACCTATTAGAGAAGGATCTGAATGGAGCACCATGACGGTTGAGCAATATTTTGGAAAGCTTGAAGCTTATGAGCTGGAAGGTATGATAAAAATTCCATCAGTCCCCTCCATTTCACAAACCTTAGCTTTAAGCTGCACAAGAAAGCTGTCCACAAGCCAATCACTCACCATGACATTGAGACCATTGTCAACAATGCCCTTCAAAAGATAAACATCGGCTCCAAATCGTCGGCAAACAGATCTCCCAAGAAGACATTCCAAGCCTCATTTCCATGGGTACATCGGAAATGCCATGAAATTTCAAAAGAAATCTTTTGACAAAAATTCAATCCCTCCACATCTAATGCTCAACAAGACGGCTACAAGAAGACAATTGATTGCTTCAATTGTGGAAAGCAAGGACATTACTCTTCGGTGCCACTGAACCAAGGAAACCTAGGGACAATCGGACGGCTAAGAAGATGACCTACTCGAAAGGAGATCATTCACGGTTCTAAGTGCAAGCTGCTTCAATTGCTCTAAAAATAAACATGACAAAAACAAAGAGCAAGTCATGATTGCGACTCATCAAAATTCGGTGATGAAGAGTATATGTCAAGTGATGACTACTGAAATTGAAGGAGAAGAAGCCATGATATGCCTTATGGGTGAAGATGATGAAGAATGCGAAAATGAGGAAGAAATGGAAGCACTTGCTGGCTGGCGATGAACTAAAGAGGTACATGATTTTAACTCTTTAAATATTGATGGTTTTAAACAATTAGTTTGCACTCTTTTAATTCAAACAAAAAAACAAAAAACTAGCTTTGCTTCACTGGTCAATGAAAATCTTTCCCAATCCTCAACCATTGACACCCTCACAAAAACCATTTCTGAGCTTGAGAAAGCATGCCAAGGGCTAAGAGATCAATGCATCATGCTTGAAAAACAAAACAAGGATCTGACAGCTGAGACATCAAGTAATCATGAAAACTGTCAAAAACTCATTAATCTTGAAAAAGAAAATGATGCTCTTAAAAAGAGGATAGATTCATGGAACATGTCAAGCAAAGCATTATCACTTTTCACCTATACCCAAAGGCGTCCCAATGACAAAACAGGGATTGGTGCTGATAATCCATCAGCAAAGTATACTCTCCTCCCCCTTGGTGAAAGGGCCATTGAAAAAATGGTTCTAGAAAACCTTAGCTACGGCGGCTATCAAACTCAAACCTACCTGTTCAAACCAAAGAAAAATCAAAAGAAATCTTGGGTGGTCCTAGTCAATCAAAGGAAGGACCAAGTAGAATTCAAGGAAGCAAGTATATTTGGGTTCAAAAAGGAGCCAATATATAGGAAGAAGCCAAGCTGCAAGAATGTGCTAGTTACTCAAGTCTGTCGGCGACGGGGTTGACGGACGGCCAAGGCATGACGGGACGGCCGAGGCTGACGACAACCAAAATCTTCCAAACAACAAAGAACCCCAAGGCAACAAAAATTCTACAACAAATATAGATACACCAAACAACAAAAACCTCAATGGCAATACTCAAATGGTAGAAGCCATGCAAATCAAAATGACTCTCCCGGATCATCCTCTTCAAATAACTTTCAGTTTCAACCCCAATACAACAATCCAAACCACTTCTTCAATCCATCCCAATCCACTGTCCTCACACCTTACATGATGCAAATCATGTCATATTATCATACCCTAAACCAGTTCTTCAACAAGGGACCAATGAACAAAGCTAGGGTTCCAAAGAAAAACTAATCCTTTGGACCCAATAGAATAAAAAGGGTACCATAAAATTTACTTTGTTTTGCGGTACCTAGGAAAGGACTTTGGTATTTAGATAGTGGTTGTAGTAGACATATGACCTTCAATAAAGACTGGTTGCAACAATATTCCCCTAAAAATGGTCCAAATGTAACCTTTGGTGACAATTCCCAAGCTAAGGTCAAAGGATCAGGAAATCTTGTTACAAAAGATATCATTTTTACAAATGTGTCTTATGTAGAGGGTCTCAAACACAATTTGATTAGCATTAGTCAAATATGTGATAAGGGATATCATGTTGTATGCACTAAGGATAAGTGCCTTTGTCAAGGATAAAAAGCAATAAAGTTATACTAAGCTGGATCAAGAAAAGGAAATCTCTATTGCCTAAATTTAGAGATTGTGGAATCCTCAAATGCTCACTTTCTTTGTCCTTCAATCAATCGATATGTCATGGCTATGGCACAAAAGATTGGCTCATCTTAATCACAAAACCATCTCCAAGCTTGCAAATTCTAATCTTGTCGAGAGGTCTACCAAAGATCCCATTCAAAAAGGATAAGCTTTGCAAAGCATGCCCAATGTGGGAAGCAAAAGAAATCTTCATTCAAACCCAAGACCAAGTTGGACACCTCAAGACCCATTGAACTACTTCATATGGATCTTCTTTGGACCCATAAGAACTAGATCTTTAGGAGGAAAAAGATACTCCCTTGTTGTTGTTGATGATTACACAAGATTCACTTGGATCATTCTTCTTGAATCCAAAAGTGACACCCTTAGCTGTCTGATAAAGCTGTTCAATAAAATTCAAAATCAAAAGGGGACATCTATCATCAAGATCAGATCTGATCATGGCAAGGAGTTTGAGAATACTGGAGTAGAAGAATATTGTGATTCAAAAGGCATAGATCACAATTTTTCAGCCCCAAGAACTCCACAGCAAAATGGTGTTGCGAGAAAGGAAGAACGAGAACAATCGTGAGGCGGCAAGAACAATCTTTGTCGAGAACATAATCTCCCAAAATATTTTTGGGGTGAAGGCTATTACTCTTTGCTTTGTGTATGTTCAAAACAAAACCCTGATCAACAAATTTCACAAGAAGACTCCATATGAATTATGGAACAACAAAGTCCCTACCATTTCATACTTTCACAGCTTTGGAAGTAGATGCTTCATTCACAACAATGGCAAGAACAATTTGGACAAATTTGACTCCAAAAGTGATGAAGGAATTTTTCTTGGATACTCTAACACAAGCAAAGCTTATAGAGTGTACAACAAAAGAAGACTTGTTGTGGAAGAATCAATTCATGTTGACTTTGATGAAAACAATGATCAAAGTATAACTGAATTATGTGATTTTGATGAAGGTTTGGGAAACCTAGATAATCTCCCTGAATCATCCCCCATTCTTGATTCAACTATTCTCAGTCATGAACTAGATTCATCAAACCTTCCATACATGGTTCCAAGAAATTCATCTGACAGCCATCCTATGCCAGACAGCCATGAACCATCCCACTCTCATCAACAACCAATCCAGCCAACAAAGTCAACAGCAATCTCTCCCACTTTCAATCCAATGGATGAGGAAGAAAATATTCAAATAAATAGTCATCCCTTGGTGACCTTCCTCAAAATCCTCCCTTAGGTGACGGCCCGACCCTTAGGCGACGGCCCAACCCTTAGGCGGCGGCCATCCCAATTCCTCATCTAATCCATCTTCTAACCTCCTTCCATCTTCATCCAATAATCCTCCTTCTCCTCCCAAAACCAATGATGAAACCACCATTACCCATATCATTCCACCCAATAAAGATCTTTACATCAGCCTTCAAATTGATAAAACCCCAGTCCCAGACAACATCCCTTTTATCATGAGTGCATTCATATCTCAAGTGGAACCAAAGAAAATAAATGAAGCACTCCTAGATGCTGACTGGATAGAAGCCATGGAAGAAGAACTAGAGCAGTTTGAAAGGAACAAAGTGTGGCAACTTGTTCCTAAACCAAGAAATCAAACTGTCATTGGAACAAGATGGGTTTTTAGAAATAAGATGAATGAAGAAGGTGTTGTAATAAGAAACAAGGCCAGACTGGTTGCTCAAGGATATAGACAAGAAGAAGGTATTGACTATGATGAGACCTTTGCACCTGTTGCAAGACTTGAAGCTATAAGGCTATTTCTTGCCTATGCTTCATTCAAGAAGATGAAAGTATTTCAGATGGATGTCAAGAGTGCATTTCTAAATGGAGTTTTAAATGAAAAAGTGTTTGTATCTCAACCCCCTGGTTTTGAGCATCCAAAATTCCCTGATCATGTATTCAAACTGAACAAAGCATTGTATGGGCTTAAACAAGCACCAAGAGCTTGGTATGATACCCTATCTAGATATCTTCTTGGAAAAGGATTCACCAAAGGACATATTGATAACACCTTGTTTATCAAAAAATATGGAGATGATCAGTTGCTCATCCAAGTCTATGTTGATGACATAATCTTTGGCTCATCAAATGAGAACTTGTGCACTGAATTTGGAGATATCATGAAGGATCAGTTTGAAATGAGCATGATTGGTGAGCTCACCTTCTTCTTAGGCCTTCAAGTCAAGCAAATGAAGGAAGGAATCTTCATCAACCAAGCCAAATACACAAGGGATATGATCAAAAAGTTTGACATGCAAACTGCATCCCCTGCTAAAACTCCCTTGTCAACCACAACCAAACTTCATGCTGATCAAGATGGTCATAGTGTAAATCCAACACTTTACAGAAGCTACATAGGATCTCTCCTATATCTGACAGCTTCAAGACCAGACATTATGTTTAGTGTATGTCTATGTGCTAGGTTGATCAAGCTAATCCCAAAGAATCTCATCTCTCAGCTGTCAAGAGAATTTTGAGATATATCAAAGGAACCCCTGATTTTGGCTTGTGGTATCCTACTGAATCCCCATTTTCTTTAATTGGATTCACTGACTCGACTATCTTTGGATGTAATCTTGATAGAAAATCCACAAGTGGTGGATGCCGGTTCATTGGCTCAAGAATAATTTCTTGGTCAAGCAAAAAGCAAACCTCGGTAGCCACCTCAGCAGTGAAATTTGAGTATATTCTTTGCGAGCTTGTGTTGTTCACAAATTCTCTATCTTAAAAGTCAACTTCAAGACTTTGGAATGGAATTATCCAACATTCCCATCTTTTGTGACAACTCAAGTACTATTGCCATGACTGAAAATCCTGTCCAACATTCAAAAACAAAGCATATTGAGGTCAGACATCATTTCATCAGGGATCATGTTGAAAAAGGGAATATCAACCTTGCAAAAGTTTGCACTGAGGACAATGTCTCTGATATTCTCACAAAAGCCATGGATGAAAAGAGATTTGAGATACTAAGAGCCATGCTTGGTATGATAAATATGCCAAAATAAAAGGTTGTTCTTCATAAATAAAAAAAAAAGATTACATCTTTGGGTAATCTTTGTCACAATGTTGCCTGACAGCTATTCCCTCATAAATAGTTCTGATAGCTATCCACTGATAGCTATCTTTCCAAAACCATGAAAACCAAAGACAACAACAAAAACATACAAAATCATAAAACAACCCTTGAAATCTCTCTCTCTCATCATCCTTCACCCAACAAAAGCTTCCTCCAAACCATACAATCTTCAAAACAAGCTCCCCTCTTCAAACCCACAGGTTAGGCATCGGACATTCTTTGGAAATGTCACAGTCTCCCCAGACCCTCCTCCAGCACTCATTCCTTCATTTCTAGCCTCCTGAGTTGATTGCAAGGTTTGTTGGTACCTCTGCAACCACACTGGGTGCCTCTCCAAGAAAGGATCAATGGAAGTGACTGAATATTGGAGAGAAGGACTTGCCCTTCTAGGCCACCACTCTTCAACTGGATCATATGGCTGAAGCAATCCCTCCATTGGAGTAACAAAGCTAAATTCTCCCGAAAAAGAACCATTACCTGTGATTGCAAATGGTTGACCAACACTTGACTCCACTCTCTCCACGGTAGGTACTCTTGCGGGGTGAAGCAACCTATAACCTGGTTGAGCAGGTATGAGATGGTTGAAGAAGGAGATATATGCACTCCTGCAAAGTTATCTCCTCTACCTTCCAACAAACCAACTCCTGGAGAGAGAGAATCCTGCTCAAGGTGTATAAAGCTTATCTTGCTCAACCTTCTTCTGACGGCTAAGCTTCTCTCCTTAGGCTGTCGAGCTCTGTCTGCTTTACCAACTCTCCCAATGTGTATACCCTTTCTACCTTACTCCTTCCCTTACTTGACTCTCCTTGATCAACTTTGATTGTCTTCCCAAATAGCCTTATTCCTTCTCCCTCTTTACTGTCAATCTTTTCCCTGACAGCTACCTCCTTCATCTCTATGTCTTCATCAACCCTTACTCTCTTGTTCTTACCCTTATCATTCACTCTCTCTGAACTTTCAACAATATTGAAAGTCTCTCTATCTATCTCCATCTCATCACTCATCAAATCATCCTCACCATTTTTCCCAAAGACCAATTGTTTCTTTGTTTGAGCCATAACCTTTGGATTAAACTTTGAGGAAAATCTTCCCATTTTTGTTTGTAAATCAATCTGAATAATTTTCCTCTGAAGTTTTCATTGTTTTATAGGCAAATTTTCACCTAGCTATCTCAGACAGCCATCATCATTCAAACTAGCTTAACTGTCAGAGATTTCTTTCAACAGCTAGGTTAAAGCAACCTTTAAGTGATTTGATCGTGTTAATTGCTCACAATTGTCACTTCCTTCGCCGCCTCTTCCACTGCAAATCTCCTTGAAAAAGAGAATGTTCTTCTTGTGTTTTGTGGGAATTAATGTCTCAACATGGGGAAGGGTAAAAACAACTGTTCATATGAACAGTTACTTAACTTTGAAACCCCCAATGCTCATTAAAACCCACGTTCTACTCATTATTTGTCTCTCTCTCTCTGTCGCAGTCACTAAAATACCTATTTCCTTAACCCTCAGTTTAAATTTCTTCTCTTTCCCTCTCCAATCTACCATCGTATTTCTCCAACCCTAATTCTTTTTCAAGCATCAATGGCAGACCCAAAAGCAATGTACCCAGATGCTCATGGTTACTTCATCAAACCTAACTTCTATGACTCTGAAGTTGGAATCCTCATCAAAGAACTTCTTGAGGTAAATGAATTACTTGATTTTATGGGAGCTAAACCCCCAATTTATGAAGAAATGTGCAGAGAAATTTATTTGGTAGGAAGAAGAAACAATGAAGATAATTCAATAACTGCCACCATAGAAAATGTAGAGATAACTATCACTCAAGAAATGGTGAGTGATGTCTATGGAATCCCAAATAAAGAAGATGCTGTGAAAAATATATGGGATAGAGGGTCAGAAAGATTAAAGACAGTATATGAAAAATTTCTTGGTGTTAAAATCACTGACTTCAAAGCTGTTCAAGACAAAGCTATGGTGAAAAACAAAGATGATATCTTCAAGTCAACATGATGGATGTGGTCAACAAAGCCATTGATGGCAAGCAATCCTCATTTGACCAAATGGGATCAAATGAGTGGAAGCGGATGCTCGGCTAATGAACAAGGATACAAATTGGTGCATTGTCCTTCTCCACAATTTCCAACTTGCAGTCTCATCCTCTACTCTCAAATTCAAGAAGCAAGGTGGAAGGATGAACAACTTCAGATTCATGAGTGGAATTCTTGAAGTTCTAATTCCAAAGCTCAAACCTGCTCTATCCAAGAAGTGGCTGAAGACAGTGAAGGCATCGAAACAAGATGTTTCAATGAAAGAACCTTTTCATTGAAACAAAAAAGAAGGAATTGTTATGAAGGCTGGAGATATGAGCCTTGAAAGTTTCAAAGAAGCCCAAGAAAAGATGCTTGAAGAAACAAGAATAAAGCTTGATCATTGGAAAGAGTTGATAGCCTTGGCTACAAGTAGGAGAATAAAAAGAGGAGTAAAGACCAATGTCAAGAAAACTGGAGTGCTAAAAGGGCGTGGTATCTCCTAGCAAAAAGAGCAAAAGCAAGGATGATCGATAGGCGACGGTGAAGGAACCATCTCGTGACCATGCTAAGAATGTTGAAGAAAGAGGTGCTGTTGATAGCCATGAGGTTGACACTATGGATCAAGATGATCTTTGGTGATGCTAACATAGATCCTCAAGAGCTTCGGGCGGCTCTTGCCCTATCCAAAACCCTTCACAAAGGAAAGCAACCTCGGACGGCTATCCCCTCCCGGTCGAGACGGCTACCGGATCCAAGGTACAATCCTCCTTAACCATTCCTTCTAAATCATTACCAAAGAAAAGAAAACTTGAAAAGAAAGCCCCCAAATCCAAGAAAACCAAAATATCTACCCCTTCCATTTCCCCAAAATCCACTTACATCGGTCCAGAGTGGATAAGTCATCCACACCCGGCTCGGGTCATCGGTCGGCCATTGAAGCTATCCTCAATCTCGAGAGAACCATTAGATAAGCAACCTTTAAGGGGAACATTGATGAGAATATCCCTCTACCCAACCTCAACAGTTAGCTAAAATCACTGAGAGCAATTGAGGCTATTGAGTTGGATGGAAACCACGACTGAAAAATTTGTTCTTTTGTATCTTAAGGATATTCTAAGTGAGGAAGAATCGGTAGTGGCCCTAGATGAACTCGGACTTAGGTTAATGAAGAAAAGAAGTGGACCGGGTGAGTCATCTAGTAACCCCAAGGTGACTGGTATGGATGTTGATAGCCAAACCTTCCCTTCCATTCCTGAAATTGAGCACAGTAAATCAACCTTTGCTGTTGAAATTGAAAGGGGAATCTTGATGATATTGCGAGGTCATTCAAAATCTCAAGAAGGTTGGAGTTGAGATTAATCCCATACATGTCTCAAAAGGAGAATCAATTGTGAATGCTTGTAAAGGGCTTGTGTTTGATGGAACTCAAGAAAGTGAGGAAGCCCTGACAGCTATCCTTGAGAAAAGGTTGGTCAAAAGTGAGGTCGGGCGGCCTTAAACCTCCTCAAATCTCGGTTCAACTCCAATATTCTCAATCAAAGCATTGGCTAAGCCTCTCAGTCAATCCAAACTGTTTCAACTCAAGTCCCTGCACCTTCCAAACCAATCTCTCCAATCCCTGAAAATGAACCTTTTGAAGCATCTCCACAAAGTCCAATCTTTGGACAAGGTCAAGACATATCTGACAGTGATCCCAGTCCTAACAGTCCTGACAGTCCTCCAAGTCATTCTATTCCTCCAAATCCAAATCAATCCTTCCTTCCCAAAAGGGAACCTTGGATGCTTAGCTGTGGCATTGATTTCTCTATGTCTTCCATCAAAGCAGCAAGGACAAGGTTACCCCATGTAACTCACATCCCAGAAATAGCAAATCCCTTTACCTATCCAAAATTCTGGGAACTGTCAAGAAATGGTTTGATTGTGGTAGCAAGAAACCTTGCAGGGTTAGTTTTCTTTGCCTATGAAAAATGGCAACTGTCAAGAACCTCATCCACCTCCAACTTTGTTCATCAAATCCCATCCTTCCCAAAGTTCATCACTCCCAATACTCTTCTTGATTGGGAAGTTCTCTTCAGCCAACTCATCTCTCCATCACTCAATTCATGCTTGTATATGCCAAAGGGTTTAGTCTTCACCCTGTGCATTGACCTTGCAAAAACACTTTTCCTTTCCCTGTTTGAACAAAAGTGTGCCATTATGCTTTTATTAAGCAAAACTGTCAACATCTTTTCCCCAACTCTTAATCCAGGAATTGAGCCCTACCTTTCACCCTTCATCACTGTTGATCCTATTAACTTCACCTCACCCAATGAAAACTCTCATTTCAAAAACTTGGTCTCTATTCCTGAGATCAAAGAATTCAGAACTTCCATTGCTGTCAGTCAAAGCAGAGCGGAAGCGTTATTGATCTTTCCTCGGACTTCGACGGCGATGATGATGATAGTGATAATGATGCTCCCTCAAGCCATGATCAAGACTCTCCAACAAGATTTCCATCCCCTACAGTTTCCAACCCTCCTCAGCAATTCACTCATTCCTTCACTAATGATCAAGTATCGGTTCACCACAACCAGATCAATCCGGTGTGCCCATGAAGAGCAAGAAAACCAGGAACAAGAAGAAACATTTGTGGGGCACAATGAGAATCAGAAATGATCAAATGCCCCTTAAAAGATCTCAAGTGAAGTCAAAGGAAGACAAATACTTCAAGTATGATGAAAGGATGTCCTGGGAATGGAACAATGAGTTCTTCTACGAGAGGAGTTGAGCTGAAATGAGAAGAGAGCTAGAGGATGAAAGAAATCGGATTCTATCGGCCCGGGCAAGAAAGAGATGAATTCTATGATCAATTGGGCTGATGAATAATTGTATTTGTTATGGAACAATTTTTTTGGTTAAAAACAATATGTTTTGTTTGCCTCGGTTGTATGACGGTATTTTGTGAACTCTTCTCATCCACGAGATTAATTCCAAGTTTTCAATCTCATTTTGATTACCTCTGCACTGATATGATTCCTTGGATTACTTCTTTTATTATTTCTCTTATCAAGCTGTGAAAACATGTTCTAAATAAATCTTCCTTTACCAAAAAGGGAAATTGTTAGGACCTAACTTTGATCAATGTCTCAGTTAGTTGGTTTTGATAAAGGAATATATATATAGAACAGGGTTTATATCAAAAGATGTAATCTGTCATAATTCTTCACTTTGATAGCTATGAGTCGACAGGTTATGATTCTCCCTTATACAATGTTTACAATCAATCAAAAACATGAATCATAGTCACTCTCTAAGTCATCAAGATCATCAAGTGCATCTCGGTCCTTATTAGAGATCCTCTCGATAGCTAAGCCTTGCCATGATCAGACAGTATGACTTCGGTCCTCGGGCAGCCCATCTCCTGCCTCACACCATGTTACCACAAACTCAATCAAGTTAGATCCTGCATCTTCACGGCTATCAAGTCCATCAATGAAGACCAATGAAGACCACTTTGAAGACCTTCTAGAAGTTCTCGGTTCAAGCTCATAGCTCAAGCCGACTCATGAAGACTGCATGTGGACAAGTGGGACAAAGACCAGTCAAAGCTCATTAATGTAGCTGCAACAGTCATATTCCAATGGCTACATTGAAGGGTATAAATAGAGGAGTTCTTCCCCTAACAAAACCACTGAAAAATACTCATTTTCACAGTCAAAAACCCTTTCCACACACCCACACACACCTCCTGTAATTCACACACACACTCACCAATCCTTTCCCTTCAAACTCTGTTCCAAACCAAACCCTCACCTCAAAACCTTTGCCTCCACAACAAAACACCCCTTAGTGTGTTAAATCACAAAATCCAAAATCCTAAGACTGTACTTTAGGTGTAGAATTAGTTTGTAATCACTCAAGACTGTACTTTGAGTGTATTAGTTGTTTTGTAAAATCTTGAGACTGTACTTTAAGTTGTAAAAACACTTAAGGCGTACACTTTAAGTGTATCCCTAGTTGACTGTACTAATTAGGAAGAGGAAGTTCAAGGAACTTGCCTGAATCAATCATTTGTAATTTTTGTTGATTAAAGATTATAATAAAATTGATCTCACTTGTCAAGTTTGACAGTGGGGGTGGATGTAGGAGGAGTGAACTCTGAACCACTTTAAATTCTCTGTGTTATTACATTTTTGCAATCACATTCACACACTTGCATTATTTCTTTGTGTTTGTTGTCCTACCATTATTTCAAATCTCTCTTATTCCGCTGCACAATTCAACTATCATCTGACAGCTAAGCCAATACCATAGCTGTCTGATCATCTGCATATTAACAAAGGGCCTTTCACAGTTGTCTAAACATAATATATGTGCACAGCCAAAAGTCTCGTCTGCCTGTGTCTATCTCACAACAGAGACAGCAATTATATGGCCTAAATTGAAGATCAGCAGTGATTAACAGATAAATTTAGACAAAATGAATGGGTTGTCCAGAGACTTATATAGAAAAAAATATAGATAAAAGATAAAAACTCATGATTCATTCCAGTGAAATCACCAGGTTTGCCCATCAAAATATATCCAACACAGGATGATAAAACTACCAACTATCAATATTCAAGATCAGAAGTAATACATTTGCTTATTCGCTATATTGGTCTTTTGATGCTTCATTCCCCCTTGACGAGCTTTTTTAAACCGAGGACGGTCACAAAATTTACAAGTGATCAAATGTGAATCTTCACCCAATAGATCATGCACCCTTCCTCACAACAATCAATCTTCTCAACCGGTAACCTTAATCCCCGCATTAACTTCTTACTTGCATAAAAGTTATCGGGGACTGAGTTAGGTTTAGGAACAACCTCTTTCATGAGTTTAGTTATTTGATCAAAGCATTTTTCAGACAATCGATTTTCAGACTTCAAACTCATCAATCGAGCCACAAGAGATAGTTCAGAGTGGTTTTTCGTATCCAGGCCACAATTGTTTTTTAGAAGCTTCCAACATATCATAAAAAAATTTAGCCTCGGGATTTGGGGGCTCCTCAATGTCTTCATCTGCATTAAATTCTGGGCCAGCTGCATCAAAAACCATAGTGGTGTAAGGGTTTGATCTATCCTCACCACCGTACTATGAACACCCCCCAAACTCAATATTGCGGTTTTCGTTAGGCATGTGATTCATCTCCCCTTGGAATGGTCAAGTATAGTAATTTGCTACAAACCCATGTCTAACCAAGTGGAACTTAAACGTTTCCACATCAAGAAATCTTCGATTTCGACACTTGACTAAATTGCATGGACACTTAATTTTGGCCCCATCCTTCCATCCTTGTTGACTAGCAGCGTATTCAACAAACTTTTCAACTCCATCAACAAAAGCGGTTGATAAAAACCCATCCTCAATGTGTTTATACATCCAGTGACGATCCAAACACATTTTGTGACTCCTATACCAATTAGCAAAAAAAAAAAAAAACTGAAACATGCCTTTTAAGGTAAAAATAGTGAACAAGAAGTATGCCAAAAATCAGGTCCAAAACAGTGACAACAACATCAACAATAATAGGTCAATGGGATTATTTTCTCAATCCATGGCTGCCCAGATGGAAAAACAGAAGCAAGATATTGATACCTTCATCAGTTTACAGGTAAAAAAAACAATTTTGCATTTCTCAAATCATAATCAGTTTTGTCTGCACACAGGGGGTTCTTTGGTTGCAGGTTTGTCTCTCTCTCTCTTTTTTTTTTTTTTGATTTTGAGAAGTATTATATCTATATCCAAGTTAAGTTCCCTCACACATAACAAGCAACACAGAAACTATAACAAAATAATGAATCGAAAATCAGGTTCCTTTAAAAAAAAATCAGAATTAGGGTTTCTTAAAATTAGAATTTTTTAAAAGAAACTGGGGAAAATCAGAAAGGGGGAAAGCTTATAGTGGGGAGAAGAGAAGACCGGCGGAAGAAGATGAACTCCGGCGGAATAAGATGAAGGCTGGCGAGCTAGCGTGAGACAGATAAAGAAAGAAGCGTTAGGGAGAGGGTGAGAAGGGAGAGCGTGAGAGTGAGAAGGAGAGAAAGGGGGAAATCTTACCTTGGGTGGAGCAAATCTGTTGACGGAAGGGTGGGTAGAGAAGAAGACCGGCGAGCTCGTTCGAGAGAGAGAGAACGAAGAGATTAGGGAGGGGTATGTCTGCCCAGCGTTTGAGTGAGAAGGGAGAGAAAGAGAGTTTTTTCTTTTTTGTTGGGTTGAATTGTGAGGGAGTATTATTTAATTTGCACAATATTAATTAATTAGATTATTTCTAGGATTAATAAATAATTTTTTATTTTTCATTAAAAACTTGTGATTTTTTTTAATGAACAATTATTTTATATAATAAAAAATGAAAAACTAAATTCTAAGTATATTTTTTAAAACGAAAATATAACTATTTTAGATAAATTAATGTATTAAAAAAAAATGGGACGCACAATAGCATATACAATAAACGCATACCATATTTACCATATATATATACCCATACACTATATCTTATATTCAATACACCATAGACCTAGCTATATTATATATCATATTCTCATACCCTATATCCTATACACCATATGGTATATGCTAATTTCCGTCGCTATACCCTATGCCCTATATCATATACTCTATACCCTATATCATATACCATATACCCTATATCCTATATACTATACCCTATACCCTATACCCTATATACTATACCCTATACCCTATATCTTATACCTTATACCCTATGTCCTATAAACTATACCCTATACCCTATGCCCTATATACTATACCATATACCATATACCATATATCCTATACCATATACCCTATACCCTATATCTTATACCCTATACCCTATATCGTATACCCTATACCCTATGCCTTATACCATATACCCTATACCCTATATACTATACCCTATGCCCTATACCCTATACCCTATACCCTATATCCTATATCCTATAACATATACCCTATACCCTATACCCTATATCCTATACCCTATACTCTATCACTACCAAAAAAACATGTTTTAGCGGCAGAAATTTCCGCCGCTAAAGTCAAAATTCCGTCGCTAAAGTTAAACACCGACGGAATTTCGGTGGTCCGCCGCTATCTTCCCGCTGCAGTGGTCCGACGGATCAAATTCCGCCGGTATATTTTGATTTTACCGACGGAATTAATTCCGTCGATGATCTTTTGACATTAGCGACGGAAATTTCCGCCGCTGAATTAATTCATTTTAATTAAATTTTTATATCAGCGACGGAATATTCCGCCGGTGAAATAAAAATTTAATTAAAATGAATTAATTCAGTGGCAGAAATTTTCGTCACTGAGATAATTTAATTTAATTAATTTTTATTTTCACCAGCGAAATATTCCGTCGCTGAAATAAAAATTTAATTAAATTAAATTAATCAAGCGACGGTAATTTCCGCCGCTATTTTAATTTGATTTAAATAAATTTTTATTCCAGCGACGGAATATTCCGCCGGTGAAAATAAAATTTTAATTAAAATAAATTGACATAGCGGCGGAAATTTCCGTCGCTGGAATAAAAATTTAATTAAAATTAATTAATACAGCGACGGAAATTTCCGTCGCTGATAATGAAATAAAATAAAAAAATAATTTAAAATATAAAATTTACCAATTTTTTTGTACCTGATATAACAATTCAATAGATAGGGGGGATCTAATTAAATAATCAAATATCAGCGTACCAAATAGGGGGGATCTAAATAAAACCAAATATTCGCGTACCAAATAGGGGAGGGGGGCTGGGGCTCCCGCGTGTACCAAATCGGTGGGGAGGCGGGGGGGGGGACATCCCAGTACCCAAAATGTTATTACAAATAAATATCAAAAATGTTACTACAAAAAAGTATAAAGTAGTACGAAATCAACTCGGGGGAATTGGGGAGGCTGGAAATTATTACCCTACTGCTGATTCTGTATATGGGCCATCAACATCGCAAATTTCTGATCATTTTCCGCCAGACGCTGCTCCTGAGCCTCCAAAGCAACCAAAAGTTGTGCCCTAGTCTCTGCACCCACGCGTCTCTCCTCAGCCAACTCAGCCTCCAGAGTGCCGATCCTCGGATCCTTATACCGAGTCTCGAGCGTGAAAAGATTTGGCCGACGGCCGGTCGACATCGATGGGCATTGCCGCCCGTAATCCCCCATCCCTAACACTCGGTCTCCTCTCTTTGGATGTCCATCCGAGGTGACCGAGCGCCAAACTTCAGGCACGAAAGGAACGGGCTGGCCGGGAGGCGTACCTTCGGGAACAACGGCGGCTTGATATGTACTCTGTCAAAATAAAACAAACAATTATAATCATATACACAATGTAATGTACATAAATAAATTTACATATTCAAAATCAAGTCATTTAAATATAAATAAATTTACTTACAAAGGCCAATGCAGAGCGATCGTTAACCCATTGCGGCTGTTGATCGGGCGATGTAGAAGTTCGAACATGGGTGCTAACGAAAATATCCAAAAAACTGACATCCGGGCCATGTTCCTTTTCCTATAAATAAAATAAACGAGATTTTTATTTTGAAATTGTATAAATGCGCAACATTTAGCTTCCCATATTATCCTTGTGATAAAAAAATATTCTCTTTAATCACTAAAGTTGTGAGTATAATATTTACATAATTCATTAGGATTTAGGGATAATCTTAGAAAACATACACTACATTTACACTAAAACCATGGATTTCATAGCATAACATAAACTGATTTAAAAGCATGCATACACTACATTTAAACTAACATACATACCATACGGTAGTGATGCTCGCCGACTGGTATCGTCCCCATCGTATGCTTTGTCGCCGACCCCGTGGAGCCTGCTCTATTTTCCTTAGCCTGTTCGGCGATAGCTCTCGCCCCATCCGACGACCAATATTCGCAAAAGCTACTAAACACCTCCTCGGTCATCCAAGGAGGTGTCAAGGGCCCTAATCCCTCCTCGAGCCGCTTAATATAAAATTTAGACTTCGTCATACCTATAAAAAATATGAATATCTCGTAAACATATAATGATAACATTATAAAATTAAAAGAGTATAATCATTGTTAATTAAACTAATTAAGGATAGATAAATATGTTACCAATATGATCCCGAAATAACTTCGCACACTGTTTCTTGAAAACATATTTAGCCGACGCCTCGTCGATATCCGGCGTCCTTGTAAATTTCCCCTACAACATATAATGATAACATTACAAAACTACAAGAGTATAATCATTATTAATTATAACATTTTAATAACAAAGTAACATTTAAGTTTTAAATAAAAATCATTAACACATTACCTTAAACTCCTCCCAAGCATTCTCCTTCTCCTCCGGTGGCAATGATTTTCAGTTGGGCCAAAACTCTGCCATGACCCGAGACCGCCAATACTGCCCAATCTTTGTCCCTGGGGTATGGTATCCACCTACAAACCTGTCAAGTATATTTATACAATAACATTTTAACTTAAATAATGAATTATATATAAAACAAAAAGGAACCAACTTATATAAAATTAATGAAGAGTTACTTACTGGTCATAAAGTGGCGATATCTGGAGATATATCCTCCCCTCAGAATCGACAGGAGTAGGAGTATCGGCCTCAGAGGTGAAGCTGGTACTACTAAGTGTAGGGTCGACATCATCAGTACCGGTAGCATCTGTACTGGATCGGGACGGTTGCGTCCCAGTAATAGATGTGTACACGGGGCGGGTCTTCCTGCCTGCTCTACTAGAACTCATATCTAAATACACTAAAAATATTAAAATATAAAACTTTAACAATAGGAAACAATATATTCACAATACATATAGCTCCTTGAGATTAAATGTTCAAGAAAAAACAAAAAATAACACGATGGATTGGATTAAAAATTAAATTGAATTGAATTGAAATAATGTGTGCGAGAAATCTTCCTCGTCCTCGTGACCTATGAGTCGACAGCTTAATTGATACCCACAGAGTATCAATTAAGCTGTCGACTCATAGGTCACGAGGAAGAGGTATGTTTCTCGCTCACATTATTTCAATTCAATTCAATTTTAATCTAATCCATCGTGTTATTTTTTTGACAGAGCACACTCACCAAATAAACTAAAACAATGTTTGACAAATTTTAATAATCTAAAGCATTCACAATACATATAAAACTTCAAAGTTCTAATAATCTAAAGCATTCACAATACATATAAAACTTTAAAGTTCTAATAATCTAAAAGTGGAGAACTTGTTTGCTCTGTCTTTCGAAACGAAAGATGGACGAATTTTGATAGATGTGGATGAGAAAGCCTCACATCTTATTTATATTTTAAGATGTTAATCACCAACCAAAATACCCTATAAGCAGTGCCACTAAGAGTTTTCTTCCTAATTTTAGACAATGAATAGGAGTCTAATTCCTTAACAATACTTCCATCCAAGTCTTCCTAATTTTAGACATTCACCCCCCTCCCCCTTTGACTTTACACAAGATCCGACCTAAGGTGCATCTAGGGTGCCAGGATTGATATCAGGCGCTCAAACGTAGGCGACATACATCACCGTCCGCGATGCCGTCAATCGCCCCAAAATGGGATCTAGAACCAGTAAGGTAGTTTGCGGTTGAATATGTTACATTATTGAGACATTCACCCCCTTCCTCCCCCTTTGACTTTAAAAGACTTGAAAATTAGATATTTAGTAACGTTAATTTGATGTTGATTTGATTATTCTAATGAATCAATAAAACTTATTATTGATAGTATTGTTGATGGTGTATCAATAACAAGTTTTAGATTTTCATTAGCATAATTAAAATATATTAATATACATATTTTAATCTGTTCATGTTCTTACAGCAAGTCCAACCCCCAACAACATGGGATCCAGAACTACAGGAACTTTACGGAATGGAGTTTCAACAAGCAAGATACTCGGTAGCATTTCAAGCCCAGCAATTTACAGGTACAGAAAGAACCATATTCAAAGATATTTTTCAATAGTTTCATAAAGAGGAAAATAGAAAATTATGCTTTTTTTGTATTCTTTTAGTCTCTCAAGTGAGTTTTTACGAGCATTTATTTATTGGTCACGCTAACATAACAGATTAATTCTGCTATCTCTACCCCTAAATAAATATCCATTTTCTAAAAAATTATCATCGATCTAACCATTATGTTAACCTCCTTACTATTTGAGAGTCTAAAAATGCTAATTTGACATTAAAAAAAAAAAAAAAAAAAAAAAAAAGCAAACTGGAGCAGCTCTATGTCATGCCAAATAATCAGACCAAAATGAACCCAATAACACAGCCAAAACCAGGAACCTTGCACCCATACAACTCCAAATAATGGTTATTCAAACAAGAGTGCTAGGCAACTACAGTTTTTTCAATAAATCAACAGCAATCAATAAAAATGGCTTTCTATCTAAGAAGCTAAGATGAACACAAAGACATAGGTAATATGAAGATGGAGATGTGAATCAGAAGAATAGGCAACACGAATTCTTGATTGGGATTTAATCTAAAGAGTTACTGATCCTCAAAATTCCACAAGAATTATAATTTGGATTTAGAGAGACAGGGTTTACATACCTAACACGGCGGTGGCGGTGGAGTTGAGAGGGACGGCGGTGAGGCGACGGCGGTGAGAGATCGTGGCGGTGATGAGGCGACGGCGACAGCTCGGTGAGGGATGAGAGAGAGAGGAGCGATCGTTCGTAATTTCACTGGGAGAGACGAGTGTTTAATTATGGCGTAATTCCTATTTATATTTCACCTCAGCGACGGAAAATTCCGCCGCTGGTAATTACGTAATCACAAGGATTGATGACTTAGCATGTACCACCGACGGAAATTTCCGCCGCTGGTTTAAATAACCTCAGAGACGGAATTATTCCGTCGCTAAATATTAAATCTACCGACGGAATTTAAATTTCTCCGCTAGAATTAATATTTAGCGGCGGAATAATTCCGTCACTGAGGTTAATTAATTTTAATTTAATAAATATCATTATTTTTATTTATATAAAACATGAATATTATTTTAAATAAAATTATTTAAAATTACTCTCAAAAAAATAAATATGAGTCAATAAATATTATTTTTGAAAATATAAATAAATCATAAATATTAATTAATTTTAATTTAATAAATATCATTATTTTTATTTATATAAAACATGAAAATTATATTAAATTAATTTCAAAAAAACAAATATAAGTCAATAAATATTATTTTCGAAAAATAAATAAATCATAAATTAAAATAAAATAAAAATAGAGCTAAACAAATTTAAAAAAAATCTAATCAACACCGACACAATTATTCCGCCGCTACTACCACCACGTACAACACTCCACCACTACCACCACCACCACTCCACCATGCACTACTATCACTACCACTACCATCACAACTATTACTACTACCACCACTACTACCACCACCACCACGCACCACCACCATCACTATCACCACTACCACCACTACTACTACTACTATCATATACTATATACCCTATACCCCTATCACAATCACTACCACCATTATTATACCCCTAAACCCTAAATACTATATCCCTAACCCCTAAACCCTAAACCCTAAACCCTAAATTCTAACCCCTAAACCCTAATCCCTAAACCCTAAACCCTAAACCCTAACCCCTAACCCCTATACTATATACCCTATACCATATTCTATATACCCTAAACCCTAACCCCTAAACCCTAAACCCTAACCCCTAACCCCTATACTATATACCCTATACCATATACTATATACCCTATACCCTAAACCCTAACCCCTAAACCGTAAACCCTAACCTCTAACCCCTAAACCCTAAACCCTAACCCCTAACCCCTATACTATATACCATATACCATATACTATATACCCTATACCATACACTATATACCATATACCATATACTATATACCATATACCCTATACTATATACCCTATACCATATACTATATACCCTATACCCTATACTATATACCCTATACCCTATATCCTATACCCTATACTATATACCCTATATCATATACTATATACCCTATACCCTATACTATATATATACCATATACCATATACTATATACCCTATACCCTATACCCTATATCATATACTATATACCCTATACCCTATACCATATACTATATACCCTATACCCTATACCATACACTATATACCCTATACCATATACTATATACCCTATACCATATATCCTATATCCTATATACTATACCATATATTATATACCCTATAAACTATACCCTAAACCCTATACCCTACACTCTATACACGATTTGTTATTTTTTTATCGGTGCTTGCATTAATAACTGGAATATGGGTGAGTGCAATCATGCAAGTAATAATTGTACTTGCAACAATAATAGAACTTGGGCAATTAACGTTTTCAGTCAGTTTTTTAACGTTTTTAGTTAGTTTTTTGAAATTTCAGTCAGTTTTTTAACGTTTCCAGTTAGTTTTTTTAGAATTTCAAACTAGTTTTTTAACGTTTCCAGTTAGTTTTTTTACGTTTTCAGTTAGTTTTTCAAAATTTCAGTTAGTTTTTTGAAATTCCTGTCAATTTTCTAACGTTTCAGTTAAATTTTTTAATGTTTTCAGTTAGTTATTTTGTTAATTAGTTCTAAAAATAATTAAAAATTAAATTTTATAATCACCGACGGAATATTTCCGTCACTGATAAATAAATAAAAAAAACAAAAATTATTTATCACCGACGGAATATTCCGTCGCTGATTAATTAAAAATAATTAAAAATTAAATATTATAATCACCGACGGAATAATTTCGTCGCTGATAAATTAAAAAAATTAATTTATCAGCGACAGAAATATTCCGTCGCTGGTTTATTTAAAAAAATTAAAAAATATTTAATTTTTACCGACGAAATTATTCTGTCACTGATTAATTAAAAATAATTAAATATTAAATATTATAATCACCGACGAAATAATTCCGTCGCTGATAAATAAAAAATTAAAAAATAATAACTTTTCACCGACAGAATAATTCCGTCGCTGAGAAAGAACTAGCGACGAAATATTCCGTCGGTAAATCAGGCGCCAATTTAGTGGCGGTAAAGAAACGAATATTGGAGGAATATTTGTTTTTAGCGACGGAAGTTAGCGACGGAATTCAATTCCGTCGGTAAAGTTGATGCCAAAATCATTCCGTCGCTATAGCATAATTTCCATCGCTAAATAGCGACGGAATGCTTACGTCGCTGTTGATTCCGTCGGTAAAGACTCAGTTTCTGGTAGTGTATACCCTATACCCTATATCCTATATCCTACTCCCTCCGTCCCATAACAAGCGACGCAGTTACTGTGTCGCATGGGAATTAAGGAAAAAGTGAAAAAGTTGATGTGTTGTAAGTGTAGATAGTTGAGTAGGAGAGAGAATGAGTGGAGAGAATAGTAAATTATAATAGTGTTGTGAGTATTATAATAATGTAGGAGAGAGAATGAGTGGAGGAAATAGTAAAGATTCTTTTCCATTTTAGGAAGTGTGACTTATCAGTGGGACGCCCAAAATGGCAAAATGTGTCGCTTGTTATGGGACGGAGAGAGTATATCCTATATCCTATACCCTATACCTTATACCCTTTACCCTATACCCTATATCCTATACCCTATACCCTATACCCTATACCTTATACCCTATACTCTATATCATATACCATATCCTATACCCTATACCCTATACCCTATATCCTATACCCTATATTCTATACCCTATATACAATACCATATACCTTTTACTCTATATACTATGCACTATACCATATATACTATATATACTATGCCCTATACCATATATAAAAAAAGTTAGAAAAAAATAAACAAATGAAAGTATAATAAAGAAATCAGGGACGGGTAAAATTCTTTAATTTTTATTTATAAATGTATAGATTTTTTTTTATTTTTTATGAATATAAATAAATATTTTCGACAGTTTTTAGTATTGAAGTTTTTTTCAAAAAGTTATATAAAAAAAGTTAGAAAAAAAATAAACAAATGAAAGTATAATAAAGAAATCAGGGACGGGTAAAATTCTTTAATTTTTATTTATAAGTGTATAGTTTTTTTTTATTTTTTATGAATATAAATAAATATTTTGGACATTTTTTAGTATTGAAGTTTTTTTTTTTAAATTTATATAAAAAAATTTAGAAAAAAAATAAACAAATGAAAGTATAATAAAGAAATCAGGGACGGGTAAAATTCTTTAATTTTTATTTATAAATGTATAGTTTTTTTTATTTTTTATGAATATACATAAATATTTTGGACATTTTTTTTATTGAAGATTTTTTCAAAAATTAATATAAAAAAAGTTAGAAAAAAACTAAACAAATGAAAGTATTATAAAGAAATCAGGAACGGGTAAAATCCTTTAATTTTTATTTATAAATGTATAGTTTTTATTTTATTTTTTATAAATAGAAATAAATATTTTGGACATTTTTTAGTAATGAAGTTTTTTTCAAAAAAGTTACATAAAAAAGTTAGAAAAAAATTTATTTTTTTTTTTAAAAAGCAATTTCCTTTGCTAAATCCGTCGGTATTTTAAAAAGAGAATTTTTTTATATTTTTTATTATTTAGCGACAAAATATTTCCGTCGGTAATTTATTTTTGTAAAATCCGTCGCTAAATCCGTTGGTATTTTAAAAAGAATTTTTTTTTTTATTTTTATTATTTAGCGACAGAATACATCCGTCGGTAATTTATTTTTGTTAATTCCGTCGCTAAATCCGTAGCTAATTATAAAAAGAAAAAATATTTATTTTTTAATTTATATAGCGACAGAAAAAATCCGTTGTTAAAAAATTTTGTAATCCGTCGTTATTCCGTCGCTAAATCCGTCTCTAAAATGGGCGGGCTTTTTTGGCGCCACAATTGCGACGAATTTAGCGACAGATTCATGTCTGTCGCTAAATCCATCACTAAATTTGTCGATAACTGGTTTTTTCGTTTAATTTTGCTTCCGTCGTTATTCTGTCGCTATTCCGTCGCTAATAGCGACTGAATTTGGTTTGTCGCTAATTTCTGTCGCTATTTGGCAGTTTTCTTGTATGGCAGGTGACATGAAAAACCCCATCATGAAAAATCAGATGGGATTAAATCCTTATGAAATACCTGCAACGCAAATAAACTAATGTCATTTGTTGAACAATCACTCACTCAGAGTAGGATCCTAACAATTTTACCTTGAATACATTGGGGAGTGTGATGTTAAGATAATATGCTTTACGTGAGGTGGAGAAAACATCAACCTAAAAATTACAAAACAACATGATTAGATGGCAATATTAATAATAGGTTCCAGTTGTTTCATTTTTAATAAATCATACCTGATGAAGTATCATAACAGAATCAACAGATATGTCATTAGCGAACTCACTCTCAAAAAACACCTTATGATGAATTGAAGCACCTATTGTTCCCGTAGGATCCTATCAATTTTACCTTAATTAGTAAGATAATACACATACTAATCATGCTAGAAAACATACAAAACTCATATGCTAACCTTCAAAATCACCATAGCCTCACCAAATTCATTTCGTGTGATGGTCTTGACAACAGCAATAACAACATTAATCGTATCAAAATTGATACATCAACCCTTGATAGTATTCAAAGGGGTAGCAGGAATCATACCATCGCCATTGAGCAGTTCAAGTGCGGAGAGCCAAGGACTGTGTTGGAAATCTTTATCCTCCACGGGATCTTCAATCGCTCTCCGTACATACTCTTGGGTCGGAATCAAAGGTTCCTGAGAGGAAACGCTCTGACGATCGCGATTTCTCTGACGCATAGCGGCCTGCACTATACCAGCGGGACCAGGAATCAGACGCTCTGAAGAGGGTTGAGAGAGATTTATTTGAGAGAGGTGAGAGGGTTGAGGGGCAGATATTTGGCCGGAGGAATGAGGACGTCGATTGGAATGGCGTGGGAGACTAGGATCCATTTTTGGGTTTTGTATGAAGCTATGAATGAGGTTAGAATGAAACTGGTCCTTTCTTTTAAAGGGGAAATTCATATTTGATAAAACCGGTATTGGCAGTACCAGATTTGTCAGTTAAGATAAATCTGGCATTGGCAGTGCCGGATTTGTCAGTTAAGATAAAACCAGCATTGGCAGTGCCGGATTTGTCAGTTAAGGTAAGATCGGCATTGGCAGTGCCGGATTTGAACGTATATATATATGAACAAGTTAGTGTAAAGTAATTAGCGTAAATTAACCAAGTGGGCTTTTATTTTTGATTGATTAGATTAAATTGAAATTGCAAAGAAATTAAACTAATGATTAAAGATCACAAAATTAAGTAAGGATTGAATTCAAAATTTAACAACGAGGATCACGAATTGTTTTCACAATACATAACCCTTAACTACTAACTAATGGTTTTCACAATAGCCTTACACTTTCAGAAAATATAAAGTAACAATAAAAGAAATAGTATGAATTAAGATACAAAAATCCTATAATAATCAATCCAAACAATTAGTGACCACATCCCGGTCACATAGGAAATCCGTCATTGCCATTCAGATGGGGTGAAAGGATTACGAGGATTGCGATTCCTTGACCCTCTTCAAAGCATGCGATCTAATAAGCTTGGCAAACGTTGCCTAGATGAAGATGTCCGATGAGGGTCTATATATGAAGATGGCTGATGAGGGTCTATGGATGGTTCATCAGGAAATGTGGTAGGAGACAAACTAAAACTAGGCGTAAAACTAGGAGATTGTGAAAATTGTGAAAACCCAAGTACCTGAGATGGAGTCCGAGTATAATCAGTTTGAGTGATACCGCTATGCCTATCTGGTCCACTCGAATGTACCTGATTAATCATCCCCGTAAATGACCCAAATTGACCTACGTCTAACATGTTTATATCTCTTCTCCCCTCCGCATTCCCCCTAACTCCCTCTTCGTCATCCTCAACACTCTCATCCTTCGCCTCCTCTTCATTCTACACCGCCTCCTCATCCTCCGCCTCCTCCTCATCTTGCAACCCCATCTCTTGCTCCTCATGCACGTGTCGGACATGTCTACGAACCTGATTTTGCCTCTGTGGCACCCCTCGAACACGATCTACCGGTGATGGGGGAGCTTGCTGTGCATCCAATTGTTACTGCTGCCTAATAGCTGCCAACGATTGTTGGATAATACTACGGTCTAGAAGTTTCTCTTGTGAGACCATACTGCATCGCTCCATTTCGTTGGATATGGCGGTCTGGTTGGATATGTACAGGCGTTGAAGGTTTTGAATCTGTTAAACAAAATTAAGCAAAATAATTATTACAAATATCATGGTTAAAAATTGGTAAAATCATTATATTGAGTATAAAGCTTACCAAACCCTCAAAACAAGTAGCATGTCCCCTGTGCCCCTGATCCTCTACAGTGAACGGATTTTGTATCAACGTCCGAGTAATAGATATGTACCATATCATATATATGTGGGTACAGTCCACCTCCTCTACACCATAGTTTCCATCAATAACCATATCATCTCGTCTGTCCCACATATCTATGTACTCCAGATGTAAGATCATCAAGTTCGCCTTTGATCGACCTCGATGGTCAATCCGATACAGTTCTTCATTAGTGTCACAATCGGGATGGATCCGTTGCAACATCCCGAACTGCCTCATAACACGATCTGGAAGGTGCCACTCAATCCTATCAAAGCAGATAAGGGGCGTCTTCGCCCTCCATATATTCTGGCCCTGATAGCAAAAATATGGACCTCTGACCCCTAAATATGGCTACCAAATAACCTGATCCTCGGTCAAAAGCGAAAGCTGATCTCGGTAGCCACGGTGGTTGTGGGCGGTAATAGTTGAACATGAAAGGGGACCCTTCCACCTACATACGGAGCAATTGACATAAAAAATAGTGACTAGAAGTGAATAAATAATAAACAGATCATAAGAAAAATGAAGTAAAATAAATATACCTGCAACCCAATGGCAACGATCCATCCTGCTGAAGTATGTCTAATTGACGCCTAATAGGTTGTGTACACAACAACCTCTCCCATGCACAAAGCTATATATAAAAAAAAGTCACGTAAAAAACATGTTTAGTCCACTAGTATCATGCAATCAAATACTCCCTCCGTCCCACACCAACTGATATCAAAATTTTGGGCACACATATTAAGGAAAAGTAAGAGAGAGAAAAAGTGAAAGAAAATGTTGTGAGTATGAAAAATTAAATAGGAGAGAGAATGAGTGGGATGAATAGTTAGGAGAGAGAATGTTGTGAGTGTAAAAGTAAAATAGGAGAGAGAATGAGTGGGGAAAATAGTAAAGATTCCCTTCCATTTTGGGCAGTATCAATTGGACTGGGACGGACCAAAAAGGAAATAAGTATCAATTGGTGTGGGACGGAGAGGGTATAATTTACATACCTGGACAATAGTTAAGAAACTAGTGCAAGTTTTTGAACTAGGTTTCGTTGCTACACACAACCCCCTGTATAGAAAGGACAATACTGCACTACCCCAACTATAATCTCCAATCTTCTAAACGTCCCTCAGCAGTGGCAGGTATATCATCTTCAATTTGTTGTCACTAGAATCTGCCATGAGACTAGCCCCCAAGCATAGAAAAATATATGCTCGGGTGTACCGATCAATCATCCACCGCTCCGCGTTTGGGGGAAGCTGACCAAAGTACGGAAACGCTTGTAGAACTCTTGTAACAACAGACAATGAACAAACTTTCAGTTCACTTTCAGATGGTGTAATTCCAAGTAACTCTTCACATAACTCAATCCATTCCCCCTTTTTCTTAGAAGTTTCTCGACTAATCACAGCATCTCCATCTATAGGAAGGCCACACAGCATACCAATATCCTCTAATGTGATAGTCATCTCTCCTACGGGTAAATGAAAGGTGTGGGTCTCCGGACGCCATCTCTCAACCAAAGCCTCTATCAAATGCCAATCTATTTTGAAATGACCCAAATTATACACCTCGTAAAAACCAGTATGTTTGAGACTTTCAACTATCCTCCAATCCAATTTTTTGGGCAGCCCTGTTGAACCCCTAATTCTAAGTTTCTCAACTGGTTGTCCAGCCCAAATATAATTCGATCGATGGTTAGCCTGTGAAGTCAATACAGAACCATTTATCGGCCCTGGATCAACGAAAGATTGCACTGCAAATTGATCCATCTGAAATACACAAATATCATAATCAAATCATAATAATTTAACAAAAAATAATATAAATTTACATAATAAACAACAAAAGAATACTAAGCAGTTGTTATATAATGAGCAGAAACATAAATAATTGATATAATACTTACTTAGTATTAATTTTTGATAAACCTCCTCTACCGAAGTTCTTCTTCTTACTCTTTCTTTCCTAAGGCTTCTTCTTCTCTTTCTTTTCTTCCTGCAATTCTTTTCTTCCTTCAATTTTCTTTCCTAAGTTCACGTTAAAAAGAAAACAAACTCCACTTTATCAAACAACCCGTGACACACAAGGCAAAAAACAAAAAAAACTTTTTTAAAACAAACAAACACCCGTGACAAAAAAAAAAATATTTAGAAACCGGCATCTCTAATGCCGGATTACACAAAAAAGAAAAAAAATTAATTCCTCTCTCTCTCTGATTCGACATAACACACAAAAAAAATTATTTTAGAAACCGGCATCTCTAATGTCGGATTACACGCAAAAAAAAATTAATTCCTCTCTCTCTGATTCGACATAACACACACAAAAAAATTAATTTTAAAATCGGCATCTCTAATGCCGAATTACACAAAAAAAAAATAATTTTAAAACCGGAAGTAGCATTGCCGGATTTACCAAAAAAAAAATTTTTTTTTTAAAACCTAAAATAGAGGTTCTAGATTTTGTTTAAAAATGGAAAATGGAGTGCCGGTTTTAAAAAAAAAAAGTGTTATTTTGGTAAATAAGTTTTTTTTGGTGTTATTTTAGTAAATAAATATTTAAAAAGTAATACTTTGGTTTTTTTTCATCCATTTTTTTCAAGTACAAAGGCATACTCCCTCCGTCCCGGTTCACTTGGCACCAACTTTTTGGGTGTAGGAATTAAGGAAAAGTGATGTAAGAAAGAGAAAAAGTGTTATTTTGGTAAATAAGTTTTTTTTGGTGTTATTTTAGTAAATAAATATTTAAAAAGTAATATTTTGATTTTTTCATCCATTTTTCTCAAGTACAAAGGCATATATGACAATTAACATGTATAAGAATAGATCTACATCATTGAGATAAATATATGGGCATATTTCTATATTTTCCCGCAAATCTTTGTCCAGTCTTTTATGGGATTTGGATGCGGGCTTATTAGAGTATTGTACAAGTTAGATATTCAAATATTTATCATGGACTTGGCTCGTAAGTAATTGTTAGTTGAAACAAAAATAACCACCAAACAAGTCCACGTTATACTTCGGCTCCTTTTATTTAGTTTTTCCATTTTCGTTGTTTTGTTAAAAAATAAAATAATTACAATTTATTTTTAGATGAATGAAAAATAAGAGTGTTTTCTGGTAAAACAACTTACCGAGTTCGACCTCGTAATATAATTTTTCCTAGAGTTCATTTTATCGCTTGTTTCTCTTTTGACTCCAGCTTTAGGTATAGGTACATCTCTCCTCTTCTCTTTGATTTCTCTTCTTCTCTATCAGTTTCAATTTTTGTGATTTATTCCAATTGATTAGGGTTTGAAACAGTTCTAATTTCAGGGGTTTCGTGCATCAAATCAATTAGGGACGAAAATGAATGGAAATCATCACATCCTTTGTTCCATTCCATACTTGAAACCCATGAAAATCAAGAGCCTTAGGAACCCAAAATGGCCATCCAATCGTCTTCACACAAGGTATGCTACCTGATAAACTCATTAATTTTGATAGTACTCTATACATTCACAAACTCGAAATTATTTAATTTTGGTGTTTCACAAGCTTTTCGTGTTGTTTTATGATATTTTTTTGTAATCGTGTGCCGCTTTTTTAGGCAATGTCTTGCTAGAACAGAGTTGCACCCTAACTGTTTGATCAAATGTTTAATTGGACGAAAATGAATGGAAAACGTTTTAAGAAGCATTTCTTATAATTACTTAACAACTGAAAACAAATTTATGTCATTTTTCAGAAAATATTTTCATTTTTCGAAAAAAAAAAACATTTTCTGAGAAATCATTTCTTGAATTCGTCTCACACGAAAGAAATGAACTTAATTTAGAAAAAATAATCCACGAGATCATTTATCTGGATTACAAGGATATGGGGCTGATTAAAGCTGTCTGGTAGATATTGTAACGGCAATGTAAGCATCTATCTACAGGGGTTTATTTTATACCACGATCGAGATGACAACCCAATTTAAGCATTTAGAGGTTCACTTAGGGCCTGTTTGGTAAAACTGAAAATTAAGCTCTGAAAATGTAGAGCTGAAAATTAAGAGCTGAAATCATTAAGTTGCTGAATTTTGAAGACTTATGTTTGTTTGATAATGACAAATCACTTACATCTGAATTTTCAGAATTTCAACTCAACGTTTAAAATATTATATGAATAATATTTATGATTTTATAATAAAATAAATTCATTATTGACATATACATTATTATTATTATTATTATTATTATTATTATTAGCCAAAAACTTATAAAAAACGCGTTTTTTGTTAACTTAACGAAAAACGTGTTTTAGCCGTTAACACACAACACACGCCTCTCTCTCTCTCTCTCTTTCTCTCTCTATCCGGAATTCTCTCCTCTCTCTCTCTATACGCAGGAACGCAGCAAACAGAGACCCCATCGTCCTCCGCCCCCATGGCTACCACCTCAACTGCTACAAATCCACCCGTAACCGACAACTCATCCACTACCTTCGATTTGTCCGACCACTTACCACTCCAACTAATCGAATCCGAAATAATTCCTCCGGCTCTGAACCGATCGGAATCCGCCATTGATTGGTTGCCGGACTTCGAAGGTTATTCATGGATCGCCTATGGCGCCTCATCTCTCCTCGTGATCTCACACTCTCTCTCAATGTGAAAACCTAATTGGCCCCATTTCCCGGCAAGAGCTATTTGGTGGAGCTGTGATTTCTTCAAATTCACCTCAATTATTATCTGATTTTGGCTTTTGTTTAGATGCCAGTGCATTAGTTTTTAAGTGCCAGATTATATGTTATTGAATGCCAGTTTATAAGCATTTGAGTACCAGTTTGAGAATTTGATGTATTGGTGGACTGGGTAATTAGATGCCGGCTTATGTATTTTGAAGTGCCAGTCCATGTATATTGGAGTGCCAGTTAGTGTATAATAGAGTGCCAGTCCATATTTTTTGAATGCCAGCAAAAATGATTATCAGTGTTTTTTGAGTGCCAGTGTCTGTGTATTTGAGTGCCAGTGTACGTGATTTTGAATGCCAGTTCATGTTTTTTTGAATGCCAGTGCTTGTGTTTTTGAGAGCCAGCAAAAATATTAGTGTAACAAAGTGCCAGTGTTAGTTGAACAGAGTGCCAGTGTGAAGAGTGCCAGTTCATGTATATAAAAGTGTCCGTGTAAAAGTGCCGGTTTCGGTTTAACAAAGTGCAGTGCCAGTTTACCGACACTTTGTTAAACCGGTACCGGCACTTTTTACCGGCACTTTGTTACATATGAATCGGCACTTTGTCACACCGGGTTGTTAAACAGACACTGGCATAAACGGGGAAACCAGTAATTACAAAAATGCCACCGTTTATTTTGAACATGGTTGCCAGTATTTACAAAATTGCCACCGCTTAATTTGAAAACACGTTTTTTCATATCTTAAGAAAAAACTAGTTTTTCATAAGACCAACTCTTATTATTATTATTATTATTATTATTATTAATAAGTAAATAAAAGTAAACATTCATATTGAGAAATAGTAAGTTATGTGTTAAAACCTAGTTTACAACTTGATAAAGAAATAAAAGTAAACATTCATATTGAGAAATAGTAAGTTATTTAAAAATATGCACTTAAAACAAATGTTCACCCTATAATCTTTCTTTAACAATATGCATTTTATTTCATTAACTATCAACTCCTTTTGGAAATTACTTTAATCTCTTTCAGTTACTTGTTATGCAAGATAAATACCATATTTTTTATAGTATGCTCACTTGTACTCAATTACATATTTACATGCAATGTTTTAAATCACTTGTAGTCTAAATAGGAGGATGATACTTATTATATCTTAATTATAGATGCTCAAATTGCTAATGCCTGGTCAATTTTTAAATTGAGGTAAAGGTAAAACTCAAGTGTCCATTTGTTTGTTCTAGACCGGCCACTGCGATACTTATTATATCTTAATTAGTAGGGTAAAGGAGGAAAAGAAATATAGAAAAATGTATATGTTTATGGGTTAAAAGGCGATTTAATAATTTCGGACAAGTCAAAGGCCCAACACATGTTCTAATATTTCGCTTATTAAAGGCCGCCTATTAAGTTAAACCGATAACTCAAGTATTTAAAATCTACTCTAGACCGGGCACCAGCCCACACTCTAATCCTTAGCTTAGAATTCGCCTTGCCATGTTTGGACGGACGCATTGGGCTTATGAAAGGCCGCGTGTTAATTAATTTGTTCCGACATCTATAATCTTCTTTGGATTGGGCGTGGGGCTCTATTTAATCCTTTCTCTAGGAGGAAAACCAAATAGTTAAAATTAAAAACCAAAAATATAGAGATGTTATGTCTCTTTGAGTGCTAGTTAGCATAATCTCCTTCTTAAGAAAAAGGATCACGACCTATTTTTTCCATATAAGGCACTCTTAAGTTTTTTATTTTATTGATAGATTCCTTGAACAAATATTGTACTATATTTAACCTTTTATTTTGTTTATAGATTCCTTGAGCAACAAGTAGCTTAATTATGTTCGTTGGGTAGATAATTTTAAAGTTTGGAGTGTCATTTTCTCAAAACTAATGGTTTTGTTCATGCATCATGTAAATTACATTAATTGACGGCAACATTTAGGTTACATTTTGGTAAGTCATCAAGTAAAAGAAAGGTTTTTGTGTAGTACCAATTAATAAAATTAAGCTAGGTCACTTGTGTTATATTAAGTTCTTATTTATACTTTTATGTTTTGTTAATAAATAATATTGCTCTTTTTAATTAGTAAACTTAATTTCACTGCATGGTTATATTGGAGCATATGAAAATAATAAGTTATTAGATCTACACCACCTTTTAATTTGTGTGTAGGCGAATTGGCTGTTTATCAAAATGGACAAGTTATGCATTTAAATTTTAAATGTGCATTTTGGATTAGTCGCCGTAGGCCTTATCATTTATAGATTGGGTGGACGTGGGCTGACCAAGGCCGTCTAGTCTAGTAAAATGTATCATTTATAGATTGGATGGATCTGGGCCGACCGAGGTCGTCTAGTTACATGCACTGATAACTTAAGCACGTTAAAAATTATTTTGAACATTTTTTTTATTCATACTTAAGATTGAATGGAAATAGAAAATTATATTCTCCCTTAGATCTATATATATAATAGTAAACTATTATTTAATGTGACTTCTCACTTAAACAGTTTAATTCTAGTTATCAAGGCATAAAAATCTCAGCTTTCTTTTTAGTTTTCTCTTTCAAGTTAAAATCAGATTTCTTTATCTGTGTTAGTGGCTGGTTACTTCGTCTTGGCATTGAAGAGCTAGTAATTTTGAAATATTACTATGTTGTTCTTAAATTAGCTTTTAAATTTTTAATTTTGTAAGTATATTAAAGAAGTTGATTAATAAGCATTTTATGTTTGTTTTTTTCAACTTTTTTTTTTTCGGTTTCTCTTATTTTGTTCTCTCATTTCTTATTCTAAATATCTTCTTCGTTTTCACCATTTTTTATTTTATTACTATTTTATTTATTTATTTTACAGTCTTTTAAATTTTTTAATATATTCATATAAGTTGACTTTATATTACTCCCTCCGTCCCAAAATGTTTGTCCCATTTAACTTTTTTGTTGAACTTTGACCACAAATATATGACAATTTAATTATGTTTATGAAATTCTAAAAATTCCTATTGATTCACCACTAATAATATTATCAACAACAACTTTTAGAATTTCATGAATATGATTAATCTCTCATAAATTTGTGGTCAAAGTTTTATTGATACACTTATTTATAGCTTTGTTGGACTTCAACCATAAAATATTTACCCGAGAGTTTATACTCCCATTACCCCAACTAATAAATTTAGGTTTAAAATCTTTAACTATTAAAGGGTACATAATCATTGAGAATTTGCCACAACTAAAAAGAAAAAGGGACTATATTTTTTACTTATCGACCACAATTTTTGTTAATTATCCTTTGATATTTACAAAATTAATGAAATATCTTTGGGAGATGCTATATACTCCATATATATACTAAAATTTTTAGTTATCAACAACATTTCTTAATTAATATTTTGATCATGACATTATTTATCTTCAAATTACTTACCTTATTTAATTTTACACAAATCTTTTAACTTTCCTTTTGAATTATGAAAATATTTTTATTTGTATTTTTAGCTTTTCATGGTATCATATAAAAGTAATAAAATTTTATGCAACTACATTACATTTCATTATTATTTTTTCATATTAAATGATGAAACTTATAAATATTTGACGTAAGTATATAGATGTCATGAGCTTAGCAACATATTACTCAATATTTTTTATTTTTATGAAGAAAAAAATATGCTAGTAAATTCACTACCTATTTTAATATTTGAAAGTATTAAATACGAACAAGCATTGTAAAATTTCCAACATCCTAGCTTTTAATTTTGTTAATATATGATACAAATATAAATTACAAAATAAATTCACTACTCATGTTTTATATTGTAGTTTGCAAAATTTATTGTTTAATATTATATTTCCTTGCATGTTATCAAAATAAATCAATATATATATATATATGTCCTCTCGTAATAAATATTTATCATGTTTCTAAAGAAAGATATATTTTAGTGGAACTCTACCAAGCTACACATATTATATAACACACATTCATTCCTTAAATAGCTTGACAAGTTAATTAGAACATTTTTTTTTATAAAATGGAACAATTGTAGTAATTCTATTTGAACCAATCCCTATTCCCTGCCTAGAATGTATAAAACTTTTATGTAGGTTAGGAACTGCCCGTCCACAAATATATATTCTCACACTCTACTAAACTATTTATACAAAGTCCATTAACACCGGCCCCATGAGCGAATACTACCCCAAAATATAAGTGTGATAGAGGAGTAGACCGAACCATCACTAAAAAATAAAAGCTAAATAAAACTACCTCAAGGAGAAATCGTTGACCTTTAAATTCGATTTTGAATGTGTTTCCGTAGTAATTTAGCGTACCTAATTTGCCCAATTCAACAAAAATATATTCCCATAAACAAATTGCAAAATCTTCAATCAGAAAAGAGCTAAAACAGAGAAAAACACAAATATACAAGAAAGTTCAACTTAATATATTAAAGCAAACATAAAACATCCTTAAAGAACTGTGAATCAAGAACTAAACACAGTTTCTTGGCCAGTCTAAGTTTACATCAAAAAGAACAACAAACTGTTTCAAACTAAATAAAGTTGAGCAAATGAAAAACAAAGCTGATGTTTTATTTCAGACACCCTATAACTTATGACTGATCCCCCCCCCCACCCCAAAAAAATAAAAATACTTTAAACTGTAAATGCTGAAGCTTATTTCTGGAAAAAACTTAACTTACTGTAAACCAAACAGAGAAAACTCAGATGAGAATTTCAACAGCAACCCACCCTGAAAGATGCATTTCACAAGACACGATAATCGACAGAAAGGCTCATGTTGGATGATGCTGGGCCCGATCACTTGCTGGTGTATTCTTTTTAGCCCTCTGCTTCTTTCTGATTGTTTTATCCCTGGATACATCTTTATTTCCAACTTTCTGATGCAGCACGGAAGCACGATAGATTCTTGTTTAGCGCACTAAACACAAGAATTCTTCAAGCGAAGAACCCTCAAACACAAGAACTGGATTCCACCAGAAAAAGAGAGAAAACTCTTCAATTCAATTAATCAAAAGCTGTGTTTAAACATGCCCTAAGAGTGTTTAAATATCTCCCCACAACCCTAAGACAAAAGAGTAAACCAATTACCAAAATAATCCTAACTTATTGTTCAGAAAACAGTAAAAACGGAACAAAAACGAAATTAGGAAACAATCAAACGTCGCGAGGCGCCCGCCTGGAGTCCAGAGCCTACGCTGTTGACGATTGCTCATCTGAGGCGCCCGCTTCGCAAATCTCATGCGCCCGCCTCGATGACCGTTGCCAAGACCTTGCTGGATCCATCTTGGGGCATCCGCCTGGGCTGTGGTGGGGCGCTCGCCTCAAAGTCAGAAGATTCACCGCCGTTGAACCCCATTGAGGCGTCCGCCTGGTGCTTGGTGGGGCGCCCGCCTGGGGTCAAGTCTTCTCCTGCATCACTTTCAGTTCTTCACCACTTATCATGAATTCATTTTCTTCATCCGGGTAACTGAACTCAGCTGGATTTCTGTTGAAGGCACACACTTCAGTTTGGGGCCCCACATTCTCTCTTTGTGAAGGCAAGATAAGAGAATCTACTCCGCCAAGAATTCCTTTCTGCTTGTCCCTACTAGGAACAAGATCACTGAGTCTGATAACACCATCACTAGGAGAAACTGATGATTTCTCCAACCTACGGCCATGATCATCTGCAGGTTCATACGAACCTTTTGGTTTCCCTTGCTCTAGAACTCTACCAAAAAGTTTGCATGTAATTGGTGCGGCCCTTCTAACATCCTCAGTATTTCGGAACAGAGAAGAATACTGATGGAGTGTAGGAATAACAGGAGAGTATTCCCAAGGAACGGAATTTCTAACACGAGTAGTATTCAAGCTACTCAAGCTTTCACTGGGCCCGGACTTTGGAGCGGACTTGGGAAATAACTCTTTTTCTACTAAATCCATGAAAGGCTTATTAGATTGCATCCCTGAATCCATAAGACTGGGCAATTGCATATTAGAATTTGAATCTTCTATGGGGGGCCTACCCTTTGAATCCATTCCTGTTTTTTTGGGAAAAAACTGATATTCAGCTGGTGCCCTCTTGAATGATTCCATGCCCGCATTTCTGTTCTGCTCTTCTGGACTGCCACCATTCAGATCCACAAAATTCAGATCATGATTTGGGATCCTCTTCTCCTTATCCCCGGCATACATTCTTGGGTTACTTGACTCGTTCGCCCCTCTTTGATGAACATTATTTCCAAATGGCGGTGGCAAGCTATTATTGAAACGGTTAAATGGCTCAGCAAACTGCATATTGGTCGGAGCAGACATGTTTCTGACAGTTCCCAACTCGGAGAATACCCCACCACTTGATACTTTAGGCTGACTTTGACTTTTTGAAAATGCATCAATATTTGATAAAAATGGATTTTTGGTCGGTCCATCGTTGAAAAAGTTCCTCAGAGTATTGGGCCAGTCTTGACGATTCGTTTTGGTGGGGCCAGAGTTCGAATTCATGTTTATTGTTGCGGTAGAAGATGGGCTCTGCCTTGCACGGGTACTGGAAAATTCCCTCAGCGTCCATGGCATCATCCCTTTCCCGTTCGCCACGTTGTCCCCTCTTTGGTCGGAGAAATCCTAAGAAACAATATAAAGATTTATTGGTATGAATATGCCAATAACATGTAAGATGTTTGAAAGATACTAATGCATATTATGGAAACTTTTCAAAACTTCTCGATTTATGAAAATGAAGGAGAGAACATACCAAGTTCTGGACCAGAGGAATGTTCTTGTTTGAAGGCAAAGGAGAATAATTTCTTTGCTCGTGCTGCTTTGCATAACTGCGGTCAAATTTGTCCGTTACATTTTTCAGTGTTGCATCTAAATATGGACCAGCTGTAAGTTTATGTGAAACACTCGATTCCCCAGCAAAAAAATTATTTTTCCTCATAAATTCTCCAGTGGGAATAGAGGAAGTAACACGTCCAGCTTTACCATGATCAAGCGGTATGTCAGCATGATTATCAGATTCCAACTGTAATTTTCTCCCTTCAGACACTTTTCTTTTCATTGGACTCTCCTGAATTTGAACGTCACTTTTTCTTTTCTTGGTCAAGTTAGAATTTTGCCCACTTTGTTGTCGAGGAGGCATACAACCTCTGCGTTTTGGCTCGATTCCTCTTCTAGTTGTTGAATCTTTCTTTGATTTGGATGAACTAGTGCCTGCACCAGAATTATAATCTTTTCCACCAATAATTTCTGTATGATTATTCTTGACAATAACTTCTTTCCAGGGCACTTTGGTCTTCTTACTACCATCAAGCTGAGCCGGTTTTCCGCTGCCAAACGAACTTCTCTCCCTTCCACTCCCTTTACTGTTGTATACAGCTACACCATCTACTGTTCCCTCTGAATCTGAATCTGAATCTGAAGAAATTACAATTGCTTTGTTCCTGATATCTGTATTTTCTTTAGAGGTCCCAGCTATTTTGCTTTGGTTACTTGGACGGTTTTTCTCCATGGGTTTCTTTTCTTGACCATTACACATCTTTCTTTTCCTCGTGGGAACTCTAACACCCAGAATATTTTCAAGATAGTTGCCTTTACTCTTGGAAGGAGAGCCTTCTGTCCCCCATCGGCTGATGTCTGAATTTCCCTTTTGCCTCATACAGTCCTCTACTAAACGCTCCTTCTTCTTCCTTGGACGATCAGAATCTTCAGAACGTTCGTCTTCAATTTGAATTGAAGAATGTTTGACCAACTGACCGTTGACAGCACTTGTAGGCTTGTTTGAGCCACTGCTACCAGCCAGTCCATTGTCAACCAACACAATGCTTTTTGAGTTTACAGCAACTGTTTCATAACCAGAGATTTTATTTAGCTAGCAAGTATCTCAAAAATAAAAATTTAAAAACCACAAAATTGTTAGTCATGTTACCTTGGTCATCTGTAACTTCTTTAGATTCCCCCTTGTCAACATTTTCTTGATCTGAAGTCAAGGAAAAAAAAAAAAGACAAAGGGATTACGCTTTTATGCTTTATTCTGTAATCGTAAATTATACAATAGAGTAGTGAAAAGTAGTAAATCTATACCGATTTCTATCATCTGCGCAACTTCAGTACACTTGTCATTCTTATCAGTAGCTAATGATAATTCAATGGCACGATCAAAACTCGAATCAGCAGAACCATTTTCAGCAATTTCTATTTCGTTGTTTAATATCGGTTGACATTTGTTGCAGTCAGAAATCAGTAAAACATCTTCCAGACGACTTACAGCACCATTCCCGTACAAGCAGTTCTGGCAGAGCCAATATTTATATTTCGGGACAGCCATTGGAGGAAGAAAATTTTCAGAGTCACCATCTGAATCGAATGGAAAACATATATTCCTATCTTTTTCGCGCATGCCAACAACATATTGACTGGATTCAGAACAAACAAAAACATAGTTAATGATAAAACTCTTAATTGAAGAACATTTACGAGATGATTTTTTATTTTTTCATGTAAATTTACGAGAAAATATTCCTTAGTAATTCCTATATTTTTGGCATTTCTGGTTGGTTCTTCAAAGAAACTTTAACTCACACCTTCACCAAATGGGCAATTTATACAAATAGACAAATAGCATATTCTCTTGTTAAACGCATATCAATACACCAGAATAAGAATAGACTATCTCCGTCCCACAAAGTATAAAACTCTTAACTGAAGAACATGAAATCATTTTTTTAGAAACTGAATTCCGACGAAAAAAGATTGATAACCGCCTACAAAAAGCAGGCGATTAATCAAATATTTCAAATTCTTTCTGTAAAAGTACTCATATATCCCCAATGGTTGCTCACTTCTAGCATTAGTATGAAAACAAACTGTCTATATTCTCAATTACTAAAAGACAGAAAACTCAAACATTAAAGGATTTACCGTATTCCAAAGTGTTTACACTCTCTTGCCTCTATCCTCGGCAAAGGAATTGATCCAAGAACTACAGATAAGGAACTATTTTTCACGGATGATCTTTCAGACTGGGAGGAAGCAGCAGCAGCAGCAGAATTGCTCCCTTGTTCATGGTCGGGATGGTCAATCATTGGTGTAGTACTCCTCTCCATGTTACGTATGTACTGTAACAGAAGTATATATTGGAGGGAAAAAATACAGATTAGAAGGGTTTTTTTTTTAGAATTAGAATATGTTACTAATTGCTTGCTTTCACAAAGAGAGTATAAACATTGGAGTTAAATGAAGAATAATAACATGGGCCTAATTATAATACACCTAGATATCATATGAATTAAGTTCATTCAAATCTAGAGTTCCATGTGGAAATGCATGCCAAGATTCACTTGCAAAAGCCAGCCTTTCAGAGTTCAGGAGCGACAATAAAATTAAAGTCAATTCAAGGTGGGCCGTTACGGTGGTCGGGTTCATATCTAGATCAGGTCGGTTCGGGTCCATATCATGCTCGGGTCAGGTTCACGTCTAGGGTTGTCGGGTCGGGTATCTGAAGCAAATCAGCAAGTTTCCAAAATAATGTAACCGCTTGCACTAAATAACATGCAGTTACACATTAGTAAGAAAATCCAACCAAATATACCAAGTGTACAATGGTTGAGTCATGCAAAAGTCGGAACCCTAATCAGCAAACGAACAAAATCAAAACTTGTAACAAGCGGAGTTTTCAATAATCAAACGCCGTTTACATCACACGAATACCTTAAACAACCAAAATAACAACTAAATATATTTTTTTAATAATAAAAAATCAGTCAACAAGTCAAAATTACAATTAGGGTTTCTTCATCGCTAAACCACACCGCCGCCACCACCCTCCGCATAAGACCCTCAATTAAAATCAAGCAACCACCTCCATTTCTAAACATTGAAAACAAAATCCAATCTATAAAATCCCCAAAGAAAATCAGCAGCATCAGGTATCCAATCGCAAAAATGAATCGATAAACTCCATCATATCCCCAACTAAATAATCAAGCCTCATTCATAACACCCCGGCATAAATGGAAACAAGAATTTCATCAACAAATAAAAGCCCAAATGTGAAAACGTGAGTTTTATGGGAACATATTTATGTTTCCTTATTTAATTTGTCTTCTATTATGGTAAGAAGATTTTGAGACTTTCATGGAGATTTATAAGTATCTTAATTTTATTAAGAGATTGTAATTATGTAAATATCTTTTATTTATGTACATTGTTTTATATTAGGACTAACCTACTAATATTTGATTTCCTTGTGAGTGTGTTATATGTTTTCATATAGAAAAAGGAATCTCACAAAGGAAGAAGTCGATTGCATGAAGATCTTCTCCAAGGTGCTCTATAAATACAAGGCTTTCAGCACAAAGAGAAGTTACACAATTTACGAGAGAAAAACACATTCTTCATAGTCATTCGACATTATTGTTTTAGGTTGTGAGCTTACATCCGTAACTCACATCTAGGTTTTCATAAAGTTCTCTTGTTTTACTTCTGATTGAATAAGTCCTACTTGGGAAAGGGGAGTTGTTCATATCATAGAAGGTGATTAGAACTTGTTTAGTATTTTCATATTTTAGTTTTTCACTTATTTGTTTTTGTAAGAAACATAAGTTTTTATAGTGAAAGGTTTTTGGGCGTAAGCCTAGTTTGCTGATCACACAGATCAGTAAGCGTATATAACTCTTGAGTTATTGCTTTTATTTACTTTTATTTACTTTATTCCGCTGCATTATCTGTGGATGTGTGGACAGTTGTGAGACACATCTGTACTCACATCCTTTGCCTATTGCGTGATCCAAGTTTCCTAGCTACACGAAACTTTCAATTGGTATCAGAGCCAACTCTCGAAATATTGCGAGTGTTGATCCAGAAAGTGTAGTCATTATGGAATGCCAAAATCACCAAAATAGGCCTCCTGTCTTGGATGGCACAAATTATTCTCTTTGGAAGTCTAAGATGCGAAATTACATCAAAAGTATTGATGAAAGAGCTTGGATGTGCATTCTTGTTGCATGGCAACCTCCTACTGTGGAGAAAAAGCCATCTTCTGGTGTTGGTGAGTCCTTCTTTGAAAGAAAACCTGAAGAACAATGGACTCTTGATGAAATACAAGCTGCAAATTACAATTCAAAAGCCATGGGTGCTATTTCCAGCCATGTTTCTGGGAATATGTACAAGCTTATAACAAATGAAAGTATAGCCAAAACTGCTTGGGATATTTTGCAAACTCAATGTGAGGGAGCACCAAGTGTGAAGGCTACCAGGCTTAGAATTTTAATGGATAGGTTTGAGTTACTTCGAATGGAAGAAACTGAGGATATTGTGTCATATGCTGCTAAGATTCATGAAATTTCAAATGAATGCACAAGTCTAGGAGAATCTATCTCCAATGCAAGACTTGTTAGTAAAATTCTAAGGACCTTGCCTGAAAGGTTTAACATTAAAGTAGCTGTGATTGAAGAAACAAAGGACACAAATACTGTAGGTCTTGACACCATCATAGGAATCTTGACTGTGTTTGAGCTTAACCTTGAGGCTCAGAAGAAAAACAAAACACACAGTCTTGCCCTTAAAAGTGCTGCTGCTCTACCAAAAGAGCTTGTGGAATTATCCTCTGAAATTGACAAGTCTAATCTTGAAGATGAGGATGTTGCTTTTATTTCAAAGAAATTCAGTTCTATACTAAAAAATAGAAGGATAAGCAAATTCCCCAATAGACCTACTTCCAGTACTGCTGAAAAGCCAAAACCTAGCACTGACACTGGACTCAAGAAGCCAAGTTTTGAAAATAAATCATCTGAATCTGTCCAATGTAGGGCATGTCGTGGCTTTGGTCATTATGCCAATGAGTGTGCTAACACACTTAAAAAGAAAGGGATGAGCTTAACTGCTACCCTTAGTGACAGTGAAGATGAGGAAGAAGAAGTGGCTAACATGTCTGTCTTAAATTGCCATTCTGTGTTTAATGCCTTTTCTGCAGATATAGAAGAAAATACTCTTGAAAATCCCTTGGATGTGGGCTCAGTTGTGTACACATCTGGTGTCACATCTGAACTGGAGCTAAACTGTTTCTCTATTAAAGGAGATTCAGATGATGAAGATGAAGAAAGAGACATTCCCTATGAGGAACTCTTTGCCACATACAAGGAGCTGCATACAGATTGGATGAAAAGATTGGACAAAATTGAGGTACTTGTTAAGGTAAACAAATCTCTGTCTGATAAATTAGCTGCTTGTGAAGATGAAAAAGCTGTACTTTCAAAAGAAAATGATGCTCAAAAGGATACCATTGCAAGACTTGAAGTCCTTGTGACCAAAAGAGAAGTTGACCTTGAAAAATTCAAGAATGAATGTGAAAAAGCTGATAATACTTTCACTAAGTTAAACAAAAGTAAAATGAAAATGGAAGAAGCTTTTTCTATGGGTCAACGTGACAAAATTGGTATAGGTTTTGAAAATAATTTTGTAAAGGAGGGATATGAGGGTTCTACCTCTAAAAATGTGAAAAAACAAGCTTTTAAAGAAAAAGTCATTCTGAGTGAGAAGAGACCAAGGAAGAGGCATTACATTTGCCATTCTTGCCTAGCTCCCGGTCACATTAGGCCCTTCATTACAAACTCAAGGCCGATAAAAATGCGGTAATTTCAAACGGCCTCGGATGTGTGAGAAGATGTATGCACATCCTAACACACATCCAAATAATCTGACACCTCTGCAACCCAAAAAGAAAAATGTTAAACAGTGGGTAGCCAAACCAATTACCACCTGCAATGTTGTCTACTCTTCCCTCAAGAGTACTGTCTCTGGCTCTTGGTATTTTGATAGTGGGTGCTCTAGGCACATGACTGGGAACCAAGCAGTCCTTCTTAATTATGAAGAAATAAATGGAGGGAAAGTAAATTTTGGTGGAGGTGCTCAAGGAAAGATTGTTGGGAAAGGAACCCTAGATGTCAAGGGTCTCCCAAAATTGCACAATGTGTACCATGTGGAAGGCTTGAAAGCCAACCTAATAAGCATCAGTCAACTGTGTGATGATGACCTATTTGTGAAGTTTGATAAGCACTTGTGTGAAGTGTTTGATAAGGATAATAAATGTGTGTTTACTGGTCCTAGATCTCGCGATAATTGTTACCAATTTGGTGACAATCTTTCTTGCCTAAGCTCAAAAGCTAATGATGTCAATCTGTGGCACCAAAAATTAGGGCATGCTAGGCGTAGAACTCTGGAAGAACTTCAAAGGTTTGAAGCCATTAAAGACCTCCCTAAACCGAACTTCAAGAACCACGATGTCTGTGGTTCATGTCAAAAGGGAAAACAAACAAAAGCATCACATAAAAAGGTCCAACAATGCTCCACAACTAGATGTTTGGAGATGATTCACACTGATTTAATGGGACCTATTGAAGTAGAAAGCTTTGGTAGGAAAAAGTATGCTTTTGTGTGTGTTGATGATTATTCTAGGTACACTTGGGTAATGTTCTTAAGAGAAAAGTCAGAAACAATTGGAGAATTCAAGAATTGGTACAAAAGAGTTAGAAATCTTTATGGTCTTAAGACTGTGAGGATTAGGTCTGACCATGGCACTGAATATGAGAATCAAATGTTCACCAATTTTTGCAATTCTAAGGGAATCACTCATGAGTTTTCTGCACCAATCACCCCACAGCAAAATGGAATTGCTGAAAGAAAGAATAGAACCTTGCAAGAAATGGCAAGGGTCATGCTAAGTTCAAAGAACTTGTCCAAAAATTTTGGGCGTAAGCTTTAAACACTGCTTGCCACATTGGCAATAGGGTGTTCCTAAGGATTGGTAGCACTGTCACCCCATATCAAATTCTCCTTGGAAAGAAACCAACTGTAAAATATTTTCATGTGTTTGGTTGTGTTTGTTATATTCTCAATGATAGAGAATACCTGTCCAAGTTTGATTCAAAAAGTGACAAAGCAATTTTCATAGGCTATTCCACAAACAAGAGAGCTTACGAGTTTTCAATCTCAAAACTAAGACCATTATGGAATCTCGCTAATGTTAAATTTGATGACTCACTTGATCTTAACCTCAAGACTGCTGAGGATGATGTTTCAGGTTGCTTGCTGGACTGGAAGGATGAAGAAACAAAGTCTGAAAAAGCAAAAGAAACTTCCAGTCTTTGTTAAAAATGATGAACCCGACAAGGATGTAACCAAGGATGTGGACACATCTGCCTCCACATCTGAATCCACATCTGCACCCACATCCACTCAAACTCCCGTAATTGAGGACAGTTCCTCTGATTCTGATCAGGATGATACTCCAGAAGGTAATGTGAATGGGTGTGTGGATAGATCAAAGGATATTCCTTCTAAAATCCAGAAAAAACCACCACACTTCACAAGTTGTGGGAGATGTGCATGCACAAGTGAGAACTAGACAAAAGAACAAAGTTGATTATAGAAAGATGGCTGGTTTATGGAGTTGCTCCTCAGCATACTCCCGTGTAAGCTTCGTTGTTTTGTTTCTAAAATTGAACCTAAGAATGTTACTGAAGCATTGAAAGATGCTGACTGGATTATGGCTATGCAAGATGAATTAATTCAATTTGAAAAGAATGAGGTATGGACTCTTGTTCCTAGACCCTCACATGGTAATGTAATAGGAACCAAATGGATTTTTAAGAACAAAACGGATGAGCAAGGTGTGATAACTAGAAATAAAGCTAGGTTAGTTGCTCAAGGTTATACTCAAATTGAGGGAATTGACTTTGAGGAGACATTTGCTCCTGTTGCAAGAATTGAGTCCATTAGGCTTTTGTTAGCCATTGCTTGTTACCTCAAGATTACTCTTCATCAAATGGATGTCAAGAGTGCCTTTTTAAATGGGATATTAAATGAGGAAGCCTATGTTGAACAACCTAAAGGCTTTGTGGACTCCAAATATCCTAATCATGTGTATAAACTGAAGAAAGCTCTGTATGGGCTAAAGCAAGCCCCTAGAGCTTGGTATGGTAGGTTGACTGACCATTTGCTTCAACTAGGATTCAAGAGAGGTGAGGTTGACAAAACCTTGTTTGTGAGAAGAAACAAAAAGGAGATTCTTGTGGCACAAATCTATGTAGATGATATTGTGTTTGGGTCAAACTCTGACCCTATGTTAGCTGACTTTGTGGATAGCATGACTTCCACATTTGAGATGAGCATGGTAGGAGAGTTGAACTTTTTCTTAGGCTTACAAATTAAGCAATTCAAAGATGGCATGTTCATTTCTCAGTCTAAGTATGCCAAGAATCTTGTGAAAAAGTTTGAGCTTGAACACTCTTCACATCAAAGAACCCCAATGGGATCTTCCCAAAAGTTAAGCCATGATTCAGATGTTGAGAGTGTTGATCAAACCCTCTATAGAAGCATGATAGGAAGCCTGCTTTACCTCACTGCAAGTAGACCTGACATTATGTTCAGTGTGTGTCTATGTGCTAGATACCAAGCCAACCCTAAAGTGTCCCATCTTAAAGCCTTGAAAAGAATCATTAGGTATGTGAGTGGGACTGTGAACCTAGGTCTACATTACTCTAAAGAAACAAACACAAATTTGGTTGGGTACACTGATTCTGATTGGGCTGGAAATAGTGATGATAGAAAAAGTACCACTGGTGGATGTTTCTACCTAGGTAATAACCTTGTGTCTTGGTATAGTAGGAAACAAAATTGTGTGTCCTTGTCCACTGCTGAGGCTGAATATGTTGCCCTTGGGAGTTGCTGCACACAATTACTTTGGATGAATCAAATGCTAAAAGATTATGGATTAAATAGCAAAGTTTTGACTGCTTTTTGTGATAACAAAAGTGCCTTGGACATATCTAAAAATCCTGTTCAACATTCTAGAACAAAGCACATTGATATTAGACATCATTTCATTAGAGATCTTGTAGAGCAAAAAACTGTGTGTCTGGAATTTGTTGGGACTGAAAATCAATTGGCTGATATATTTACAAAGGCATTAGATTTGGAGAGATTTTCCTCCTTGAGGAAGTCTCTTGGCTTGTGTGATATCTAAGGTTGTGAGACCAGATGTGTCTCACATCCTCTAACACATCTGTAGATTAGTTTAACTGAAAAAAAAAAAATCATAAAAAGAAAAAGCCAAAAATATCATGCATTAGCACGAAATTTCTCAGTGTGGTCACTTGTGAGTCTTCATCTTTGACATTATTTTTGATCACTTAATTGTGAGTATTTCCTGTCCATGTAATCTTTTGATTACTTGGTATAACCTTCCTAGGTATCTCACAGTGGGTGCTAAAAGAAAAAAAAAAATATACATGTATGAGAAACAGCTGCTTCACCCTTAGTATGAAGCCATACCATTGTGATCAAGTGATTTTCATAAGAAAACTTGAAGTCAAACTTGATAAGATCATTGGGAAAAAGGGCTATCTTTGGGATCAAGTAAAGTGAAAGCTACTCACATTGCAAAAATCCACAACAAAAAATTGGTGGATGCATCCTAGAGGCTGTGCAGATTGGATTATTGCTCATTGACTTTTTGTGATCTAAATGTGTCCCAATATGTGACTCACATCCTATGCCACATCCATAAGCTGAGAATATTTCCCTCACTTGTATGTTTGCATCATGCTAGGCATATTGCATTTTAGGACATATAGGAGCTTTGTAAATATGTTAGTTAATTAATTTTCTCTCTTAATTTACTCTTTGATTATATAGGTTTTTGATCTCCAATATCTTTCATGAAAAGAAAAGATGTGTATCAATCCTTGTTTGAAAAGGTTGAAAAATTCTTTTGGGATTCTATTTTAAATAAATGTATGCCTAAACATTTTTGTTTTCATAAAAATCTTACAAAATCTTGATCTATTTTAATCCCTTATTTTCTTGGAAGGTGCTTGTGTGTGGTAACCTCAAAGGTTTTCTAGCCGTTGGAGGACTCTTAAGGATTTTGAGGTGTGATTACCTGTTTGGAAAAGGATTCCTAATTCTATTTGGAAAGGGGGAACTGTGAGTATTTATTTTACCTCACATCCGTCTCCTCCCTCATAATCCTTGTTAAAACCCTTGTTCTTCCTTCCCGTTTGCACACAAATTCACACACTTTGCATTAACTTCTCATTATACTGTTCAACCAACCCCAAATCTCTCTGTTAAATGGCCGAGCATTCGAATATAAGAGAAGAAGATGTTCTTGACATTGTGCCGATTTCAATAGCAAGAAGAGAGGACTCCATTCTCCTAAATCCCGTAATCTCAAAATTTCTTGCTGATTTCTCTTCTCCATCACCCTCGTCTGAACCAACAATGGAAGCTTCTTCTCCCAAATCCCCTTCATTGGAAGCTGTGAATGTTTCAACTGAGGTAAACCCTAAGGCTCCATCCTCTCCGGTGATTCCACCATCGGATGTCGCCATTGCTGCAGAACCATCGTCAACTAAGAAGAGGAAGTTGTCTCAAGCTAAAAGCCCCAAAGTCTCGTTGCAACTCGCGGTACCTCTCTGCAATCTTCGCCGATCTGGTAGGGAACGCAGTGCGTCGAGTCGACACAAAGCTAAAGAATCTAACAAAACTCAAGCGGGAAACCTTTCAACCGCCATTGTTCTTGAAGAAATAGAAGAAGAAGAAGAGGTAATAGCTCCTCTTATTAGGACTAGGGCTAAATCGTCAATTCCCCCTTCCTCTGTTAGTAGTCCTGCTTACCCCTTCTGAGGTTGCTCCCCTGTTGATTCTATTGATGCTCCCCATGTTGAACCTCTGATCCCCTGTTGAGACTATTCACCATGCAAAATCTGTTGAACCAATTGCTCCTACTTCTCCCATAATCTCATCTTCTCCATTATCCCCCTATTGCTTCTCCTTTGAGGATAATGTTTGTAGCTCTGTTCTTGAGCCCTCTGTTCCTTGGTTGCTAGTCCTGTTGAGGACCTTATTTCCTTTAGTGATGATGAACCCTTAGCTAAGATTTTAATAGATTTAAAGGGTAAGAAAAAGGTGTGCTGCAACCGACTTAGAACCCTTTGATGATGAATCTGACTCAAGTTCGATGAGTGATGATACCGCCTCGAGATGAGAACTACAAGCTTGGAAGAGAAGAACTTGATCAGGAGAAAGAAGACCAAGAAATTGATTCCACCGATGCGATGACACCGAGATTGAACCCATAAATGTTCCATTCCCGTGAAGGATGTGGCTAAGGATGTGCCCACATCTAGACGCACATCTACTCGAAAGAAAGCTGAATTGGGTATGTCATCTTCGTTTCTCTGTCTCTACCCCCAAACCCTTTTCCAAAAAGTTTTTATCCAAAAAGGCTGCTGCTAGGTTTACTTTAATTTCCTCTAAAGCCTTTGTTGTTGAGATGAAAAGGGATAGGGAGACTTTTGCTAAACTTGGAATGGACAAGTTTTTGAGGAAAGAGGATTATTCTTGACTGGACCATCCCCTTCCCTTCTATCCAAAATTGGTGTATGAGTTTTATGCAAATCTGCCTAAGAATTTTGATAGAACTTATCCTCATTCTCCTGGTGTTTATGTTAGAGGAGTATTTGTTCCTTTTACACCTTCTATCATCAATGATTTTCTTGGATTGTATGATCATTTGGATGATGTGGTTTCTATTGAGGAGGATGATCTTGTTTCTGCAATTACCCATGGCAAGGTAACCTCTTGGCGTAAAGCCTAAAGATTTAGGGAGTGGCTCTTTATCCTCCCTTTATTGTTTTCTCCACACTCCATCCTTAGTTGCCAATCTTGTGCCCCTCAAATAACAAAACCTCTGTTACTAGAATGCAAGCCTTGCTTCTGTACAGATTGGGACTTAAGAGGCACATTAATTTTGGGGAATTTATCTTTAGGAAAATTTGTGATTATGGAGAGTCTCCATCCAAGAAATGGTCATTACCTTACCCTTCCTTGATATCCCAAATTCTCATTGCTAATGGGGTAAAGGCGAAAAAGGAGAAGAAAGAGTTGATAATTTTGCCTTATTTAAGGAATCCAAAACTCTGTTAGACCCTAAGCAAAGGCATGTTGATCTCCCTGTGGGTACCTCTCTGAAATTACTATGCCGGATGTGGATACATCTGAACCCACAGTTAGCTCCATTTGATGTTCGGATGAAGGATTTAGATGCCGAGATTGCCGAGTCTTTGAAGCTCAAGCTCAAGCCTCCACTGCCCATGCCAACAACCTTAAAGCACTTAAGGATAATCTTCTCAAATGGCATGCTTCACTTTACGCTCAAAAAGGGGAGATGGTCTTTGATGGTCTTGAGGCTCTTTGCTTTTGGAGGAGATAAAATTTGGAACACTTTTGTCTGCTACTAATTGGAGAGGGTGGGAACTTTAACTTAGGGGAGAAAAGTTTTTTTGAATTGATGGTTTTTAAAGACAATTTTAATTTTCTGTTTTAGTTTGTTAAGTTTTTTAAAACAATGGTTTGTAATAGCTTTAAGTAGGACATGGGCCGAATGTTTTTATTTTTGCTTAATGAACTGCTAGTATTCTCGTTCTAATTCGTTTTGCAGTTTTTATGTGTGGATGTGTATACACATCTGGACACACATCCATTCAGGGGGAGTCATGCTCTTTCTATATTCTGTGGTCATAATATTATGATTGTTATAAATCTTTGCTTTTGACCAGAAAGTCCAAAATAGGGGGAGATTGAAAACGTGAGTTTTTGGGAACATATTTATGTTTCCTTATTTAATTTGTCTTCTATTATGGTAAGAAGATTTTGAGACTTTCATGGAGATTTATAAGTATCTTATTTTTATTAAGAGATTGTAATTATGTAAATATCTTTTATTTATGTACATAGTTTTATATTAGGACTAACCTACTAATATTTGATTTCCTTGTGAGTGTGTTATATGTTTTCATATAGAAAAAGGAATCTCACAAAGGAAGAGGTCGATTGCATGAAGATCTTCTCAATGGTGCACTATAAATACAAGACATTCAGCACAAAGAGAAGCTACGGTTTTTAGAGAGAAAAACATATACACTTCATAGCTTTCGATTGAGTTATGTTTAGGTTGTGAGCTTACATCCGTAACTCACATCTAGGTTTTCATAAAGTTCTCTTGTTTTACTTCTGATTGAATAAGTCCTACTTGGGAAAGGGGAGTTGTTCATATCATAGAAGGTGATTAGAACTTGTTTAGTATTTTCATATTTTAGTTTTTCACTTATTTGTTTTTGTAAGAAACATAAGTTTTTATAGTGAAAAGTTTTTGGGCGTAAGCCTAGTTTGCTGATCACACAGATCAGTAAGCGTATATAACTCTTGAGTTATTGCATTTAATTTACTTTTATTTATTTTATTCCGCTGCATTATCTGTGGATGTGTGGACAGTTGTGAGACACATCTGTACTCACATCCTTTGCCTATTGCGTGATCCAAGTTTCCTAGCTACACGAAACTTTCAATAGTATTTTTTATGAGGATAATAAATTTTTTAAAATAATCATATTTCAAGTAAGTTTATAAAAAGTGATTATTTAGTTCCCCCGAACTGAACTGAAGTGGCCCCTAATACTGATCCATATAGGAGTATATTTTTTTAAGTGGACGTGGAATATATTTAACAATTATAATGAGATTTTAGAAATTATTATTATTGATAATATTATTCGTGATTCATACTGTATTATTTATGAGGATAATTAATTATTTTTTTTAAATAATCATATTTCAATTAGGTTTATAAAAAGTGATTATTTAGTTCCCCTGAACTGAACTGAACTGAAAAAACCATTTGATGATCGGAAAAGGTAACAAATAAACATAAATAAATACCCACGGTCACTCCCTCCATTATTCCATCACATAATAATTCCTCAACTTCTTTCTCAGAGATTATTTTCTAAAATCAAGAGAGAGAGAGAGAGAGAGAGAGAGAGAGAGAGTAGGGTTATGATGGCAGAGAAGAAGGAGACTAGAATATTAAGGTTATTTGGGACGGATATAGTAGTTGAATCCCATCCCATAATCGCCAAGACGGAATTGAAAAGCAGTAAAAATTCAAAGAAAATTTCTCGACGTCGACCAACGGAGAAGTTCTTCAAACTATTCGGTGTCCAAATTCCGATCCCTAGGAAGAGGAGAAAGATGAACATGACTCGAGATGAAGTACCAGTTATTCCACCACAGCTACCGGTGAGAGTAGGAACAAAAATTCAAAGCATGGATGGGAACGATATATCTTTCTTGACAGAAAAGACTGTGGTACTGTCAGATACTACTGACCGCTTAAACCGCCTTTTCATCCCGAAAACGGCTATAAACAGGATCATGGAAGCGTTAACGGATGATGAAAAACGTATTATTGGTATACGAGAGGATGGTATCATCACGGCAACACATACTGCAAATAATAATCGCGTAGAAGGAAAAATAGATGTTGTGGTGATTGATGGAAAAGATAAAGGGTATGATATGAGTTTGAAGTTATGGCCAAGCTTGGCTCAATGGGTACTTAATAAGGAGTGGATTAAGTTTGTCAAAGAAAACGAGTTGAAGGCGGGCGATTTGATTCAGATATGGTGCTTTCGATACGAAGTTTCGAGAAAACTTGGCTTTGCAGTTGTCAAGAAAGAGAAACAAGAAACTCTGAACGTTGGTGGCGGAAGTAGCAATGAGTCTTCAGTTGTCACGGCTGCATGAGAAGATGGAGTATTAGGGTAGAGTAGTGCTATTTTGTTGATAATAATAAAAGAAAAAAACCGGTTTTTTTTCAAGCATTACTACTAGTTTTTTTTTTTTGTTTGTTTGTTTTTTCGAAGCGGACTCTCGACTCAGCTTTGCGGCAATGAAGAAATCGGGAGGATAAACTCAGGAAGATGGAGTAGTAATGCCTCTTGAATCTCCATGGCTGCATGCATAAAGATGGAGTAGTAAAGTAGTGTTCTTTCGTTTTTGAATAAAAGCAGTTTCCATCTATATTCAATTTTTTATAGCAGTTTAATTTCTATCAAACTTTTAATGCTAGAATAATATTAGTAGTCTGGTTGGTTGAGGGTCTGTTTGATAAAATTGAAAATTAAGTTTTGAAAGTGTAGAGCTGAAATTATTAAGTTGCTGAATTTTAAGAATTGAATTTGTTTGATAATGAAAAATTATCTACATCTGAATTTAATCAAAATTTCAACTTAACACTCAAAAATTATTTAAATAATCTTAATGATTATATAATATAAATAAAGTCATCATAAAATAATTAGACTATATTTTTATATTATTTAAATATTTTTTTATTGGTATTTTTTTTGTCCCATTATAAAATCTATCTTGACTATATTAAGAAAAATAACTAAACTTTAATAAAAAAAATTGAAGAAAATTTAATTATGATACTCTATTAAAATATTACCAATAGTTTAATATTAAGAAAAATACATTTTAATACTTAGTCAAATACTCCCTCCGTCCCACGTGAATGTGGACTAACTTTTTGGGTGTGAGAATTAAGGAAAAGTGATGTAAGAAAGAGAAAAAGTTAAATGTTGTGAGTATGAAAAATTAAATAGGAGAGAGAATGAGTGGGAGGAATAGTGAGGAGAGAGAATGTTGTGAGTGTAAAAGTGAAGTAGGAGAGAGAATGAGTGGGTGAAATAGTGAATATTCTTTGCCATTTTGGGAAGTTTGCATTCATGTGGGACGGACCAAAATAGAAATAAGTTTACATTCACGTGGGACGGAGGGAGTATAATTTATACGAGTTGAAATATTCCAACAAAAGAAAGTAACGATATACTCCCTCCGTCCCAAGAAAAGCTTCACCAATTACCCAAAAGGGCGTCCCGTTAGAAGCTTCACATTTCCTAAAATGGACAATGTTTATTAATATTCTATTATACATACTAACTTTTCTCTCTCACACAATTAAATTATGGGTCCCACTTGTCATATCCACTCACTTCTTCCCTCTCACAACCTTCCTTCCATTCTCATTATTTTTTAATATAAATATTGCTTTCTTAATATTTGTGCCAAGCCAAAAATGGTGAACCTTTTCTTGAGACGGAGGGAGTATAAATAAATAAAATATGTTGATGGATTGATTTGAACTAATTAACTTTTTTCGCTTTCTTTCCTCCTCTTACTTTCTCAAGACTCTCATTTTCAACTTAAAATTAATAGTCTTTTTTTAGGGCAAATTGCATTTTAGTTATTTAAGTTTGTCAAGATGTTTCAATTGGTTATCGAATTTACATTTGTAACAAGTTGGTTATTGAGTTTATCTTTTTGTTGCAATTAGGTATAATTTTGGATGCCCGGTTAAAAAACTAACAAAGGCTGTAACACATGCGTCTCACGTGTGTTACTTAAGGGGTATTTTCGTCTTTTCCATGACGGGCGACTTGCACGGGTCATTCACGTGATTCACGTGAAGGGTCTTGGTGGAACTTCCAAAGTTTCCTTCCAACATCTCAATCACTTTACTAATGGATGGTCTTTGATTTGAGATGGATCAGTTTGTATGGAGTTATGATAGTGAACAAAAAATCAAAGACATGCGAATGCCAGAAATGAAAAGTACAACATTATAATTCATAGACGAAAACGAAGCCCTTGTCTGTCACATATCTACCTAACCTAGCTTAGCTACAACTAAAACCTAGAAGCAACCATGGTGGTAGATAAGTTATTTCTACCATTCCCAGAAAAAAAAAAAGGAGGATTTTTTCCTAGAAAATACTAAATAAAAAACTAAGCTACGCTAGAAATTTGAAAAAGGGTCAACTTAGATTTTATACCTCTTCCTTCTGTCCATCTTCAACATCCACAACAGGCTTGTACCATTTTGCACAGAACAGATAGATCACAAAGTCAACCGCAGTCAACGCCGCAATAAGGAAATAAAACCGGTCCATATGACCATCATTCAAGTTATCCGGAATCCAACCGGCGTGATTTCCTTTAGCCGTGATTCCCATCACCATATTCACAAGCATACTACTAACGTAATTCCCGAGAGAAATTGAAGCCATACAAAGTGAGCTTCCAAAACTTTTTATCCCATCCGGAGCTTGACTATTGAAGAACTCGAGTTGACCAACGTACATAAAAACCTCAGAAGCGCCCACAAGGACATATTGGGGAACTTGCCAAAATATGCTCAAGGTGCTAATTTTTTGATCTGGGGTTACCCTTTTAAGTCTTTGAATCTCTGTTATAGCAGCTGCAAGCATAGAGAACATTCCTATTATTAGGCCGATTCCCATTCTTTGAAGCTCAGTTAAACCTTTGGGGTTGCCACTAAGTTTTCCGGCTAGTGGGACCAGGATTTTTCGGTAGATGAGTGTGCATATTAGAACGCTGACTATGTCAAAGGTTGACATGCTGGCGGCCGGGAGGTGGAAGCCATTGATAGTTGACTTCATGACTGCCCCTTGTTCGACAAAGAGCGATGCCATTTGAGTGAAAACTACAGAGTATATTATGGTGCAGAGCCATATTGGTAGCATTCTTATAACACATTTGGCTTCTTCGACTTGAGTCACTGTGCATAGTCTCCATGGATCTTGTGGGCCCACTCGGTCTCTCTCCGTCACAACTGCTGCCTTGTCCAGACACCTGACGATAGATTATGATTTCATGAGTCAGATAAGCCGAAAACAAGAAAAGCCCATTACAAGTACTCATAAAACATAGTACACCCTCCGTTCCAAAATGAATGTCTCGTTTTTATCTAAAATCTCGTCCCAAAATGAATGTCTAAAGGTAATAAATCATCCATCATCAAAAAACAAGTTCTAAGTCGCACTAACACCAATGATGCAATATAGTGAGATCATTAAGGGGTTCTATGTACTTACGTCGCTTAAAATTGTACTTTCTTAAATGACAATCAAAGTTAAAATTGGACATTAATTTTGGGATGGAGGGAGTATAACTTACCCAAACTCGTCGGTATGAACAATCTTCCTACTTCCTTTAATTGCAGACTCGGTTCCAACCACCTCATACAACTCCTCCTTTTCATCCGGATCAACTTTCCTCTTCCTCGCTGCAGCAACGAATACTTGAGCGACACGTGGCAAAGGGTTACCACAGGGTTCAATATATCGATAGCCACGAGACCCTATCAAGAAAGAGAGTAGAGCTATAACAGCAGAACCAGTGGCGACCCAAAATCCTATAGTCCATTTACCAGTGTCTTCATAATAGACCAGAATGGTATTTGAGAAAAGAGATCCCACATTGAGGGCTGCATAGAAATAGGCAAAAAATGCACCCTTTGAATTCTTTTGTTTTGGGTCGTCTTCATCGAATTGGTCTGCACCAAAGGTGGCTATAGTCGGTTGGTGGCCCCCATATCCAAACGCTACAAAGTACATTGCGATGTAAAACATGATGGAGCCGATTGAAGAAGTTGGCATACAAAATTTTTCTCCGTCTCCACAGTCTGCAGGTTTGATCAGGAAAAGCCAAGAGGACAACGACAACATCACAAGTCCCTAAAATAAAAAATGCCCAAACTTTATCAGTAATCATGTACAAGCTAAAAAAATAACCATTATGGAGTAAAAATTTAAATTTTAAAATTTTACCCCAACGAATATTAGTTGGAAGACTGCACAGGTCAAGTAACGACCCCAGTAAGAATCGCTTAGGAAAGCTCCGACTAATGAGCACAAATAAACAGTTCCGGTCCACTTGCTTACACTATTGGCTGCAGAAGCATTATCTTGTCCGATGACTCTGGTCAAGAACAAAACCAAGTTCACGCCAACACCGAAGAAAGCGAATGTCGCAAGGGCTTGATTTGCTGCATCAGATGAAGATGAAGATGGAGAAAAAAATTGTGCGGAACCACAAAAAAGGAAAAAAGAAGATGGCCCTTTGATTAATAACAACTTCATTGTGGAAGATAATAAATCAGAAAATACAAAATAGTATAATTTCAAAAGGAAAATGATGGAATATATGGGATTACAGTAGTATTTTACCTAGAAGGATAAATGCAGGAGTCCAGCCTCCTATTGATTGCTTTCCCTTCCTTTCATTTTCAGAGTAGCTTTCATTCACAAATGCAGACTCTCTTTGATCATAGTTCTCATCTCTTGCCTGTTTGTGAGATCAAATTAATATGTAAGAAAACTTATGCAGTTCATTACATTAAATGAACGTAAACTGGTGCTCGTAAAGGGTGATCGTGAATCTCAACTGCTAGAACATACGACAAAAATTAATAGCACGAATATTAGAAAACGATCAAAAAATAATTGTGGTTATGTTTCAAAGCAGAATTCTAAGTCTACAATTTAGAGTGATTATTTTGTTCTTCTGATTCCTAATCCAAGACTTGGAATCGGGTAGTTAAAATTAAGTAGCCTTAAAGATTACACGAGGAGGTGAATCATTACCGGAGAAAAGGTTTGCCACCAAGTCTCTCTCGACATATTTGAACACTATTTAGTGAAAAGGATAGGACCTGTTCCTCTTAAGTCTTTTTTTTTTTTTTTTGTCCCTGAGCGGATGCATTTTTTTTTTTTTTGACGATGTTCCAAGCCAGGAGGCAAGGAGAGGGATCGAACCCCTAGACCTCACAAAGTGTGAAGCTTCGCTTTGCCACTGGGCCACTTCTTTGGGGAAAGTGCATGCATTATTTATCACTCTCTAAAACATAGTTCTCATTGAAAATAAAATGAAAACCAAAATAATGTTTACTTACAGCTAACGAGATCTCCATGGCAACGTTGTTCGAGTCCATTCCAACTGCTTGACGTTTCCTCTGCATAGTAACCATCACATGAGAGCTTATAAACAACTGAGGCAACCATTTTCGGAAAACAAACAAGCATATACACACAATAACGAGATACAATATATAGGTCATTAATCGCCATTATACCACTAAAAAAAAAAAGACAAGGCGAATTAGCAATAACGAAACACTGCAAGACTCACAATCCAAAACAGAACCAATACTAGAGAAGAAGTTTGCCGAGTAACATAGAAAGGAAGTTGACAAGGCAAAGATGGAGACGAAACGAGTTAGAGATAGGTGTATATACACTAATGTCGTGAAAGCGCTAGAGCGGGTGATATAGGAAGTCCTTTTCAAAATAATTACATGTTTAGAAACAAATATTATCTGGGAAAACAGAGAAAAAAAATCTTGTGGAGTAAAATGAAGGATAGGTTAGTTCAGAAGAAGCTACACCACAGGCGAGTCATAGGCTCATCGAATCACTCCACCTGGTGGAAATGCTTTCCCTAATGAAAATGATTTGGTTCTTTGTTTTTATACAGAGTCATTGACTCCAAAAATTATATGGATTTTTCTGAATATGTGTTTTCTTTTCTGCCATTGAATTACTTTCATGAACTTGACAGGCCATAAACCTCTGCAAATTTATGTTTCAGTAGCTACGGTTAGCACCAGTAGTGGTCCATGTACATAATTTAAGTACTCCCTCCGCCCCGAAATGAATGTCCATTTGGAATTTAAGGGTCAGTTTGATTTTGAAAAGGTTGATTTTTAATAATAAAAATATAATTAATACTTTTGCTATATTCACTTTCAAAATTTTTGTTTGGGAAATAATAAAGTTACAAAAAAGTGTTACAAAATTTGGTTTACAAAATGATGTGTCAAGATTTTGTTGGTGTTTTTAATTAAAGTGTGGCGGGTCCACAATCGATGCAACTAATAAAATATAGTCACCTCATTTTTGTATCCATCTTTTTGTAGACTTCTTTTGTGCCCCTAACATTTTCCTTTTTGTTTTGTAAAAATATAATGAACTATAGAAAAAAAAAAATGGTATCCATCTTTTTGTAAACTTCTTTTGTGCCCCTTACATTATTGCCCTTTTTGTTTTGTAAAAATATAATGAACTATAGAAAAAAAATGAAAAAAAAATTCATTAGTGACAAAACTGCTTGAAGAAAAGTTTCAAAATAAGATAGGAGTGTACAAAATACTATGCTTTATGGTACTGTAGTGTACAATATTTCGATGCATTGAGTTTGTGATGTACAACTCCTAAATCATTCTCTGTACATTATGTGTGTCAATTTTTCCTTTAGCAAATTAGCTGCAGTTATATTCTGTTTGAGTAAGTTGCGGGTCCCGAAATAAATGTCGCATTTGACCCGACATTTTTATTAACATTTTTATTAAGGAATGTGTTTTAATTGTTTGTACGAGTACAATAATAAAATTGCACATTTAGATTATTTCCTTATTTGAAAAAGCTTTATTAAAAATCAATATAATTAGAGGGACTGACCTTTTCCGAAACTTTCTGACAGAGAGGATAACAAGTTCCGGTATGTTATCGGATTCCGGTGAAGGAGAAGAACCCGTGTCTACGATGACCGGAGGAGTTATCACTTGTCGACGACTGGCCGGAGAACGTGTTTGAAATCCGGTAAAACCTATTGTCATTTACGTCCAAATTCACCACCACCCTAATGCTGCGCCACCTTCAAAACAAAACCCTAGCTCCTTCTTCTTTGATCAAAATATTTCAAACACCCTTGATTAAAGATTCAATCTTTGAAGCAAGTACTGCATTATTATTGAATAGAATACAAAACCCACAAAGAATTATCGATGAAATTTGGTATTTTGTCGATATTTTCAAGAAAATTAAAACTAAAAGAAAACCCTAATCAAGAATTTCAATGAAGTTGGGAAGAGAGGAGAAGGAATTGTGTGGGTATTTAAAGATGAAGAAGAGAAGTTTGTTGGGTAACAAATTGTACTGAAAAAGTTGCATGATTTTCTCATGGTTTTTAGCTCAAAGTCTTGTTTGAATTGTTGAAGGTTTCTTCTTGGGAATTTGAATTTATTTGCTCAGCTCAGGTTGGACCAAATCACAATGAAATAGGAAGATTTTATAACTTCAATTTCTTGTTATTCAAATAAATTTACATTTTAAAGTGACTAGTTAATAAAATTGATAACAAAACATTTAGCAACAAATTTTTTAACAAAAAGTATACTCCCTCCGTCTCGTCTGAAATGGCAAAATTTATGTCTTGCACAAAAATTAAGAAAGGTGATATAGAAAAGAGAAAAAGTGTATAGTGGAATAAATATTGTGAGTGAAAGGTGATGTAGGAAAGAGAATGTGAGATAGAAAATAGTTAGTGGATACTCACTCCGTCCCGGAGAAATGTGCACTTTTTGGGAGGGTGCGGAAATTAAGGTAAAATGTGAAAAAGGTGATGTGTTGTGAGTGTAGATGGTTGGGTAGAAGAGAGAAAATTGAGTAAGTGGGTAATGGTTGTGAGTAGAGAGAAGTGGGTCTCATTTCCATTTTAGAAAAGTGCAGATTATTGTGGAACGTTCAAAAGGGGTATTTTTGCAGATTATCGTGGGACGGATGGAGTATTTATTGTGAGAGTATGACAAGTGGGTTCCACAAATAAAGAAGTAATAAAACTTTTCATTTTTGGGTTGTGCCCTTTCAAATGGGACACCCAAAAATGAAATTTGTGCCCTTTCGAGCAGTACGGAGAGAGTATTTGTTTTGAAAATAAAATAAATTATTCATTTAGGAGACCAGAGTATTTAAGTATTTCGATCTTCATTCATCCTAAATTTGAGTTGATCTTATAAACAAAATATAAAAAATTAAAAAACATGTTTTCTCAATTTATTAGATTTTTGAACCATGCTTGAATTGGACTGGCGACATTGAACCCGTGTAGTCAATCCTAGTGTTTTTGAGTATCTGGCATATGCACTACTGACAGTCTTAATAATTAACATTGGCTATACTCCCTCCGTCCCAATAAGAGCTTCCCTTTTTGTCATTCTGGATGTCCCGCTAATAGTTTTCACTTTCCTTTTTTGGCAAAGGAATTTTTACTATTTCCTCCACTCATTCTCTTTCCTCATTATTTTAATACTCACAACACTATTATAATTTAATATTCCCTCCACTCGTTCTCTCTCCTATTTTCAAATTACACTCATAACATCTTTACTTCCCTCCCACTTTCTTAATTTGCGTGCCCAAAAAGTTTTGAAAAGCTCTTATCAAAACGGAAAAAGTATTAATTTAATGTCAGTAATAGTGATTTTGAGTATCAAGTACATGCATCATCAGTCTTTGTAATTAACACGGCTATATACCGTAATGCCACTGGTAGTGATTTGACTGTCAAGTACATGTCTCAGCACTTCTTGTAATTCACACGGGCAATGTATGTAAAGTTTCAGTTATTTAAAAAATTATTATCATGAGTGTAATTTGAAAATAGGAGAGAGAAATTTAAAAATAGGAGAGAGAATGAATAGAGGGAATAATAAATTATAATGGTGTTGTGAGTATTAAAATAATGTAGAAGAGAGAATGAGTGGAGGAAATAGTAAAGATTTTTTGCCAAAAAAAAAATGTGAAGTTTTTAATGGGACACCCAAAATGGCAAAAAGTGAAGTTATTAATGGGACGGAGGGAGTACATTTTTTTTCTAATAAAACAGAAAAATGTGTACTCCCTCCGTTCCAATAGGCTTAAAAAGATTCTATTTGGCATGGGAATTAAGAAATATTATTATAGTATTAGGAGAGAGAATGAGTGAAAGAAGTATTGTGAATGTGAAAAATTAAATAGGAGAGAAAATGAGTGGAGGGAATAGTAAATTATAATGTGTTGTGAGTATTAAAATAATGTAGGAGAGAGAATGAGTGGAGAGAATAGTGATTTAAGGTTTCCATTTTGGAAATTCTTAAGACTTATGAGACGCTCAAAATGAAAAGTTTTCTTAAAACTTATGAGACGGAGGGAGTATTTAGCAAAAAGTGTTAACAGTATAATATTCCTCTTCTTTTTGTGTGCAATTCATGCAAAACAAATAAAAAAAAAAATATAAAGTTGTCGGATCCTTCTTGAGCATATTTATGTGCTTATCTATCATTTTTTCAAGAAATTAAATTAGGGGGGGTTAATTGCTTCGTTTCAATCTGCAGTTCGAAATCAAATCAAATTAAATCATGCGTTTTAATTCGATTTTCAAATACTAGTGGTATTGTTCGATTCTAAAAAGGCAAAAATCATATTTTCGTCACTAAACTTCAGCTTTTCTTTAAAAAAAAAAATCTCATTGGACTATTATTTTTCAAAATGTTCTCACCGAATTTTCACAATTTTCAAAATATGCTCACTCCGTTAACATATTAACTAAAAATCTAAATAAATATAGTCATGTGACTTAACGTGAATAATGTTCGGTAAATTTTCAACCAATATGTTAACATTGTTGACATTTATGATGAATACTACAATTTTTTTAAAATGTAAAATGTTATTAGCACATATTTTATAATAAATATTACAAATTAATTTCCCCCCAAAACCAATTATTCTAAATCTTATTTAACAAAACTAGTCATATGAGGTCATTTGGCTAAATTTCGTTAAATTTTAATCGAATTTTTTGACGCAGTGAGCACATTTCAAAAAATATAAAAGTTTAGTGAAAACATTTTGAAAATAAATACTCCCTTCGTCCCTCTAATATCCGCACACTTTCCTTTTTGGACGTCCCGCTAATATCCGCACACTCCCAAAAAGGAAACTTTATATTAATAAAATATTCACCCAATCCCAGTCATTCTCTCTCCTACATTATTTTAATACTCACAACACCATTATAATTTATTACACCCTCCACTCATTCTCTCTCCTATTTTACTTTTACACTCACAACATTTTATTAAAATATCATATTCCTTAATTTTCGCGCAAACAGTGTTAGTGCGGATATTAGCGGGACGGAGGGAGTAGTTCAGAGAGAACATTTGAAAAATGCTCTAGTTCAGTTATGAAAATATGGTTTTTGCCTTCTAAAAATTGTCAAATCGTGTGGTTCAGTTTGGACCCCCAAACCGTGGTCCGAGACCGCGAGATCGAACCACCAAACCGAATCAATAAAACAAACCACCAAATCTCGTTCAATATTAACCGTATACTCTCTCCGTCCCATTACAAATCACACACTTTCTATTTTGGGCGTTCCACTACAAATCACACACTTCCTAAAATGACAAAGAATCTTTACTATTCTCTCCACTCATTCTCTCTCCTACATTATTTTAATACTCATAACATCATTATAATTTACTATTCCCTCCACTCATTATCTCTCCTATTTTACTTTTACACTCACAACATTTATATCACTATCCTAAGCCCGTGTCTGAGGACACGTTTTTATTTATTTTTTTTATTATTTTTTTTTAATTAAGCCCGTGTCCGAGGCCCTTTTATTTATTTATTTATTTTTTTAATTTAAAAAAAATATATTTTTTAAAGGGCAAAATGGAAAAGGAACAAAATAGTGAGGGCAAAATGGAAAATTTGTCACATGCTACTGTTCATTCAACTTTTCATGGGTGAGGTGGCATGTTGCCATTTATAATATAGATTATTTTTTTTCTTAATCCACGCGTGTACAGTAACTGTATGAATTGTAATGGGACGGAGGGAGTATATGTGTATCTTTCATCTTTACTTTACATTTAGATTTGAAAATTCCTAATTCTATTCATGGGTTTTAGCCCATAACCTTTTTTTTATTTGGTTAATCTTTTTGTAATAATGTTAATTCACTATTTAGCACATACCATTACAATTACTCAAATGACATGTTGTTATCATAAACATTGAAGCAGAATTTCAAGTTGTGTTTAAATACTGAATCTCTTATATATGATATGTCTGAAAAATTTAAACAAACATGACAATAAATTGTGTAATTTGAAATCGTGTTCTAATTAATAGTTTAAGCAATTTATATTTCATGGTTTGAATCGTAGTTTGAATTGTGGTTTAAACCGCGATTCGAATCAAATCATGATGGTTCGGTTCGTTTTGAACTTTTTCTATGATTCATTTCGATTTGAAATTTTTTTAAATTAATACTTCCTCCGTTCCGCTAATATCCGCACACTAGCCTTTTTGGGCGTTTCGCTAATATCCGCACACTCCCAAAAAGGAAACTTTATATTAATAAAATATTCACCTTACCCCATTCATTCTCTCTCCTACATTATTTTAATACTCACAACATCATTATAATTTATTATTCCCTCCACTCATTCTCTCTCCACTCATTTTTTTACACTCACAACATTTTATTAAAATATCATATTTCTTAATTCTCGCACAAATAATATTAGTGCAGAACTTAGCAGGACGAAGGGAGTAAGTAATAACTATTGATTTAATCCGTAAATTGGCCCAAATCCAAACAATAGGAATCATTTACACCCATAAATTAAATGGTAGAGATTTTGATTTTTGGGTAAGCAATGAGGTGGGAATAGGTGGCACGTGGTGCAAACATGACATGCCATGCCCAGTTTCAAGTTCCAACTCATCATTTACCTACACTACGTGGATCCTATTGTAAATGCATGGCCGTAATTAAACGGCGATTGCTCGGTGGCGTCGAAGATTTTATTAATAATTTCTTTTATCCTCAACAACTTTGAAAAAATAAAATAAAGAATTGGACTCATATGTCATATTTATGATAACAATTTAATTATTATTTTACTGCATTTTTTCATTTTTATCTCACTTTTCATCATGCTTACAATATTTATTACATTACGCTTTTTCTTAATTATCTTAATTATCACAATATTTATTACATTACGCTTTTTCTTAATTATCTTAATTATCGTTCAAACACTAACTGAAAAGGCTACATTGGGACGGAGGAAGTATATATTTTCTCTGTCTCAAAAAAATATGCAAAATGAGATAGAAATACGAAATAAGGAAAATAAGTGAAAATATAATACTTCCTCCGTCCTAGACCAAGGTTTTTGGGTAGGATTTTATGCTTATTAAGAATTTTTTTTAAAAAATGAATAAAAAATTGTAAGTGTGTAGAAAATTAAAGGAGAGAGAATGTAAAAGTTAAATGTGTGATAGAAACTAGTAGTTAATGATTGTTTTTTTTTTAAGTGGGTAGAAGATTAAAGTAGAGAGAATGTAAAAGTTAAATGTAGGATAGGAAATTCTAGTAGTTAATGATCATTGACTACTAGTATTTTTTTGTAAATATGTAAAAGTTAAATGTAGATATGAGCCATAGTTGTTAATTCCGTGTCGTATCGGTTCTTACATAATGTTTCGATCAAAAATTTGTGCGAAACATGAAGCTTCTCCATGGATTAAAATTAAAATGAGGATATACTTTAAATAGATTTTCACTTAAGATCCTCTAACCATTAGTTGCCATAATTAAATTTTCTTAAGTTTCAATCTCTACACATAAGCACATCAATACTTTTTAACTTCTTATTTAAATTTCAACAAATATCATTAATTTACTAAATCATTTCTATTTATTTTATTTAGACATTAAATAATAAAAATTAACTTTATTAACATACTTAAAATATCAAATATGTTATTAAAATATCAAACTAACACATAAACATTTCAATTATCATATACCCCCCCCCCCCCCGTCCCATTACAAATCACACACTTTCTATTTTGGGCGTCCCACTATAAATCACACACTTCCTAAAATGGCAAAGAATCTTTACTATTTCCTCCACTCATTCTCTCTCCTACATTATTTTAATACTCACAACACCATTATAATTTACTATTCCCTCCACTCATTCTCTCTCATATTTTACTTTTACACTCACAACATTTATATCATTATTTTTTTTCTTAATCCACGCGTGTACAGTAACTGTATGAATTCTAATGGGACGGAGGGAGTAATGCATAAAATGAGATGCCATGCATCCCACCCCCACGTGCTCAACATTTGCTTAATATAGTACCTAGGATTAGGGTCGTGACAATAAGACCTAAAATTTATTATAGTAAAGTCCTCAATGTGATTATTAACTCTTATACTTGATTTATAAGATAATTTATAGGTCTTATGTGTCTCATATAAGACCATATATAAGTCTTATATATGAGATATATAAGGCATATAAATGATCTTATAGAATAATATAAATTATATACATATTTAAAAATCTTATGTCATAATTATGAGACTTATAAATGTCTTTTAATAAGAGGGGTATAAGACCAAAAAATTTATTATAGTCATGGCCTCAATGTGCTTATTAGGTCTTATACTTGATTTATAAGATTATTTATAGGTATTATATATTAGATATATAAAACCTATAAATGGTCTCACATATTAATATAAATTATTTACATATTTAAAAGTCTTATAGCATAATTATAAAACTTATGAATTGTCTTATATCATAATTGTAAGACTTATAAATTGTCTTATTGCTGAACTATAAGAGATGAATTGGTCTCATAGTTCAGTTATAAGAGTTGTAATATGTTAATTATCAAATTATTTCCTGTATATTATTGGAATTCTTTTATTATTAGGTTGGAAAAAGTCTTATACTTAAACTATAAGAGGCAAATTGGTCTTATACTTCAGCTATAAGAGTTATAATCTGTAAACTATCAGATTAATTTATGGCTATTATTGAAAAATTAGTTTTAATTGAAAAAATTGGTCTTATAGATGAATTATAAGATGTGAATTGGTCTTATACTTCAGCTATAAGTGTTTCACCAAGAGTGAGATGACAGTTTTGAAAGTAAGTGACTTAAATGGTGATATTTCTGTAAATAAATTACTAAACTGAAGTGTAATTTAATGTGAAAATTTATCAGATTATTCCATGGCTATTATTGAATTTTTTGATTTTTTTTTATAGAAAATTTGTCTTATAGCTGAACTATAAGAGGCAAAATGATCTTATAAGTCAGCTATAAAAGTTGTAATGTGTAAATATAATCAAATCAATTCATTGCTATAATTGGAATCATTGATTTTTTTTGTAACGACCCTAACCCTAGGCACCAATTTTAAATATCATATTGCGTGCTTTTAATATTTTTGTTATTATTATGTGTCCATTTTAATATACTTGATTTATTATATTAGAATAAATGATAGGAAAATAAATTATTGTTCTAAAAGAAAAATAAAGAAAAATAGAAATGTGATAAAGAGTATGAGGAGGTGAAATTGAGTAGATTAAATAATGGGAAATAAGGAAATTTTATTTAAATGGATTTGTTTGGTGAAAGCCTTGGTAGGGTGAAGGGGGGGGCCATAACCCTTCCCCCTAATTTCCTCAACTTTGGCTCAATAGTCAAACTCCCACCTTACCTCCCCATACCCTCTCTTACTACTCCCACACTCTTTCCCCCCTCCTTCATCATTTCTCTTACTTCTTCCTCTAGACAAGAACCTCCATGGAAGCCATGTGAAGCCTCCCATTTCAAGAGTTCTTACCAAGTTCATTCCTCAACCATTTCCAAATCCAAGTGTCCTTTTGTGAGTGGTTCATCTCAAGGAGTTGATCAAGCCTAGAAAAGCTTCATTTCATCTTGTATTGGCTCAAGTGAGTTGTTATGATTTCCCTTCTCTTACTTGTTCATACTCTCCTTAATGTTCTCCTTGTTCTTATGATGTTGGGTTCATACTTTGGGAAAATTATAGGAGTTGAATGAGTAGTAAATGGAAGAGAATGAAGTTTGTGATCTTGGAAGATAACCTAGAGGATTTGAAATGGGTGAAGGTTATAATGATAAATAATTTAGAATCACTTATTTTGGGTTTATATGATTTTATGATAATCCTTGTAGAATTAGAAATTTCTTGGTGTTCATGAGTATAAGAAGTATGGTAAAGGAAAGTAAAATGGTAAGAGACTAAAAGGGGAAAACTTGGGAATTTCTCAGCTCGTACACTCTGGGCGGTCGCCCAAGTGGGCAATGAGCGGCCGCCTACGTGTCCGTAAACTAGAGTGCTTTGAAAACCCTCTTGGGCGGTCGCCCAAGAGGTATGGGCGGTCGCCCAAGACCCCAGGAAACTGAACTTTGAATCTGAACCAGAATTTGTGTAGCAACCTTGTTTGGTCCCTTATAGATTGTGACTCCCACTTAGTAAATTGAGCTTGAACCTTCATAGAGGCCTTATCTTATTGTATAATGATCTTGTAGGATGGATTGATGATATTTCCTTGCCTTACATTGAGTTCATATACATTGTTTATATTATGCATAGTGTGTTGAATAAATGTGCACTATGATATTGGTTGGACATGAGTATATTTTACCATGTTGATATATTGTTATCCCTTGTTATGGATTTTATTCAAGTATCTATTATGTGCTTGATAATGTGTGAGTCAGCTGACATTTGGGGGTATAACATAATATGGTCAATTAGGAAAGTGTGACCTAATGTGATCGGATTATGTTATATCTGTGGCCGTCCCCTCCTGTGGCCACAGGATGGGGTATAGCATCTGTATTGAGCCAAAAGCCTTATAGAGTTGCTACTGTCTTATTTGGTTCCCTGAAAAACGGGTCTTATAAGACGTGAGTATTGCTTAAGCAGCTCACTGTAAGATTGGAGTATTATTATACCCAATGTTGTACGACTACTGTTCAGACGGGAAGGTAAACCAAGGTAATGGAATGTGTTTATAGCTTTCCCAATGTGTTAAGTGCGACTTGTTATGTGTTGCATTTATCTGGCATATTGCTGCATTCATAATAGCTTGCTGAGATTTATTCTCACCCCTCTCCCTTTAATGTTTTTAGATCCCGAGACAGGCGGACCGGCCCAGTAAGGACGGAAAGGAGTTTGGCAGTGAGCTTTTGGGCATTGTCGGGGTACGTTAGGTTGGCGTAGAAAGTATATTTTGCTATAATTCTTTTTGGGAGTTTGTAATTATTAAACTTAAACTTTCTACGTTGAAACCATAATCTTTTGTAACTAAAACAGTTTAAGTATTTTCAAGTTGGTCCACTCTTCCTCCGATGTGGAGAGTAGTGGAATTGTTTTGAAATGGAAATGTTATTGATGTTGATGTTTGAAGTTTAATTCAAAGTTTTAAAAGTTTAGTATATTTGGGTTAGTTTGAGGACGCTCCAACTCGGGACACGTGTAGGTTCCGGGTCGGGGTCCTCACAGTTGGTATCAGAGCTCGGTTAGAGTTCTCGGGTAGAGTCTAGCGGAGTGAGAGTGTGTGATAACTGACGTCGAGTGTTTAATGCAGGAGTTTGTACTAATGGCGGGTAATGATGGAGATCAAGATCGGGCTTTGGGTAATGTTGGTAATCCGAATGCAGAGATGATGGATATGTTTCGAGTATTTCTTCAGAATATAGCAGCTCAGAATCAAGGTAGGGGACAACAACAACCAGAAGGTAGGCAAGGGCACCATGGGTTAGAGAAGTTTGTGAAGATGTCTCCTCCTAGCTTCAACGGAGATCCGGATCCGGTGAAGGCGGAGAGATGGCTTGAAGCAATGAACAAGATTTTCTTAGCTATGGAGAGTTCGGATGCGGAAAAGGTGAGATGTGCCGTATTCAAGTTAGAGGGACCCGCGGAGCACTGGTGGCAGGTGGTAAAGGATGGTTGGGACCGGGATTTGACACCGCAAACTTGGGAGAATTTCACACGTAAGTTCCGGGATCATTTCGTGCCGATGGTTACTAGAGACAAGAAGGAAGTTGAGTTTCTGAAACTGGAGCAACGTTCCATGACTAAAGCGCAGTATTCAGCAAAGTTTACGGAGTTGGCCCGATATTGTCCTCACTTGGTACCGGATGAAGAGAGGCGTATCTACAGGTTTGTGAAGGGTTTAAGGGTGGAGTTCCGGAAGCAGCTTTTGACTCATGACTTCGCCAACTTCCAAGCGGCGGTGAACATGGCGTATCGGATTGAGAATGACATAGAGGAGCATCGTGGTAAAAATGAAGGTGGGAACAGAAACAGATTCCAAGGTCAAGGTTTGGGACAGAACAGAGGGCAACCAAAGACATTCACTCCGGGAGCGAATCGAGGAGGAAACGTAGCGGCTCCGGCAAATCGTTCGACTTCCGGTCAATTTGGGGCAACGTGTGGTTATTGCAAGAGGCAAGGGCATTCGGAGGATAAGTGTTGGAGCAAGCAAGGCAAGTGTTTAGAGTGTGGTTCGACAAGTCATTTCCGGAGGAATTGTCCTAAGTGGCAGAGTAAGCAAGCTTCGGGTAGTGGTCAAGGGGGACAAGGTAGTGGTGTGAAAAGGGATGTTGACGGGAAACCCAAGGATAGAGTCCAAGGTCGAGTGTTTGCTTTGGGTCGAGGAGAGGTCGATCCTAATGCCGTCATTAGAGGTATAGTTCCTGTCTCAGGAGTTAAGGCCCGCATTCTTATAGATCCCGGGTCTTCCCATTCATTTGTGGCATCTCATTTTGCATTCTCATTGCACATTTTGCCTGAATCTATGCCTTATGTGTTGGAGGTCTCTACTCCTATGGGAGAGTGCCTTGCATCTTCTTTGATATATCGTGGTTGTGATGTGACTATATGTGGGCATGTATTGCCGGTGGATTTGGTCGAGTTACCAATCCGTGATTTTGATGTGATCCTTGGGATGGATTGGTTGAGTCAGTGTCATGCTTTGGTAGACTGTCGTAGAAAACGAGTCTCATTTGCTATGCCTGATGTGCCTACATTTATATTTGATGCCGATAAATCTATGTTCGGTTTGCATGTTATTTCTGCCTTAAAAGCTAGAAAGATGATATCTAAGGGGTGTGTGGGTTACTTAGCTTATGTGGTAGATTCCAATAAGAAGTCTCCCGAGTTAGCTCATGTTCCGGCTGTGAATGAGTTTAGTGATGTGTTTTCTAGTGAGTACTCTATGCCTCCGGATCGTGAGGTAGAGTTTTGTATTGACTTAGTACCCGGTACCGCCCCTATCTCTAAAGCACCCTATAGAATGGCTCCGGCTGTGAGCACCCCAACCCGGGACCTAAGCGTATCCCGAGCTTGAGGAGCCCAACTAGGAAATCTCCTCTCTAAAATTTAAAAACTTTTATTTTCCTTTTAAAAGAAAACACATTTTCAAATACCAAATTAAACCAACTAATAATATCACCACTCCACAACTTCCATAAACCATAAAATGATTTCTTACATCGAAACTCATACTTAACTTTGTTTTACAAAAGAGTTTATACACATCTTCTCAAAAGAGTTTTACTAAATAAATACACCCAGACAACCAACCTATACACTTAACCTGACAAGTCCCCAAAAGCAAAAGTCCACAATTTAACCCCGGCCTCACTGGTTCCGGGCCACCTGTCTCAAAGCACAATCTAAAACAAGTAAAAGGGAAGGGGTGAGAATAAATCTCAATGAGCTATTATGAATGCAGCAAGATGCCAAACAAGATGCAACACATAGCATGGTAGCACATAACACATTATAAAAGCGGTAAACACCTTACGTTACCTCATTTTACCTTTTTTCCGTCTGAACAATAAGTCGTACAACGTGGGAGTAAAACTCCACTCTTTGGTGAATTGCCTCCAGCACATTCACCTCTTATAGGACTCATACTCCAGAGATCCATATAAGAAAAGATACCTATAATAGAGTATCCAACAATAAGATCGCTAACTGTAAAGCTTTAGGCTTAATACAGAAGCATTCCCCCCCGTACACCAATCGCAACAGGTCTGTAAAGCCTTTTGGGTCAATACAGTCGTTAGCACACCCACTCTGTGGCCACAGAGGGGACGGTCCCAGGTATGATGAACCTTCAATCACTTATAGAACAAATCCATAATTGATTGAATTCCATTATACCCCCGAATATCAACATGTTCAAGCACAATATAGATACTTGAAACATAATCCACAAAAAGGATAATCATATAACAACATGGTAATGTATACTCATGAAATCAATACCATAGTGCAACAACCATTTAGTACACTATGCATCATAATATAACAACATGGTAATGTATACTCATGCTAATCAATACCATCAATGAATATAAATTCAAGTAAGGTAACCATATAACCAAACAATCCACACTTGGGATGCAATGTAACAACAACTCAAATATTCCACACTTGGGATACACATAACAGTATGTCTAATAGTCCATACTTAGAATATTATGATAACCATATAATCAATAATTCCACAACTTGGAATAACAATGCCACAAGGTGATACATACCCATTACTAACTAGCTCAATAGTGAACCTATAGCTTCTATACTATTGCAACTACTCACCAAAGATATGGAGTAAGTAAGGCCACTAGGTATCATAAACCATTCCTACATTTTCATTATACAACCTCGAATAACCTTAATAAAAGTTCAAGATCTATTTCCCAAGTTGGAACTATTTTGGTGAAGTACTAATCAAACTTAACAATTGTTTCCCGGACAATGATCCATATTACAAGGTCCTGATAGAGATTCAAGTTAAATTATTAATTTGTAGTCACAATGCTTAAGTAGCCCAAGTTCTACTTTAATCTAAGTTGAGAAGGTTTGATTAATATCCGAAAGTGATTAGGTTCCATTAATTTATAGTGGTTAGGATTCTCAAACCATCCTACAAGATCATTATACAATAAGACAAGGCCTCTATGAAGGTTCAAGCTCAATTTACTAAGTGGGAGTCACAATCTATAAGGGACCAAACAAGGTTGCTACACAAATTCTGGTTTAAATTCAAAATTCAGTTTCGGGTCTTGGGCGATCGCCCTTACCACTTGGGCGACCGCCCAAGTGGACTTCAAAGGCAATTGTTGTTTCGTGGCGATGGGCGGCCGCTCAAGCCCCACGGGCGACCGCCCAAGCCTCCCTCCAAAGACAAAACTCGCATTTTTGACCCTTTTATGCCTAGGTTTCCATTCCTTCTAACCAAGCTTAATTCAAGAACACCAAAAGATACTTTAACCTTACCAAGTCCCATTCCAAACATGTAAACTCAAAACCAAGTAGCCCTAGATTATTTATCTCTACCCATTTCACCCATTTCAACCCTTTTAAATGATCTTCCTTGAACCCTAACTTCAACAAATTTCATTTTCCAACATCCAACTTCCATTAAGGTTTTCAAGACATAAAATCAACATCATAGAACAAGAGTAATATTTAAAAGCTCATGAACAAGTAGGAGAAGGGAATCATAACAACTCACTTTAGCTAGAACAAGATGAAATGAAGCTTTTCTAGGCTTGATCAATTCCTTGAGATGAACCACTCACAAAAGGATACTTGGATTTGGAAATGGTTGAGGAATGAACTTGGTATGAACTCTTGGAATGGGAGGCTTTCACCAAGCTTCCATGGAAAGTGAAGAGAAGAGAAAGAAGTAAGAGAAATGAGGAAGGAGGTAGATGGAGTGTGGAAGTATAAGAGAGGGTATGGGGAGGTAAGGTAGGATGATGACTTTTGAGGCATTATTTGAGGGAATTAGGGAGGGGAATGGCCCCCCTTCAACTAAGGCTTTCACATAATAATTAGACACATCATTCTAATTATTTATCTACCCAATTTATCCTCCTCCCATTATTTATTTATTTGCTATTTTTATATTTTTCCTAGAACATTAATTTATTTTACTATCAAGTATCCTAACATATGAAATCAGTATATAAAAATGGTCACATAATATTAACAATAATATTAAAAGCACACAATATGATATTTAAATTAGTGCCTAGGGTTAGGGTCGTTACACCGGCCGAGTTAAAAGAGTTGAAGGTCCAATTGCAAGAATTGCTAGACCGGGGTTTTATACGCCCAAGTGTGTCTCCATGGGGAGCACCGGTTCTATTTGTTAGGAAGAAGGATGGTACCTTACGATTATGTATAGACTATCGTTTGTTGAACCAAGCCACCATAAAGAATAAGTATCCTCTTCCGCACATAGATGATTTATTTGACCAACTCCAAGGTTCCGTTATCTACTCAAAACTTGATTTGAGAAGCGGATACCATCAGTTGAAGATTAGACCGGATGATATTGCTAAAACAGCTTTCCGAACTAGATATGGTCACTATGAGTTTGTTGTGATGCCTTTTGGGTTGACTAATGCTCCAGCCGTGTTTATGGATATGATGAACCGTGTTTTCAAGCCTTATCTTGATAGTTTTGTGGTGGTCTTCATTGATGATATCCTTGTTTATTCTAAGTCCCGGGAAGAGCATGAGAATCATTTGAGGATTGTATTGTCCGTTCTTCGTGAGAAGCAGTTGTACGCCAAGTTCAGCAAGTGTGAGTTTTGGCTTGAGCGGGTTTCTTTCTTGGGGCATATTGTGTCGAGTTCGGGAATTTCTGTGGACCCTTCGAAAATTGAAGTCGTGGTTAATTGGAAGCAACCTTCGACTGTGACCGAGGTTAGTAGTTTTCTTGGTTTGGCGGGGTATTATAGAAGGTTCATTGAGGGGTTTTCTCGGATTGCTACTCCGTTGACTAGGTTGACTCGGAAAGATGTATCATTCATATGGGATTCCAAATGTGAAGAAAGTTTTAATGAGTTGAAGAAGAGGTTGACGACGGCTCCTGTTCTTACCCTTCCGGATGGTTATGAGAATTTTGTAATCTATAGTGATGCCTCGAAGGCGGGTTTGGGATGTGTCCTCATGCAAAATGGGAAGGTTATTGCGTATGCCTCTAGGAAGTTATCACCGGCGGAACAGAATTACCCTACTCATGATATGGAATTGGCGGCGATTGTATTTGCGTTGCATAAGTGGAAACACTACCTTTATGGGGCGAAGTTTGAGATTTTTACCGATCATAAGAGTTTGAAATACTTATTTACCCAAAAGGAGTTGAACAACCGACAAAGGAGATGGCTTGAGTTTTTGAAGGATTTTGATTGTATAATTTCTTATCATCCGGGGAAGGCCAATGTAGTGGCGGATGCGATTAGCCGAAAGGCGTATGTGACAGCTTTGAGTTCTCGAGAATTGAAGAGTGAGGTGATCATTGCGAATGTTCGAGCCGTTCCGACATTGTATGGAGATTTGAAAGAAGCTCAACAAGATGATCCGGAATTGAAGAAAATTTGTGATCAAGTGCAAGAGGGGAAAGCCGGGGATTTTGCGTTGAATAGAGATGGAATTTTAACCTTCCAAGGGAGAATTTGCGTTCCTTCATCACCGGAAATCAAGAGGCGTGTCTTAGAGGATGGCCATAAGTCCAAGTTTGCGATTCATCCGGGTAGTACCAAAATGTATCAAGACTTGAAGCGTGGGTATTGGTGGAATGGTATGAAGAGGGAAATAGCGGATTATGTATCTAAGTGTTTGACTTGTCAACAGATTAAGGCAGAACATCAGAGACCGGCGGGACTACTTCAACCATTGGATATTCCGGAATGGAAATGGGAAGGGATCTCGATGGATTTTGTTTCAGGTTTACCTCTCACCGCGAAGAAGATGGATGCTATATGGGTTATTGTGGATCGGTTGACGAAGTCGGCTCATTTTCTTCCGGTGTCAACCAAGTTTTCGTTAGAGAAGTTAGCTCAGTTGTACATGAAAGAGATTGTGAGACTTCACGGGGTTCCGGTTAGTATTGTGTCTGACAGAGATCCGAGGTTTACATCTAGATTTTGGAGAGCATTGCATGAAGCCTTGGGTTCTAAATTGTGTTTCAAAGACGTCGTTTCATCCTTAAAACCGACGGTCGGTCCGAGAGAACTATTCGTATACTTGAGGATATGTTACGGGCTTGTGTGATGGATTTCAAATTGTCTTGGGAGGATCATCTACCTTTAGTGGAGTTTGCCTACAACAACAGTTATCAGCCTAGCATTGAGATGGCTCCGTATGAAGCGTTGTATGGTAGGAAGTGTCGATCTCCGATGTGTTGGGACGAGGTTGGTGAAGCGAGACTTTGGGGCCCGGATTTGGTTCGAGATTCTACGGAGAAGATCAAGGTGATTCGGGATAGATTGAAGATCGGCTCGTAGTAGACAGAAAAGCTACGCCGACAATAGACGACTTCGGATTTATCTTTTCGTGTAGGTGACTTTGTGTTCTTGAAGGTCTCTCCGAGGACGGGAATCAAGAGGTTTGGTAACAAGGGTAAATTGGCTCCGAGGTTCGTTGGTCCGTTTGAGATTCTAGAGAAGATTGGGGATTTAGCCTACCGGTTGGCATTACCTCCGTCTCTTTCCTTACTCCATGATGTTTTCCATGTCTCGATGTTGAGGAAGTATTGTCATGATCCTTCCCACATCTTGAGTTCTCCCCCCGATGATGTCCAAGCTGACATGTCTTATGTTGAGGAACCCTTGAGAGTCCTAGAGTTCCAAGTTAAGGAGTTGAGGTCTAAGAGTATTCCTATAGTGAAGGTCCTTTGGAAGAACCACACCGTTGAGGAAGCGACGTGGGAGCTAGAGCTCGGAGATGAGAGCGAAATACCCGTGGTTGTTTGAGAATCCAAGTAAGTTTTCTTTTTAAAATTCGGGACGAATTTTCTTTAAGGGGAGTGAGTGTAACGACCCTAACCCTAGGCACTAATTTTAAATCTCATATTGCGTGCTTTTAATATTTTTGTTATTATTATGTGTCCATTTTTATATACTTGATTTATTATATTAGAATAAATGATAGGAAAATAAATTATTGTTCTAAAAGAAAAATAAAGAAAAATAGAAATGTGATAAAGAGTATGAGGAGGTGAAATTGAGTAGATTAAATAATGGGAAATAAGGAAATTTTATTTAAATGGATTTGTTTGGTGAAAGCCTTGGTAGGGTGAAGGGGGGGGCCATAACCCTTCCCCCTAATTTCCTCAACTTTGGCTCAATAGTCAAACTCCCACCTTACCTCCCCATACCCTCTCTTACTACTCCCACACTCTTTCCCCCCTCCTTCATCATTTCTCTTACTTCTTCCTCTAGACAAGAACCTCCATGGAAGCCATGTGAAGCCTCCCATTTCAAGAGTTCTTACCAAGTTCATTCCTCAACCATTTCCAAATCCAAGTGTCCTTTTGTGAGTGGTTCATCTCAAGGAGTTGATCAAGCCTAGAAAAGCTTCATTTCATCTTGTATTGGCTCAAGTGAGTTGTTATGATTTCCCTTCTCTTACTTGTTCATACTCTCCTTAATGTTCTCCTTGTTCTTATGATGTTGGGTTCATACTTTGGGAAAATTATAGGAGTTGAATGAGTAGTAAATGGAAGAGAATGAAGTTTGTGATCTTGGAAGATAACCTAGAGGATTTGAAATGGGTGAAGGTTATAATGATAAATAATTTAGAATCACTTATTTTGGGTTTATATGATTTTATGATAATCCTTGTAGAATTAGAAATTTCTTGGTGTTCATGAGTATAAGAAGTATGGTAAAGGAAAGTAAAATGGTAAGAGACTAAAAGGGGAAAACTTGGGAATTTCTGGCTCAGACACTTGGGCGGTCGCCCAAGGGGGCATGAGTGGCCGCCCATGTGTCCAGAAACTAGAGTGCTTTGAAAACCCTCTTGGGCGGTCGCCCAAGAGGTATGGGCGGTCGCCCAAGACCCCAGGAAACTGAACTTTGAATCTGAATCAGAATTTGTGTAGCAACCTTGTTTGGTCCCTTATAGATTGTGACTCCCACTTAGTAAATTGAGCTTGAACCTTCATAGAGGCCTTATCTTATTGTATAATGATCTTGTAGGATGGATTGATGATATTTCCTTGCCTTACATTGAGTTCATATACATTGTTTATATTATGCATAGTGTGTTGAATAAATGTTGCACTATGATATTGGTTGGACATGAGTATATTTTACCATGTTGATATATTGTTATCCCTTGTTGTGGATTTTATTCAAGTATCTATTATGTGCTTGATAATGTGTGAGTCAGCTGACATTTGGGGGTATAACATAATACGGTCAATTAGGAAAGTATGACCTAATGTGATCGGATTATGTTATATCTGTGGCCGTCCCCTCCTGTGGCCACAGGATGGGGTATAGCATCTGTATTGAGCCAAAAGCCTTACAGAGTTGCTACTGTCTTATTTGGTTCCACGAAAACGGGTCTTATAAGACGTGAGTATTGCTTAAGCGGCTCACTCGTAAGATTGGAGTATTATTATACCCAATGTTGTACGACTGCATTCGAGACGGGAAAAGGTAAACCAAGGTAATGGAATGTGTTTATAGCTTTCCCAATGTGTTAAGTGCGACTTGTTATGTGTTGCATTTATCCGGCATATTCTTTGCATTCATAATAGCTTGTTTGAGATTTATTCTCACCCTCTCCCTTTAATGTTTTTAGATCCCGAGACAGCGGACCGGCCCAAGATAAGGACGGAAAGGAGTTTGGCAGTGAGCTTTTGGGTATTGTCGGGGTACGTTAGGTTGGCGTAGAAAGTATATTTTGCTATAATTCTTTTTGGGAGTTTGTAATTATTAAACTTAAACTTTCTACGTTGAAACCATAATCTTTTGTAACTAAAACACTTTAAGTATTTTCAAGTTGGTCCACTCTTCCTCCGATGTGGAGAGTAGTGGAATTGTTTTGAAATGGAAATGTTATTGATGTTGATGTTTGAAGTTTAATTCAAAGTTTTAAAAGTTTAGTATATTTGGGTTAGTTTGAGGACGCTCCAACTCGGGACACGTGTAGGTTCCGGGTCGGGGTCCTCACATTTTTTGTTGGAAAATTTTTTTTATAGATGAACTATAAGAGAAAAATTGGTCTTAGACTTCAGCTAAAAAGGTTGTTATGTGTAAATTATTAAATTTATTCGTGATTATTATTGAAATTTTTATTTTTTGGTTGAAAAATAAAAATTTGTCTTATAATTGAAATATAAGAGGCGAATTGGTCTTATACTTCATATATAAGAGTTGTAATGTGTAAATTATCAGGTTAATGCGTGACTTGCATATATGTAAACAAGTGACTTAACAAGCGACATTTTTCTAAATAAGTTACTTAACTAGAGGGTAAAAATGTGAAGAAAAAAATTAAAAATAATGAATCTTATACTTCTACTATAATAGGCAAACTAGTCTTATACTTCAACTTTAAAAGTAGACCGGCATTCGGTAAAAAGTGGTGGAGCACTCGAGTTTGGTCATTGAGAAATTTGACTTTGCAGTTCAACTACTCTGGCCCAATGACCCAAAAAAATTATTTAATTAAATTTTTAGGCCTTTCATGTTATTATAATATTTAACAAAAGATTTAGGCCTTTTATACTTTTTAAAATTATTTTCTTTAATTTGATTTTTTTGTTTGATTTTTTTGTGAATATTTTAGAATCTCATTAATTGGTTGTGAAATCTCTTTTTTTTTCATTTTTTTCTTCATATAGTTTGAACTAATATTAGATATTGTAAAACTAGGAAAATATATTACATTGGTTCAGTGGTTAAGGTTTTCATGTGTATTGTATAGGTCTCCGGGTTCAACTCCCACTTGAAGATGAACACTTCGGGCCCGAATTCGTGGGCCGTCCGCCAAGCCCACCGTCCGCCGCCCGCTAACCCGCCGCCCGCCAAGCCCGTCACTCAAACCGCCAAGCCCAGCCCGCATATAGAAGGCAGGCCGGATTTAGAAAATAGGCCACGGGCCGGGCCAAGCCCGCGGGCTTATTGGGCCTGTCCAGCCCGCCACCGTCAAGCCCGCTCAAATGAAAATTTTCAGTTTTTTAAAAAAATAGATACTCCCTCCGTCCCAAAATGTTTGTGCCATTTGACTTTTTTGTTGAACTTTGACCACAAATTTATGAGAGATTAATCATATTCATGAAATTCTAAAAGTTGTTATTGATAATATTATTAATGGTGAATCAATAGGAATTTTTAGAATTTCATGAACATAATTAAATTGTCATATATTTGTGTTCAAAGTTCAACAAAAAAGTCAAATGGAACAAACATTTTGGGACGGAGGGAGTATTAAACATTTTGATTCTAAGCACATGGGAGTCAGTGATTGAGTGGATAAGTTGTTGCCTTTTGTAGGAAATGGTGAGGGTTCGACTCCTACATGCCTCATTTCACATTATTAGTTAGAGTGAGTTTTATAATTTATATTTAACATTTGGATAAATAACACCAATAACCTTGTGTTCATGTGGTAAGTAGCTGTTAATTATTCTTTCCCACCAAGGTTCAAATCTTCCAACCCCATTTCATCATTTGCTTAAAAAAAAAAAAACAAGATGAATTGGGATTGGAGAGATTTGAACCAGAACCCTGGTGTGATGAAATAATTGACAGCTACTTACCACTTGAACACAAGATTATTGGTATTATTTATTCAAATGTTAAATATAAATTATAAAACTCACTCTAACTAATAACGTGAAATGAGGCATGTAGGAGTCAAACCCTCACCATTTCCTACAAAAGGTAACAACTTATCCACTCAACCACTAACTCCCATGTACTTAGAATCAGAATGTTTAATATCTATTTTTTAAAAAAACAGAAATTTTCCATTTGAGCGGGCTTGGCGGTGGGGGGCTGGACAGGCCCAATAAGCCCGCGGGCTTTGGCTCGGCCCGTGGCCTATTTTCTAAATCCGGCATGCCTTCTATATACGGGATGGGCTTGGCGGTTTGAGTGACGGGCTTGGCGGGCGGCGGACGGTGGGCTTGGCGGACGGCCCACGGATTCGGGCTCGAAGTGTTCATCTTCACTCCCACTCCCTTCATTGGATTAGTTTTTCTTTTATTTTTTTAGTTTTTCTTTTATTTTTTCTAGGATTAAAAACAAAGAGGGTGGGCCTGGCCAGGAAGCTGTTCCTGGAGGATAGTTTAGTCTTTGTGAAAGTGAGGGGTGTCTCTCGAATTTTCAAAATCCTTTTTTTTGTACGGGAATTAAATCTGGCACGGAGGGCTATAGGAGAAGAAGCCCTTGTTAGTATTGATGATTGTGTATTAATAGCAATTTTTATTTGTATAATCAAATCATCTTAAAATCATTACTAAAAGTTCAATTGTAGTAACGGCAAAAAAAAATGAAAAGATTATTTTGATACGGTAGGAGTAGCTATTTCTATTAATAATAATGGTCACTTACCTAGCATAGTTAAATCATTTGACCATTAGACATTTGAATTTTTTATCAATTTCACAAGACATTTGAATATATATTTTTTTCACATTTTGTTAGTTTTCGTTAAGTTAGTGACCCGGCAAAATAACATATTTACCTTAAAATAAAATATCATAGGGAGTGCGCGAGAAATTTAATCTTGGGGGTAGTTTACTAGGAAAAGAAGACAAAAACTTATGTGAGAATAGGGATACCCGTCTCATTCATGAGACGGGTCATTCCGACCTGAAATCCGCTCCTGCTCTTGCCCGTCTCGTGTAAGTATACACGAGACACATCTCGTGTGAACTCACACGAGATGTGTCTCGTGTGACTTCACACGAGATGTGTCTCGTGTAAACTCACACGAGATGTGTTTCGTGTGAACTCACACGAGATGTGTCCGGGCTTCGGGTCATTCCGACCCGTCTCATTCATGAGACGGATATAGCTGTTCTCATGGGAGACCAGCTCGGAAAAGAAAGTGGCCAATCGACCTACATGAGTAACAAACTTTTGAGTTTTTATCATATCAGGCAACATACTCGCTTGTGACAAAGATAATCAATGTACTTTTGCATCCATTATCAAATAAGGTAATTTACCATGTTTTTAGCAAACGACGTTAAATTTTTAACTGAAATCTGACTTGACACCTAAAATGTTAATTTGTTAACCTAGTCATCAATTTTTGGGTTAAAATGTTAAAACTTTTGCTAAAAATTAACAAAAGTTTTCTTCATCAATCCCTTTCAACCCACCATCACCACCGCCACAAACCACCACACTAAGTCCCCACCCAACAAATTCCACCATTTAAAACTGAAAATTACCATTTTCCATTACACCCATACTCAAATCAATACCCCACAAATTAATTTCATCAGATTTTTAGATTTTGAAGATAATGTATCAACAATAACATTACTAACGAATGTTTTGAAATCTGCCCAATCTGTTCAATATTTAATTCCAAATTAGTCAATAAATTCGAAATTTGGGATTTAATTTTGAAAATCTAGTTCTTTGAAAATTCAAATTTTCGAAGGTGGAAGATGGAGGTAACAATGGGAGGAAGGCTGTTGGGGAGGAAGAGAGTGGGAGGGGGAGTTGGTGGATGATGGAGGTGACGGTGAGGGGGAGTGGTGTTGGTGAGGAAGAGACGGGGCAAGAGAAAGGGGAAGAGAAGAAGGGCAATAATGGAGGTTGGGGAAGTCGCCAGAAAGTGGAGGTGGGTGGATTTTGGGGGAGACGAGTGTTTAGGGCTGGAGGGTGGAAGTGAGTTAGTTTTGGGAATATGAAGTCGAAGTTAAAGGGTCTGGGGTAGGAAGGTTTTACACCGGTTAAATATTAAGAAGTGTTAGTTTGGTTAACTAGAGTTGGTTTTTTGATTATGTGGCTTAGCCACGTCATTGTTCGTTAATAAAATTTAACAGTCATCCGTTAAAAAAATATTACATTATCTTATTTGAAAACAATTTTTAAAGTAGGTTATACTAATTAGTCGTTAGTTATTACGTTCCCTTTTGCGAAAATAGGGTTTAGGTACATTATACCTAGACTAGTAATTATTCCAAAAGAAAGTTAAACAACCAAAAAAGCCTGGTCCTCCAAGCTCGAGTTTTTTTCCAACTGATTAATAGCTATGGCAGTGACTGATTGAACGAAGGATTGATTCGGCTGATTAAATGGATATGAGATGCTAGGGTATGGATCATACATGGAGGGTAGTTGGATTTGGTTTATACATGATATGATTTTCTTTATAAATATAACCAATTGTTATTTTTTATCGGTGATTTAAAGTCGCTCGCCTAGGTCTATTAGGCATTAGGCGGCTATAAAATGTTGCGATTAATTTCAAATTCGCCTTGAAATGTGTTTAGAAAATCGTCGTTTGGGCGCTCTACAGCCGACTAGTCTGGCTAGGCACCAGTTACCTCTGATATCTGCCTTGTTTTTAATAAATTTTTTTAAAAAATATTTGATCTTAAAACATTGTTTTTTATTATCAGTATAAATTTCAAAAATCCTCTACTAAAATCGTGAATTGATTAATTAAAATCTCAAATCTCAATACAGGGCTTATAAACAAAATTCTCAAATCAATTCCCCTCTTCATCTAAGTTTTCTCTTCCTTTTCATATTCGTCAGTTCGTTTTGGACATCGATCATTGAGTCTTACATCGATCATTGAGTCAAGACGTGAAACGCTTTGCCATCCTCCATCTTGTAACGACATTAAGTTATTTCACTAGCATATTATAAATTATGTCTAAATTATCGGCCCCGCCTAGGCCCCATCTAAGCACCGCCTAGGCAATATAGGCGCTACGCCTGCCTCCAACGCCTAGCAACCGCCTATCGCTTTTTAAAAAACTTGTTTTTTACACCACATTGAACGTGCCAATTTAACCACCATGGCAATTGGGTCGTAACAATTACAAATTGGATAACCGATTGTAAAATTTTGTAAAACTCCGGTAATCATATTGAAATATTAAGGTGGGGTATTCTTGCATTTCTAATTTAGTAATACTACAATTAACCACCAAGGCCTCAGATGAGTAGAAATTCAGCCGAAAAACAAAAGACAGAATAAAAATGTCATCTGTAAGACTGGGGTAAGCGAAAGCCGGTCATGACTAATTTGTCTTGAAACATCTTCCCGGTTTTTGGCATGACGTGCCAGTGCAATGTCAAGTTGAAATCTCTTCCCCGGAGATTGCTTCCCTGAAAAAAAAAAACAAGGGAAGCAATAGAAGATTGAAGCGGGATTTATATAACAAAACCGAGTAGAATCTACTTTGAAGAAAAAGACTATCACCTGGTCAATGAAGCGGTACTTGTTTGTGGTATGAATTTTGAATTCTGCATTTTCTTTTGCTGGTATGATACCATCCCACAGAGATACCTGCCAGTTGATGAGTTCAGAAATCAGTTCAGAACAATTTTAACATGCTTTGCCATGACAATGAGGATAAAACTGATTTAAGGCGAGTATTATGTACCTAATTTTGAATATTTAACAGTTTTGGCAAGATTTTTATCTTTTGGATTGATATTTTTTTTGTGGAGGGGGGGGGGGGAGAGAGAAACTAAGGTGGCCAAGAATGAGTTGGGATATAAAAGTTGAAATAACCTACATCCGCATAACATAAAATGTTTTTTATAAAAAGCCATTCTATAAATGTTGACAAGTCAAAGTATTATCAGTGCCGAGTAGTTTCTACTGAACACCTGGATACAAATATATGTTGATAAGTCAAAGACGTAGTCAGAAGGTACTGCAAGGACCTTATATCACCATAAGCAACAGTCAATGCCCATAAGTTGCACCTCAGCGCAAGCATCTGTAAGCAACCCCCCCCACCACCACCAGACTTCAAAAAGGCTCTGAGATCTTTGCCACAAACATTTTTCATTCCATACTTTTTCTATGGTAGGCTTCATGGAACTTATCATTTCAATATTATGTAGAATCACACTCAAAGACAATAGCATGCACGAATATTAAGGACGAGAAAAGAACAACACTTGAGAATTGAGATTGTGAAGCCAAGGCTATTTACTACAAGAACTAAATCAGATTGTAAAACAGTGTAACAAGCATTCCTGTAATGCTTTATCGATACAAAATTGTGCCTGTGGCTGCAACCATAAAGTGCAGTAGAAATCCAGAAAGCACATGCCAAATAAACAGACACAACACCCCACTTGCCTCAATAATTTGCAAAGAAAATCAAACATTGAACAGAAAACAGCTACAAACAATTTAGCTTGATGGAGAGAAAAAAGGTCACCTGGTTTAGAGAATTCTTTGGGGTCACATACTCAGCTGCTAAAAATACAAAAACCTGCACTTAGGAAATTGGATATGATCAAGAACTATAATCAAAGAAGGGACATTCTGGTCCTTTTCCATCAAAGATGCTGACATACAAGATTGCAATAGAGCAATGTTTTCTCTCAATAGAAACAATGAACTAGCCACTAATATCAACTTGTCCAGAACATGAACAAAGCAAACAAATGATTCACTGAGCTACAAGAAACAGCTCATGATAATGCTTGTTAAGCACTTAGAAAACGAGGACATTCCATCGAAATAGAACATGGATGAGAACATTATATATATATATATATATATATATAAAGGTCTCCGCAAAACTGACTGTAGTGACTATTGTAAGGGGCAGAGAGATGACATAAAAATCTGTTTAAGCAAAAGGAAATCGAGATAAAAATGAAATTGATCAAGATTTATATTCCGAATGAAGATAAACAGAATGGAAGTTAAAGAAAGTAGAGCTAAGACATATGGAAAAGAGAACAACATATGAACTGATAAACCGTCAAACCTGCTTGGTATTCCATGTAAACAATGATTGCAAGTTTGCTGATATATCTAGTGTCAGGCCAACCTGTGCGCATGAAATAGCATCCTTCATTAGAACAAACGGATTTTTGAAATAGAGAACTACTATGTTATTATCAATTTTAATAGGCCCATACAGTGAATAACAAATTCAAGCCTGTCCTAGAAAGCAATCGTTTGCCTAAAAACATCAATTAAGAAGATAACTTCCCATCTTGCATACTTGCTCAAACTCGATATGTAATTAACTTAAAAGGCAAAAACATTTTTAATTCCACGACAATGGCGAGAACGCAAGATGCTATGGGGGTAAGTTGACCCCATTTAGCCATGAAAATGTACTATTCAACACCTAGAGGCTCGAGATATGAGTTTTTTGCCATTGAATGTACAAGTTTTCTCAATTTTGACTGCTTTTTTATTTTTGTGAAAAAAAAAAGTGTGATTAACATTAACTTTGACCCCTTTGAAGTAAAATTCAGTCTTGTCATACAATTTTCTCTAAGGTAATTTTGACCCTCTTCTGTCCAAATTATGGATTCGCAACTTATTACACAATCAGTCAACAGCATAACCAGCAACATCCATGCTAATTCCATCAACACTAGTGACAACAATAAGCCGAGGCAATACAAAGCAAATTACATCAAGTGTATTCAGTTCATTGCTCAACAACAGTAGAGCTGGCATTAAGCAAAACAGATAATCCCTCAATCCCAAATTGAATGACTAATTTTTTTTTATTTTTTTTAATATTTGTTCATAATCAAGAGCAAATTTGAAATTTTTGGACATTCATTATGGGATGGATGGGGTAGCTAATACTTAATTGCAGGAGAGAATAATTTGATTAAAGTATATCCTTCTGTAATCTTTGTAGTTAGTATAAATCTGCAATTTGATAAGTCAGTTGACCTGTTTGTATATGTAGTAACAATTTCTGATTCATTTTTCTGTTCAATGGGAAAATCAGTCTCTCGAGATTTCACACAGCTTGTTATCAGTGTTCACCACAAGGCAAACATCCAAACAAACCAAACCCTAATTTTGAATACAAATGACAGAACTTGGATCCCTCAATTGATGATTTCACACAAATCAAATAAAATAAGAAAAAAAAATACCTCGTCATCTCCACCAGCTTTCTTCTGGAACCGATTGATATTCAAAACCTAAAACCCACAAAATAAGTTCTAATTTAGATCAAGAAACGAGATGGGTAATCAGAAACAAATCAATTGAAACTAGGGGTTTTGGTGAATTGGAGAGAGTACCTGGACATTGGCAGTGGGAGAAAGAGAGTTGAAATTGTCGGAAACAGAAGCCATGGCGCACATTAGAGCAAGAACTGTAACGGAGAAGGTGAGTAACGCATTGGCTCTGTACCCGAATGAATGCATCTTTTACTCTCTCTAAAGAAGAAAGCACACAGACACGCAGTGATTTCTTCTCTTTCGACAGAATCAGGAGAGATTTAAGGGAGGACTGACGAATGTGGATCGGAGGACTAGGCTGAGGACGGCGGTTTTGGTCCGTCGCTAAAATGGAAAATGAGAAAAAGGGTTGAATGCTTTTCTCCTATTGGCTCGGTGACGTGTACGGTGAAGATCCCGAGCCAAGCTACATGTATTCAAAGTTCAAACTAGTCTAAACCGCACGATAGAAAACACTTTGGCATATAACATATCCCCTCCTCCCTCCGATCCCCACCTAAGTGCACACTTTGACTTTTCGCGAAAATTAAGGAGGGAGTATTATATTGAAAGTGTTGTGAGTGTAAAAGTAAAATAGGAAAGAGAATGAGTGAAGAGAATAGTAAATTATAATGGTGTTGTGAGTATTAAAATAATGTAGGAGAGAGAATGAGTGGAGGAAATAGTAAAAATTCCTTTCCATTTTAGGAAATGTGCACGTAGGTTTGGAACGCCCAAAATGAAAAGTGTGCACTTAGATTGGGGACGGAGGGAGTATTAAATAAAAAATTATCTCATTTCTAAGTAAAGGTGTCAATACGGGCTGACGGGGCGGGCCCAACGCGCCAAAACCCGTCACCAAACGGGGAGGGGCGGGACGAATCAAATTTCTGACGAGCTGAAAATATGTCAATCCAACCCAACCCATCTTGTGTTGGTGGGTCAGGCGGGTCAATGAGGGCCAAGCCAATAAATGAAATTTTATCATGAACTAGGATGACATTAATTAGCTTAATCAACTTTGTTTAGTTTTTAATAACAGTAATAAAAAAATCTGATTCACCTTTATGCTGCATGCAATAAAATAAAAGATTGTTATTTCATACATCAGTTGTTTTTAAAAACCACATGAACCTGAATTTTTTCCACCAATATATAATTATCATGTTCTTCAACTCCTTTGGTAAATTTACAAATAAAAATATGCAGATGAGAAAGTGGAATGAATGACATAAAAGAATAAGTTGTGCCTGTAATAATATATGTTACTTACTACTAGAGTTGTCAATACGGACTGGCAGGACGGGACGGGCTGGCCCAAATTTTCGACAAGATGGAAATACATCAACCCAACTCACCCCTATTGCATGGCGGGGCGCGGGCGAGCTGGCCCGACGGGCTCAACCCAAATTGACGGCTCTATTTTTAAGTACTTAATAATATCAACAACTCTATTTTTTCCATTAAATCATATTTTTTGAAGTAGTCTTTTTTGTATAATATTATAAAGTCATACTCTGTATTTTCTAACTAATATTATAACATTTAAAAAAATATCTTATAGTTTTTTTATATAAAAATTCAATATGAAATAACTTTTATAGAAAAATAATAATCATTTATTTATTGTTTTAGCAATAAATAAACAATTGATTACCCAAAAAAATCAACCCAAATATTCAATGCAAAATAATCTCAATTTTTAAAACTTCTTTCTTTACGTTCGACAATTTTTTTATTTATAAAAGTTTTCCTAATTAACAGTTATTGAGACATATACATATATTACTCTTTAAGAAAATGGTTCAATAAGTCACTAAAATCTCATTTCTTATTTTTTTTTTTTTCTTGGAGTTTTAATTAACAAATAAATTATTAAAAATAAACTCAAAAGTTGTGTTAAAAAATGAATGATAAGATTTTAAGCCTGATTTTTTTTAAAAAAAAAAAAAACTTCATTATAACTATTAGCTAAAAAATCTCTTAGTTTGAAGAAAAATTAAAAAGGACAAAATAAATTTAAAAAAAATATATATATATATATATATATATATATATATAATTTTGAATAAACTTATTTCAACAAAAATATATCACGACATTAATCTAATAATATTACAAATTTCTAAACATAATTAATAACTTTGTTCATTTAAATGACACTCTACGTTTAAGAAAAAAAAATCATATAAATATCTTAATATCATTGTTATATTTAATCAATAATCATTTAAAAAAAAAACTTAATTAGTTACACATATATGTTTGTTCAAACGTAAATTTTCTTTACCCTTTCAAATAATTCAACATTATACACCAAAAGAGATACGGTTATTTGATTGCAATATAGCCAAAAAGTTATAAAAAGAATTATATTTATATTATATTAAATTATTATAAATTTATAAATATGAATATAATTAATAACTATTTTGTTTTTAATTTCATGAACTAATTATTCATAAATGATGGTCGAGATTTAATATAAGTGACAAAAAATATTTCGTGACGTTTATGTTTGTTTAGATATTGTTCAAAATTCATTTAAATCGACAACTAAAAAATCTGGACGAGACATTATTAGTACTCCGCCCCACCTCGAATTGCAAAACTTACCTTATTTAGTTTAGTGTACTATTAGAACTTGCAAAATCCAAAAAATCTAAAGCTTTTAATGTTTAATAAACAATAGAACCACTTGTCGAAATCAAGATAACTACCTGCTTATCGTTCACTATCTCACTTTCTTTCTTCTACCTCATTATCCACATTAACAACACCTTAGGGCCTGTTTGGTAAAACTGAAAATTAAGCTCTGAAAATGTAGAGCTGAAAATTAAGAGCTGAAATTATTAAGTTGCTGAATTTTGAAGACTTATGTTTATTTGATAATGACAAATCACTTACATCTGAATTTTCAGAATTTCAACTCAACATTATATGAATAATATTTATTATTTTATAATAAAATAAATTCATTATTGACATACTATACATTATTATTATAAGTAAATTTTAATCTTATAATATTTAAATATTTTATTTGTACTTTCTTTATCCCATAATAATATTTATCTTGATTAGTTTGGTAAATATGATCACAAATGTTGACAAATAATAAAAAAAATTATATAATGATACTTTAATAAAAATATTATTAAATGTTAATATTAAAAAAATTATATTTTCATACTTGGTCAACTATAATTTGTATGAAAAGAAAAAATATTTCAACAAAAGGAAGTAACAATAAATAAATAAATAAAATATGTTGATGTGTGGATTTGAACTCATTCCCTTTTTTTCTCATTCTTTCCACCTCTTACCTTGTTAAGCTACTTCTTGCCCACTTAAAATTAATAGCCTTTTTTAAGACAATCTTAATTATTTAAGTGATTCAAATTTACCTTACCAAACAAGCTTAATTTTTTAATCTCTTAAAGTGTTTCAAATTAAGATCTTAATTTGGTTACCAAACAGGCCCTTACATATTCTCTTAACTATCATGATATAGCATTTTTTTATTTTTATTTTTTGCAATATAAGGTGAGACGAAAAGAGTATTTGATTTGCATGTTTAACTTTAGACTACTTTATAGAGTAACATATATTATGACTCTTAAATTTGCTTGTTTATTGATTTGATTAAATTGTTAAAAATAGTGATTTATTGATACTCCACAACTTTGGCATAAGCAAAAATTAGTCAAAATTCATGCAATCTTCTATTAAATAGGGGATGAATAAGTACAATAATTATCACGGGAACGTGAATAAATAAATAAAAATGGAAAAATACATTTGAGATTAATAAATATAATAATCCTTATATTGTGTTCAACTTTATTGAAAATATTACCCAGCGTTATTTAAAAAAAGGCTCCATATGTTTTTATAAATTGTTTGTTCAAATTAAATTAACTTAATCATCAAAAATTAAATATACTATGAAAATTTATAAAATAAAAAAATCATTAAACCATGATATTTAAATAATTATTTTCAATATATTTATTGTGTGTATCTGCTACATTGATCAGAATATTAATCAATTAATCAATTTCTCGACACAATTGCCCTTAAATTTATCTTACTTTTTAAATAACTAACTCTTCAAAGTTATATATATTTTATATTTTTTTAAATTTTACTTTTATAGATTTTGAAAATATAATAGGAAGGGTCATGGTTAGAAAAATAAATTATTTAATGCACAATAATAAAAAAATCTAAAAGAAAATATGTGGCAAATTTTTTCATTGAAGTGTTAAATTTGTTTTCCAATTGAATTTTAGTGAATATGCATATATGTGATTTTTTAAAATATTTATTTCATAAAATGAAATTGTTGATGTATTTAAAAGTTTGAAACCAACATTCATAACACTTACATAATACTAGTAGATAAAATAGAGTGGGAGATTGATAATTAAAGCTTTAAATAAATGAAGTAATGATTTTTTGGCTGATTACAGTAACATTAATGAGTCAATTAATAAAATGATATATATAAAAAAAGTTTTAGAAGGAATTTGCTCAAATTACTTGAACTTTATTTTTTTTATATACTAGTGTAACTCCCGTGCGATGCACGGATCATTACATGTTACTCTAAGACAAAAATTAAAAAAATACAACAAAAAAGTGAAATAGATTTACACATTATGAAATATTTCCTTAAACAATGCATTATCTTTACATAGATCAGATTGATAGGGCTTATCATCATCACAAATCAATATTTTAAGACGATCAGCTAGTTGCCAGTCCAAACAAATCAAATCAAGGTACAAACTCCAATTCACTTTAAATTACAAAATAATAATTATTAATAAATAAAAATAAATAAAAATATTATTTTTTTCATCTCAAATAAATACTTTAAAAATATACTTCTATAAAAAATTATATTATTCATATCAAAAATAAATATTACTTTCGACTCAAAATGAATAACCAAAAAATAATACTACATTTTTATCAAGAAAAATGAGCATTACTTCCTTCATCCCAATGAACATTTTAAAAATTAATACTACTTTATTCGACTCAAAATGAATAACCAAAAAATAATACTACATGTTAGTGCATTCGTCTCAAAATATGACATTAAGATGATATTAATTTTTTAGACGAATAAAGTAGTATTGTTTTTTAAAATGTTCATTGAGACGAAGGAACCCATATTCATTTTTTTTAAATAGAAAAAAATTCAACTTTTTAAGAAATAAAATTCCTTCAATTAAAAAATGAATATTACTTTCATCCCAAAATTAATACTATTTTTTATATCAAAAAAAAAAAATCATTCCTTTGTCTCAATGAACATTTAAAAAAGAATACTACTTTACTTGTCTCAAAAATTAATATTCATTTTCTAAGACGGAGATGTTAATATTATAAATATTAATTTTTACAAAAGAATACTACATCGGCTAAAAAAAATAAATTACTATCTTCGTCCCAATGAATATTTTATAAAATATTACTTCATTCATTAGTTTAAAAAATTAATGTCATATATTGAAACGAATGCCCTAACATTATAAACATTAATTTTTGAGGCAAATGAAGCAGTATTATTTTTTTAAATATTCATTGGGATGAAGAAAGTAATGTTCATTTTTTTGGACAAAAAATGTAGTAATTTTTTTTTGTTATTCATTTTGAGTCGAAAGTAATATTTATTTTTGAAATGAAGATTATAATTTTTTATAGAAGTATATTTTTAAAGTATTTATTTGAGATGAAAAAAAATAATATTTTTATTTAGTTTTCTTTATTAATAATTATTATTTTCTAATTTAAAGTTAGACGGAAATTATTGTTTGTAATGGAACATTACTACTCTACAGTACAATACAATGCAAGTCCATGAAATAGTTTCCACTTCCACGTAGCTGTCTTTCTTGAAAAACTGCCTCACTTTAACACACCCATTTTTTTTTATTTTTTTTTCTTTTCTTTTAAAAAAGAAGGGGATCAACACATTTCACCGCTCCCCCCTTGATACACTTCACAGAGGCGCTTAGCTATGCTAGGGAGGGCAATGTCATTCCATCTAACCACTGGTGGGGGAATTGAACCCATGACCTCCAAGTTGGAACCCATTTGAATATTATTACGAATGCAATCGGTTGAGTCCATTTGAAAAACTGCCTCACTTTAATCGGTTGAGCTCATTTGAAAAACTGTCTCACTTTAAATATTTTTAATCGGTTAAGCGCATTTTAAAAACTGTCTCACTTTAACTCACACACACAATCAATAACATACCCATAATAGAACTCATCGGTTGAGCCCACGATATTATCGATATTTTTAATCGGTTGAGCCCACTACTAAAGTATTTATTTTTTAAAATATTCATTGGGATGAAGAAAGTAATGTTCATTTTTTTGGACAAAAAATGTAGTATTATTTTTTGGTTATTCATTTTTAGTCAAAAGTAATATTTATTTTTGAAATGAAGATTATAATTTTTTATAGAATTCTATTTTTTTAAGTATTTATTTGAGATGGAAAAAATAATATTTCTACTTAATTTTCTTTATTAAAAATTATTACTTTGTAATTTAAAGTGAGATTTGTATCTTTGATTTGATTATAATCGATTGTGGGCTTGTGGGTATGGTTGACCGGTCGTGAACTTTATCGATTTGGTCAACCGGATGGCTCTTCATATTTAAAATATAAATGAATGGATAAAACAAAGACAGCTTGTTCTAAATTACATGTATTTGTCAATGGATCAAACCACTTGTCATTTTTTTAGCAATATATAACAAATGGACTACATTTTCAGCAAAAAATATACACTATGGGAACCAGTGGCACAACGTCTTCATCTCCTAGCATCATACAGCCTGAATATAGTTATTCTTGGTGGTTCCTAAAACCTCCCAACTGATGGGTCTACGGGCAACCAGCTCTACCAGTTTCTTACGTAAATCAGCATGCCAGTAGGGCTCCCATTGATCCTCATCTTTCACTACTTGGGTGTCCTCACATGGTAAAGGGAACTCCCAACCTAACCTACTCTCCACTACTACCACATGAGATTTCCAGCCACTGGCTTTACTAGGCAAGTTAATGAACAACGTAGGGGAATTTGGTTTTGAAGGAGTGCTTATGCCTTGGGACTTATCAAATTTCACACCAAAAAACTCTCTAAATACCCTCATGCAGGGCTCGTACCCTAAGAAGCGGCACACCATTGCAAAGCAGACCAAGACTCTACACGTATTAGCACCCAACTGGAGGGGTAAGGCATTGGCACACTCTAAGAACTCGTTTATGAAGGGGTCCAAAGGCAATCTCAGGCCAGCCACGAACTGACCATAATAGAAGGCGACTCTAGTGGAATCTGTCTTGTAGGTGCCACCAAACTGGTCGAAGAAATCCTTTTTGCTGTAAATAGTGACATCAAATTCCTCCCTGTCCACCTCACAGAAGTCGTGGATCATAGATAGTCGGGAGGGAAAGTTTTGCTTCCCTCTGAGTGGCCCTTTGGGCACATATCCCCTTTCATTCCTGCCCGACACCGCAGAGGTCTCAAAGGCATTAACTATACGTGGACTTGATGAAGTGGAGGCATTAGCTTCTCCTTGGGTCGCCATATCTGTACAAGAAGAAGGGAAAACAGGGAAATCAGTTCTACATGAAGTCTCAGGGGACCTAGTTGACACACTAAGGGGCGACCTAGATTCCCCCGAAAATCCAATTCTGTTCTTAAGAAAGGAAGGTTTATTGGGACCCTGGACGTAAAATACGGCAATGTGGTCAAGAAGTTCATGGAAAAGGTTAAAAGAGACAACCCTTGGGTCGCTCGTCTCTAACGCACCTAAGTTCTCACCTACAGGCAGAGTTAACTCAGTAAAACCCAAACCCCAACGGGTCAATATCGAGGAGCATTCCTTCACTGATATCTCTCTCCATACCCCATTCAAATGTTTGTAAGCCCTACGGTTGATGCTACAGTAGCCATACCAAGCTCCAGGTTCAGTGCTAAAAGTTCTAGCCATGGCGAAATTGAAGAATACGCAAAAATTAAACCCTAACACTAAGGGGTAAGAGGAATACCTTAACAGTTGAACGAAGAGGGGTACGATGGAAGACGAAAGCTCAATTTAAGGCAATTGCTGTTTCCGTTGCTGTCACCGGAGTTATGAAAGAGTTCGAAGAGAGTAAAAGTTCTGAACATAAAAGGATTCTAGCTTTTATACTTTCAGTAATGAAGGAGGAAAAAGAAAATTCAAAAGTCTTATTTTCCTAATTGAATGTGGAAACGTTTCCCAAGGCGGTTTATCAAACGTCAAAAATAGTAATGATTGGAAAAATACGGCGCACTTCCAGATCTAGCCATTCGTCATGAACGTCAGGGATTGTGCCACGTCTTTAATTATAGTCGAATAAACTTCAATGCGAGCAGCGACCTGCGAGTCACGGCAATCCTCATCAAAATTTCCTTAACTTCCTAGTTGACAGAGTCAACTCGAAAGTTGGGGGCCACTGAACATACCAAAAGTATCGAGCTGGGCCAAGCAAGTAAAGCCCAGTCCTCAAGTAATTATGGCCACTATATTCTCAGTGGGCTAGGCCCAATGATCACATGGCCCAAAGCCCATCTCATTGATACGTCGACTTAAGTTCATTGTCCGACCTACCAGGTCCCGACCTAACTAAGTCCGACTTCATGACCCAAGCTCTATTTCGGGTACGATCCAGCTCTACCCGTCAGTCAGGTCGACCTAACTCCAAGTGTCGACCTCGACCTGCCCAAGCAAACGTCGACCTAACGGTTACAGGCGCACGTGCAATTACTCTTGCCATAACTGCCTCCCTATAAATCAGGGACTATTTCAGGACACGTTCCCATAATGAATAACTGTCTCTAAAAACAGGGAGCTCATGCAGCCCTGCCAAATATATCACACTCATCATCTATAAATACATTTTCACTACAACGGTTATAAGGTAACTGCAATTTTGTTATCTGAATATCATTTTTATTCAATATATTTTGATCTCTAATCTTCAAATACTTACTCTCACGCCCGAGGGTCTAAGCCGGAGACACATCCGGCTAGTCGTGGGTTCTGGTTTTCAGGTCAAGGAACCAAGTGATCAGTCCTGCCACGTGGAGGAAGATTGATAAGCACATTTCCTGCGGCATCAAAAATAAAATTTTAACAAAATTATTTTTTGAAAAAATTCAAGGCAGGCCAATTCTAGCAATGCCACAGCCGAATGATTATGCTAACCTTTGCCAATGCCTCATTATATACCAAGGCAAGGTCATTTCACTTTCTTTTTCTATTGATGTGGGAATTGAGATATCCCTCCTTCTCCGCCTGCGTACACGAGCCTTTTCCTGCGTGTGAACAACACGCGTCAATTTATCTCCCACTCATAGCCTGCCACGTCGACTTTTCTCAAAATATCTTCAATTTTGTCAAGACGTGAAATTACTAAAAGGCCATTGACTTCTGGGGGAAAACCAAAATTGCCACTGAAAATATGGACACCAAAATCAGACTATTTTGCTTTTATATATACAGAGATATCCTTAACAAACAAGTGGTAGAAACGTGAACCATTAAGAATCAATTAGGAGAAGTAAACATCTATCGCACCCTCTCCAATAAATCTAGACCCTACCGGTACTCATCGTCACTCGGTATGGTGGGAGAGGGCAGGGTTGTTTGAGTAGTGGGAGATCTATTTTTGGATAAGACGCAAAAGAGGAGGGATGTGGGGGGGGGGGGGGGAAGAATAGAGGGTTGAAGAGGATCAAAAGAATCATGTGCGTTTTGTTTGAGGAAGAAGAGGGGATGCTGCGGAAATCGCCAAATAAGGGTCGTTTTATGATTTTTTGAAAATTGATCTGAGCCAATTAAATTAAAAAAGAAAAATTAAGAAATAATCTGAATTGTTGAATCGAAAATGTTATCGACTAATCCTGAACGCTCTTTAACCAAAGTCAATAGGGCTGAACATTATCTATAGTATAAATGGTAGTGGTTCTTGCTACAGTTGAATGAACAGTATCAAGTGGCAAATTTTCCATTTTGCCCTCACTAAATTGTTCCTTTCCCATTTTGTTCTTAATTTTTTTTTAAATTAAAAAAAATAAAATAAAAAATGTGTCCTCGGACACGGGCTTATTCTAGTTATTGTATATATAGAGATGAATGTTTATTTAAAAAAAAAATCAAAATAATGTTTTTTATATATGTCTTGTCAATATATAAATTTTACCAATTTTCTCACTTTTCTCACTTTTCTTAAGTATAGCAAAATGAAAATTTTAAAACCGAGTAACTAAGAATATTTATACTCCCTCAGTCCCGGAGAAATGCGCACAAAATGGGATGACACAAGAATTAAGGTAAAATGTGAAAAAGGTGATGTGTTGTGAGTGTAGATGATTGGGTAGGAGAAAGAAAATAGAGTAAGTGGTTAATTGTTGTGAGTAGAGACAAGTGGGTCCCATTTTCATTTTGAGACTTTGCAGATTATTGTGGGACGCCCAAAAGATATTTTTTTGCATATTATTGTGAGACGAAGGGAGTATACTATATTTTTATTAATTTAAAATATACTCCCTCCGTCCCGTTAATTAGTTCACCATTTTGGACTTGGCACGCAAATTAAGGAAAGTAGGAGAGAAGAGAAAGTGTTGTGAGTATAAGAGTAAAATAGGAGAGAGAATGAGTGGATAAATAGTAAATTTGAAAAGTGTTGTGAGTGTAAAAGTAAAGTATGAGAGAGAATTAGTGGGTGAAATAGTAAATATTATTTGCCATTTTAGGAAAGATGAAGTTTTTAACGGGACACCTATTTTGACAAAAAGTGAAGTTATCAATGAGACGGAGGGAGTACATTTTAAAAATGTCCAATCACTTAGGCTCAGTTTGTTTCGACGTAAAGCGTTTTTCGGAAAATATTTTTCGTAAAATAACTTTTTTTACGGTGTTTGGTTGTTTTCTGGAAAACGTTTTCCCCATTTTCCGGTGTTCAGTTGTTTTCCTCATTTTTCGGTGTTTTGATTATTTTTCGAAAAATGGAGAAAACGTTTTTCGAAAAATATTTTACGCCCTTTCTAAGCAAAATGACTTACGGATTTTTTCTAAGTAAAACATTTTTTGGAAAATGTTATCTTTCTTCATCATGTACAACTCATATTTCACGAGATACAATATTTTATGTTGATACAAACGGAGTTTAATTAAAAAAACATCTCTATGTGTGATTAAATTTGAGAGGGAGCCCAAAATCAAATTGGTAATAGGAGAGCAAATAAGGCGGGAAAATCTCCTGCCCTTAATTTGCGGTATCGAGGCGCATCAGTTGAAAAGATCGATCCACGTCCTTTTTAGCTTCCACAAGAAGCTTTCTTCCAAAATTCTTCTCTCTCTAGATATTTCCAAACCCCTACCTGTACAAGATTTTGAAAAAGGGTTTAAGAGAAGAGCGAACCAGAGAAATGGAGGCAATATCGTCCAACAAGCAGCCGGATCAACCCGACTGCAACAAATCTCGCCGCTCCGGCAGGCACGAGTTCGTCGACGGTGCTCAGAGAGGCGGCGGTGGCAGACATATTCACTCCGGATATGCTGAAATTATCAATCTCATCAATGGTTAGAACTTCATACTTTTACACACATATACACACTCGATTTCTAGCTCGTTGTATTGACAACGCTCCATAGGTGTTCCAATCTAACTAATATTTACTCTTAATGAGTTTCCATTTTTTGACTCTTTGAGAAATTTTTGAAATATATTGAACTTTTATGCTATTTTAACATCAGTAGTCAGTATGACAATTGTCAGGGGAGGGGAAGGCTATAGCAAATGGTTCCCTCTCCCAATCCCTGCATGTCGGGGAGCGCTTGACGCACCGGGGTTTGCAAAAAGAAAAAAGAAAAGTCAGTATGGACATAAATACTTTTACTATCCACCTAATAGACTTACTCCCTCCGTCCAATTACTTGCTTCACAGTTACTGTTTACTCCCTCCGTCCCACGTTAGTTGAGACTAACTTTTTGGGCACACCAATTAAGGAAAAGTAAGTGAGAGAAAAAGTGAAAGAAAATGTTGTGAGTATGAAGAATTAAATAGGAGAGAGAATGAGTGGGAGGAATAGTTAGGAGAGAGAATGTTGTGAGTGTAAAAGTGAAATAGGAGAGAGAATGAGTGGGGTAAATAGTGAAGATTCCTTTGCCATTTTGGGCAGTCTCAACTAACGTGGGACGGCCCAAAAGGGAAAGAAGTCTCAACTAACGTGGGACGGAGGGAGTACACGGTTATTAAGGAGGGAGTATTATATTGAAAGTGTTGTGAGTGTAAAAGTAAAATAGGAGAGAGAATGAGTGGAGTGAATAGTAAATTATAATGGTGTTGTGATTATTAAAATAATGTAGGAGAGAGAATGAGTGGGGTAAGGTTAATATTTTAATAATATAAAGTTTCCATTTTAGGTAAAAAACAAAGTGTGAAGTACTCCCTCCGTCCCAATAGAAGCTGCCCAAAAAATGCCTTGCACGCAAATTAATAAAATGGGTGGTAAGAAAAAATGTTGTGAGTGTAATTTGAAAATAGGAGAGAGAATGAGTGAAGTGAATAGTAAATTATAATGGTGTTGTGAGTATTAAAATAATGTAGGAGAGAAAATGAGTGGAGGGAATAGTAAAGATTCCTTTGCCAAAAAAGAAAAGTGGAAGCTATTAACGGGACACCCAAAATGGCAAAATGGGAAGCTACTATTGGGACGGAGGGAGTATGTATTTGGACGCCCAAAATAGAAAGTGTGAAGTAAGTAATTGGACGGAGGGAGTATATTATTTGAAATATATTAAAATATGACACTTTTTGTCCCAACTAATTGTCATATTTTGAATTTCATGTTCAACTCGTGATTTAAGAAAATCTAATAGTCATGACGAAGTTCTGAAATTTGTTATTGATACTATTCTCATTAGTGCATCAATAACAACTTTAAAAAGATTCATGAAAATATTTGGATTTTCATGACTTATTGATGAAAGTTTGATAGAATTGACAATAAAAGTTCAAGTAAGACATTTATTTTGGGATGAAAGAGTATTTGTTATATGTGAATTCTGTTATTTTTTTGAACTAGAGACTCATTTCCCTATAAATTCCCCCACCCCCAAAAAAGAAAATGGCTACTCATTTGGGAACACGCGTTGGACTCGATTTTTAATGATGAATGCAAGTAGGTTAATTTGAATCCAAGGCGTTGGCAATGATAGTGCACTTTTGGCGGATCCAGGACGAAATTCAAATGGTCGGACAAACTAAAAACAGTGGCGTGGATTGAACCTGGGTCATTCAGAAAAATAAACAAAAGCACTAACCACTGCCCTACAACTGTTTTTGTTAATGGGTTCACCGCCACCCAGATTAGTACTCATAGGTCCGCCTCTGACCTCAGCGCACATGCTATGCATGTCCAAGATTGATTGTACGTTAATTCTTTTTGGCGTAGCTAAGGAAATTATAAGAACTATTATTAAATAAATTCCCATTTTCTCTCTGCTATCTATTGAGTGATCTCTCATATCTTGTGTGACACGTTTCATTTGGAGAGGAAAAGGCTAAGTTCTAAAACTGCTAGTACCAATTGCCCTATTCCTTTATTACATAGATAGATAGATAGATGCAAGTAGAATTTGAAACCTAGCAATGGTTCATTTTCTATAGAGAGAATGCCTTATATTTTGAGGATAAATACCAGCTGGATGATTTGTATATCATGATTGAACACATGCTCAAACTAGTTTCTATTTATGCTGGATCTAATAATATTTTCCTTAATTGTTAAGCTTGTAAGGTATGTATCTTTGATCAGAAAGAATGAATATCTCATTGGCATTTTGTTGAAATAATAAATTCTGAAATTGAACACCACATATTATCTCATTGTATTCCAATTTTCTAATGTTTTTAATTTGCTGTAGATAAGAGTGATGACATTGGAGAGACGGACTCGGATAAGTTTATGAACATTATGGATAAAGTTGAGAAAATGCATCAGCATGGTAATTTTCCCCTTTCTCCATCTCTATCTATGAATTTATTACTAGTTATGTTTGCATTCTATTTTGGAATGTGAGATGATTGGTTACATTGGATATAATATGAGGAAGTAATTCAGATCAGTAGATCACCAATCAAATTTATTGAATGGTACAATCATATGGTTGCACCATATAGAATTCACTTATGTCATTCATTAATGTGCTATGGGGTACAACCATTTAGTTGTACCACGTAGCAGTTTAATCCATGATACAAAAGCAGGGTACTTTTGCCTTTTCACTCAATTGTCATATGGATTTTCAGATTGAGTTAAACTTTCTATTATGTTTTAGTTGATGGACTTAAAGTTGGCTCATATGGGTCTTATTGGCACCATTTGTTGATTTTCTGTTTATATATAGATGTTTTGCTGTAATTTTTCTTTTGTTATAATGTGCCACTTGTTTAATGGCTAATACTTGGACGATTTTAAGGCACAATACTCATGATGTCACATCATCATTGATATGTTTTATTCATTACTCTTATCTATGCATTTCTCTAAAAAAATATTCCTTAGATCTGAGTTCTTGTATAGTGATCTTCTTCATCATGCTTCTCTAATAAATGTACTCCTGTGTGTATTTATCATTAAAAAACCAGTCAAATTTTTAATCCTTTTTATCAGGTTGAAGAAGCATCTGAAGAGAATTTCTAATTGCCTGCTGTATAGCATTGTTTGGAAAGCTGAATATTTATCTAATGACTAATCAATAAAAAATTTCCACTTGAGATTTCAGTTGACAAGCCAAGGGAGCAAGTTATGGATGCTGAGGCACTACTCAGCCTCGTTGGTTCATTGGAGTCGCGTGTTATGTCGGAAACTGCTGGAGGCATTACTCCAGCATATTTTGTATCTTGTTTGCTCAAAGAATTTGGGCAGTTTGAAAGCAGTGGAGGAGATTCTAAAAAACAAATTCGTTGGGAAGATATTGGTCGTCATGTTTCATCCATTTTCAGGAATGGCAGAGGGTGCTGCACTATGTGAGTTTTGGAAAATGGCTACGTTTCTTTGTTGTTCTTTGACAACTTGTTGACACATAACTTAATGTTAATTGCTTTTAATTATGTTTTCCTCAAGGTTGGGGCCAATGAAAAATGAACTTAAGCAAAGGAAGGTGGGAGTTCATAGAAAACACACAAGGACATCAACAAAATCTCAACCAGAAGAGGTATTATTATTCTTTCTCTTTAGGAGTTTATATCTTTCTCTTTCTCATTCTCATTCTCATTCTCAAATAGTTATATCTCGTACACCATATATCAAAAAGCACAAGACACACCAATCACTCACATAACACAAAAAATTATAAATGGTGTAGAAAATTACTTTCTTGATCTATCCAGGAACAGACTGATTGCAACAAAAAGAAACAATGTTTGCCAGTTCGCGTTGCCTGCGCTTATTCTTTAGAAGCCTGGTAGTTAAATGACAGATCAACATCCCTGAAACAGTTGGAAGGCAAATGCATTATGCCTAGGGGATGGGGTATGGTTTCACCTCATGGATATGCCATTGAGACCTGATGTGTGAGGAAGGACCTTGGTAAATTATGTGTTATTGCGTGGACACTCTAGAGCTTTCACTGAAAACATATGAACATAAGGTCATTTTGAAATAATCATGTACTCATTTTATTTCAGAGAGCGCTTTTCCATTTGGTTGAAATTAGCTGTCCCTTCCACTTTCAAATTTTTTTCTTAATCAGTAGAGCATAATTCGGTTAGTATTAAAGGAAAAGATCATAAGAGTCTAATACTTCTCAAAACCCGTGGAAAGTCAATAGAGGATATTTATTTGGGTGAACAACAAAAATATGCAATGTACTTTCAGTTTGGTTACAATTTATGCAACTTACCACAAACTTACCTTATATTGGGAGAGTGACCGGGAAGTTCTAAAAAAGTGTCATAATGTCCGAGAAGTTCCTTCACCATGTTGTATTATAGATGTAGTATTATATTCACATATGAGTGAATATAATAATATTGCATGCAGTATTATTTATTACTGCATAAGAACTTCCTGGTCATTTCGATTTAATGAGGAACTTGAGGGGAAGTGATTTGTTCCAAAAGGAACTTCCGGGTCAAATTCCCCTTAATCATACATATTATATACTCCCTCCGTCCCATTACAAAGTGGAGAGTTACTGTTTACGCGTAGATTAAGGAAAAAAATAATGATATAAATGTTGTGAGTGTAAAAGTAAAATAGGAGAGAGAATGAGTGGAGGGAATAGTAAATTATAATGGTGTTGTGAGTATTAAAATAATGTAGGAGAGAGAATGAGTGGAGGGAATAGTGATAAAAACTTTCCTTTTTAGGAAGTGTGTTGCTTGTAGTGGGACACCCAAAAAGGAAAGTGTGTTGCTTGTAATGGGACGAAGGGAGTACATTGGTTACAAATCATGCAAAGCACAATTTCTCAGCCTAACGACGTTACAAAAAGTAATGAAAATGCCAAAGAAAACTAGATTTTGTTAAATGAACTAATACCCGTTAATAAGAACACTAACCCCGTTTAACATAACAGACACCAATTTCAACCTTCTTCTCCATCTACCATGCATAGCCTTCAACCCACCATCACCAGCACCATTATCATCAACACCTTTGCACAACCAAATCTGAAAGGCCATGGTGGATGAACATTAAATGTAAACTCAGAAATTCCAACAAAAACCCAAAATCAAACCCAAAAATAAACCCAAATCGAAGCCAAAATAAAAAAAAATCTGAAATTTCGAACCCAAAATCAAATCAAACCATGGCAAAATCGAACCCAAGAAAATAGCTAAAGATGATTATGGGTAAGCTTGAATCACCAAGATCCTTGAACTGACCATGTCCACACTAAATTAAAAAAAAAAACCGTCTGAAAAGCAAGAAAATGGGTAATTTACTCAAATCCAAGTAGAGTGAAGAATAAACACTGAAAACATTCGATTATGTTGGGTTTGGATCCTAAACTACAAGGAAAAGGAGGAGCCTAAGTCGGAGGAGTCGGTGAATCAAGAAGGAAAAATCTCGGAGGTGCTTCTGTCGAGGAGAGCGGCCGCGCTCGGGTGGAGAGCGACCGCGGCTGAGTTCTTTCGTGGGTGCGAAATCTTACTGCCGTTGAGGCGGCGCGCTCGGTCCGGATCTGCAGCAGATTTTTATTTTGTTTCCTATTTTGATTAGATCTCTTCTTAAACTGAGTTAGGGCTTCCTTGTATAACTATATAAGCATAATTTCGGCCTAGAACACATTGTAGCAACATATTAGAAGGTGTCTAATAACATATTGGCTTAGCGGTGCCCGGACGTAGTTCGCGAGTTGGTGAATGAGCAGGGTAAACAACTCTTGTGTTCTTGTGTGTGATTGTTTCTTTCTTGTACGTGTGGGTGTGTTGATTTCTTTGTTTTGATTGCAACGGGAGCACCAATTTCACAACAAGCTGGTATCGAGCTTTGGTTCGGAGGATTCAAAATCTTTTCATTAGTTGATTAATTTTGAATCGCGTTCTTGGGAATTTTGGTGAAGCGGTCGAGATGAAGAACTCAATCGAGAAATTGACGGTGTGAATTTCACGTTTTGGAAAACGAGGATTGAAGACTACCTTTATTGTAAGGATCTTCATGGACCCTTGAAGGCGAAGCCCGAAGGCATGTCGCGAGGGGATTGGGAGACGTTGGATCGGAAGGCGTTAGGAGCGGTAAGGAGTGCCACTGGCAAGCGACGTTGCACGGAACGCTATGGAGGCAGACAATGGTGGAGTTCTTCTGGCATTTGTCGGGCATGTATGAGAAGCCGTCGAATATCAATAAGGTGCATTTGATAAAGAGGTTTGCGAATGCGAAGATGTCGAGAGGGGCGACGGCGGCAAGTCATATCGCGCAATTTGAAGGTATGGTGGACGATTGAAAAGTGTTGATATTACTTTCTCAGATGAAGTGCTAGCTTGTTTTCTACTAAAGTCATTGCACGATAGTTGGGAGGTTACTTGTCATCCCAGCGATTAGTACGTCGAAAACAACATTGATGTATACGGAGGTTAGAGATCTTATCCTTGAGAGGAGTTGCGAAGGAAAGAGAAAAGGGGAGAATCTTCCGTAGATGGGGCTGACTTAGGGTGGAGAGAAATAGGGAAGACCGAAAAAGGGAAAAAGGTCGAGTGCTACAATTGTGGTGAATTGGGGCATATCGGTTATATTTGTCAGGGAAAAGGTGGTTGTCTAACGTGGTGGATGATGGTGGTGATGTATTAATCTAGGGAGGAACAGATCGGGTGAAGATTGGGTGTTGGATTACGGAGCTTACTTTGTCATGCTAGTAGGGATGCGGGAATCACGTAAGCTGATCTAAAGACTCGAGATTTTGGGGTTCTCTCTTGGTGATGGTCGGCCGTTGAAGATCGAAGGTAAGGGGATGTGATGATGAAGGCCGAATGGGGGTACATTTCTACAACTACACAACGTGATGCATGTTCCGGTGATTTGAGGAGAAGGGTGATTTACGTGGGACAACTTGACAGTGAAGGGTATGGTGTTTCTTTCATTGGTGGGTCTTGGGAAGTCACAAAAGGGGCTAAGGTGTTGGCTCGTGGGGTTAAGGGAAGACGTTGTACTACACTACAATGTCGCTTTTCGTTCCGGTGGGAGCGAAGGCTTAAGAACCGGCTGTTGGTGTGAAAAGGGAGACATCAAGAAACGGTATGTTGGGGGGACACAAAGTTGATCAACGCGGTGTGGATGTCCGGGGCCACTAACGAGAGCGGTTTCGGACCAAGAACGGTCGATGCAAGAAAGCAAGGTGTGTCGAGTTTGAGGAGGCATTGCGAGGAAGGTGGGTCCGAGGGAGAAGGCGAAGTTAGATTTGCGGGGAGAAATCAAGGTAGAAGGCGATTTGGGGAGGCAAGAATCATCTAACACGGAGAGGTTGAAACGTCGCTTGGTTTCGGCTCGCCTTAGTACTTGAGGAGAGGAGAGGTAGTGTCGAAGCTTGATATGGATGGGGAAATGTGTTCGAAGGTCTTTACTCCGTGGTGGGAGTTGATGGGTGATTTTATGTTTATTGGTTTAGTCTCCGGTGGGAGATTGTTGGGTTTGGATCCTAAACTACAAGGAAAAGGAGGAGCCTAAGTCGGAGGAGTCGGTGAATCAAGAAGGAAAAATCTCGGAGGTGCTTCTGTCGAGGAGAGCGGCCGCGCTCAGGTGGAGAGCGACCGCGCTGGAGTTCTTTCGTGGGTGCCAAAATCTTCTGCCGTTGAGGGCGGCCGCGCTGGCCGTGAGGGCCGCTGCGCTCGGTCCGGATCTGCAGCAGATTTTTATTTTGTTTCCTATTTTGATTAGATCTCTTCTTAAACTGAGTTAGGGCTTCCTTGTATAACTATATAAGCATAAATTCGGCCTAGAACACATTGTAGCAACATATTAGAAGGTGTCTAATAACATATTGGCTTGGCAATTGCCCCCGGACGTAGTTCACGAGTTGGTGAATGAACCAGGTAAACAACTCTTGTGTTCTTGTGTGTGATTGTTTCTTTCTTGTACGTGTGGGTGTGTTGATTTCGTTGTTTTGATTGCAACGGAGGAGCACCAATTTCACAACAGATTAAACTGGAAGGATCTTGAAATCTATAAGATCCGAACGGAAACGTTGGCGGACCTTTGGTTTGCCCGAATATTGTTGTGACGGAAACGTCGTCGGACCTACATGTCGCCGGATTCTGGAATATGGGTATCCAGTCCCATTCTCAGCTCCGAACTATATAATCCTTTAAATTTGTTAAATCTTGTCTGGATCTGGAGTATATGATTATGTGTGTTGTTGTACATGTGTTGTTGTGTACATGTGTGTGTGTGTGTTTGTTGGTGTGTTGAATTTTTGTTAAAGTGGTTTGAAATTCAAATTCTAGTGATACTTCTCTAAATTTGTTAGATCTTAACGGACGCTTGTTTCTTAATCCAAATAATTTCCACCTCATCATTCCGTTATTAGAATCTAACGTGAGTTAACGTGGTTGCATAAATTGTAACAAGTGATGCAAGTGCATATCATTATGTGGTAAAAATGAAGTACGTTTTATATGTTGTAACCAAGGGTTGAGTACATTGCATATAGTGGTAATTGTTCCATATTTATTTTGGCACAGGAGTACTAGAGTTAGGAGTGGCCTGGATAGACCATTTGCCAGGTTACATCTATGTTAAGTCAAGTTTCTTGGTCGAATGATCAGTGGAACTGTACTCCATATTTGTTGCTTGCAGCTTGCTAACTTACCTTAATTTCCCTTGCAACAGCTTAGCGGTGTTACTGAAAAGAAAACAGACACCGACAAGAACATGTCGACAATGTTTGAGATCTTGAGGAAGAAGAGAAGTGTGAAAGTTGAAAACCTGTTGTTAAACCGGAAATCCTTCGCGCAAACAGTGGAGAACTTATTTGCGCTATCTTTCTTGGTGAAGGATGGACGGGTTGTAATAGCTGTTGATGAGAAAGGCTCTCATCTTGTTTGTAAGATTAACTTCATAATAACCATCATGATAAAAGTTTCCTTGCTGCTCTTTTGTCTTCAAAAATCTCATCTTTGCAAGTGTCTTCTTTTCAGCACCTAGGAATGCTCCTTCTTCTACTGCAGTGATGTCCAAAGAAGTAGTGTACAGCCACTTCATCTTCCGATTTGGCTTCTCTGACTGGAAGGTACTAAAACATTTCCTTAGGCTTCTTTATATATAAATAGAAAGTATTTCTAGTTTCATATACTCCCTCCGTACCAAAATGATCTCCCCTCTTTTTTTGCTGTTACTACAAATGAAATTTGAGCAATAATCATAGGTTGATTTAATTATACTAATGTAAATCTAAAACTTGTAATTGATACACCATCAACAATACTATCAATAAAAAGCTTTACATTTTCATTAGGATAATTAAATCAACCTAAAATAATTTCTCAAAGTTCATTCGTAGTAATGGCAAAGAGTGGGAAGATCATTTTGGGACGGATGGAGTAGTTTGTTTATGACACTCTTTGTTGAATATCTTGTGTATGACTTGGAAACAGCTGATGAAGGATTTGGTGCCCGAAGGAGAAGAGCTGATGCCTGTTAGGAATGGGCTAAAAGTTTCTGGTGCGTCTCAAGCTGAATCTTTGCCAGATCATATTCAAGCTAAACATATGCCAGAGAGTTCTCAGGCAGAAATACCATCTATGTCAGTTGGTGCCAAAGTATTCTCAAGAAATCGAGGAGTGTTCATGCAGGGGCAAAATACAGGAGAAGTATCTCCAGAAACCGCTGGCTGCAAGCGTAAACTTCAGTCTGCTTGACTTATCCTTGGATGTGCATATTGCCATATTGAAATCCCTTTTTTGCCCAGAGGCTTGTTGACTATGAATGCATATCGAGGATGGATTTATCTTATATTTTGGAGGGTATATAGGTAATTAGTTCTCCTGGTTGAAGTATGTTTTGGATTTCCACTAGTTTAAGCCTCAATGTAAGAACACTGTTTGGGGTATATAGGTAATTAGTAGATGAACAGGTTATGTTTAGTTTAATGAAGTTATCTTTAGCTTTTAGTACTGAGATGGTGTATTTCCTTAGAAGTACCTTATCAGTGAACTCAAGGCACTTGCACATGCGGTAGAAATTACGTGTGTTTGAAATTTAAGTCACTTTTACTAGACATTTTACAAATGTTTCACTGGAAAAGACTGACACATCATGGTTGTAATTATGCAAGGGTATTACCCTTGCAGATTTCATATATCACGTTTACTTTGTTTTTTTTTGGCAGCTTGGAGGCACAGAAACTCATGGGAATGCGAGGAACGGATTTTCTATGGAAAGAACTTGGTGTCCAAGTTTCATATTTTCAGAAATTGCGGATCAGGTGTTGCGTCAAGTAAGTTTTTGAAGTCTGTTAATAATGACTTTCTCTCTTGTACTTTGTCAACTTGTTTACGGTCATTGCTTTTACGTTTGTTTCCTTCTAGGCTGCATCCATTGAGAATTGGATTTTAGCGCAAGAAGGTTGCTATTTATAGAAAGCGGCACCCCAGATTTGCTTCAGCTGAACTGAAACAGGTATGGCTGTTCTTACAGAAAAGCTCAAATATTAATTGCAAATAAAACAAATAGGCTGTGCCTGTAAGTCATAATTTCTCATACCTCTTTCTTATACTGGTGTTTTTACTTCAAGAATTATACATTTTTTCGATTCAGTAGCACCATTGTTAAGATTCAGTGGCCACTGTCAGTTATTTCTAGATAGCAGCCCTGGAAATCATTTGGAAGATAGATGAACAATAAATCATGGGACGGGGTTTGCTACCTTATAGACGTCAAGACATTTATGTACTCAGAAGGAGCTTCGTTAATGTGCTACTGGTACGACTATTTAAAGTTCACAAGAAGTATATACTCCAATCCTACATGAAGTTTGTAACTAGTGCTTAAGAAAACCAAGCATCCAGTAGTAGGAACACATAACTTTACGACATAATCAGCAACCGCTGTATTAAGTACATAAAGTTGCAGCTTGGTCTGAGGAAAAAGAAAAGGACGGAAACTCAGATGGTTTGAGCTATCTCAGGGAAAAAGTGATCTATTGTCGGTTTAGGCCTTTCCCTTCTTGTCCCTACAATAAACTCGTGGCATGTTGGGGAAGTATTTTCTTGGGCTCAAGTATGGGATAAATAAATTCCGGTTTTTCATAGTACAAGCATACATGTCAAAGGCGAAAGGTGGGCGGCAAAAAGGCGACCAAACCTGAAAAAATAGAATATACGGAGTATATACATATGCATATATATATATATATATATATATATATATATATATATATATATATATATATATATATGCATGTAAAATATAAACAAAGCTTAAAAATGTTATGAACTTGAGAATTTCACATAATTAGGTTAGGCAACTATTATAAAGCCAATGATTAATCATTTTTTTTAAAAAAAAGTGTTAAACAGAGAACATAATACTATAATACAAAAAAATTATTAGGTTTGACATAACACTAAGCATATTTTCAGCAACAATAGAGCACATAGGAGTAGAAAATAGTACTGAGATTAGAAAAGAGCACAAAATTGAATGGAGATTGGAGAAACAGAAGAACAAAAAAGAAAAATATACAGACTTCAGAGTATTCTACAGACCAGAATAAAGGAAGACGAGAATCAAGGAAGACATGAAAAATCTCATCTGAATCTTGCCAATGTGGATGGAGATGATCGCTGGTCGCGTCTTGGGTTTGCGCCCTTTCTTCTTTCTTCTTTCCTCTTCTCGACTGAATGAACTTAGAGCTAGCGCACAACACACGTATTAGAAAATAGCGCTGCATAATTTAAAAAAAAACTAACACAAAAACGACGCAATTTCATTTAAAATTGACGTAGGGTTAAAATTGAAGTACCTTTCACGCCTTTTCCTTCGGGCGACGCCTGCCACGCCTCTCGCCTTATACAAAAAGGCGACTCCTCTCCTAAAAAGGCTATCACCTGCATGCCTCAACACCGAAAGGCGACAAACCCAAAAGGCAATAAGAAAGGCGAGGCGGGCGACGCCTTTAACAAGTATGAGTACAAGTATATATATATACCCAACTATTTCCATTATACTGATGGAGCCATGCAAACTTTGTCTCTGTATGATCTGATATCAAGGTTCAACGATGCATGCGTTGAACGATATGAGAAGTTAGGTATTTAGTACGTAGTATTCAATAATTGACCCTACATACATTGTTTTACCACCAATAATCATCATCCAGAGTTTCCCTCATAATCTTGTTAAGCTACTTGGAGATGTACTTGTTATTTCCTTTATTTACTTGATCAAAAGATTTACAGTATAGTGCATTAGCAGTGTGCCAGTGAAGAGAAAACAGACATTGATACGGACATGTCGGTATGTTTGACTTTTGAGATCCTTAGAGAGAAGACAATAGTGCTGAAACTGGCCGAAAAACTTACCCCCTCCATTCAGAATTCATGCAGGATAAATGTCGTAGTTGACTTGTCAACGTTCTAATAAGGAAAGCGTTTTACTAACTTGTAAAATGCTAAAATTGCACTAAGATACTTTCTTTAATTGGAAATGCAACATTTATTTTGGGGCGAATCAAAATGGAAAGTGCGACATTTATTACGGGATAGGAGGGAGTATTAGGCAAAAATCCTCTTTTCATCACTGAACTTTAATCTAATTTACAATGTTCTCATTGAACTTTTATTTTTTACTATGTTTTAATTAAACTTTTCATATTTCATTTCGTCTATAATTTCGCTAAAAAGTTAACGAAAGTCAGTTAAGTGACCTACTGTGAAAAACTTTTGTGAGGTCACATGAGAGGTTATGGTGGTTGATTAATCACCCATAATCTAGTTATACAAATCAGTAAATTGATTAAAAACTTAATGAAAGTTAGTCACGTGAGGTCACGATGATTGGAGTGAGAATATTGTAAAAACATGAAAAGTTCCATGAGAATTTTGGAAAAAGTAAAAGTTTAATAAGAATATTGTAAAATGGACTGAAGTTCAATGATGAAAAGATGCTTTTTGCTTATTACTTAACAGAAAATTCTTTGTCCAAACAGTGGACACTTGTTTTTATCTATACTCCCTCCGTCCCAGCGAAAGAGTCGGTAAATTTGTCCGACACGCAAAATAAGAAATGTGATGTAGGAAAGAGAAAAAGTTTAAATGTTGTGAGTATGAAAAATTAAATAGGAGAGAGAATGAGTGGGAGGTGATGTAAGAAAGATAATGTTGTGAGTGTAAAAGTAAAGTAGGAGAGAGAATGAGTGGAGAGAATAGTGATTTAAGGTTTCCTTTTTGGGAAAGTGGCTTTTTAAATGGGACGCCCAAAAAGGAAATAAATGGCTCTTTCGCTGGGACGGAGGGAGTATATATATAGAGAGAGAGACAATCATGCACAAGTGATCTTAGTAGTTACAGTGTATATATATATACTCCCTCCCTCCACTTACTTCACATTTTCTATTTTGGGCGTCCAAATACATACTTCACACTTTGTTTTTTTTACCTAAAATGAAAAGTTTTTATTATTAAAATATTTACCCTACCCCACTCATTCTCTCTCCTACATTATTTTAATACTCACAACACCATTATAATTTACTATTCTTTCCACTCATTCTCTCTCCTATTTTACTTTTACACTCACAACATTTATATCATTATTTTTTTCCTTAATCCACGCGTGAACAGTAACTGTGAAACAACAAAGTGGATGGAGGGAGTATTATACTCCTATATATATATATATATATATATATATATATATATATATAGAGAGAGAGAGAGAGAGAGAGAGAGAGAGAGAGAGAGAGAGAGAGAGAGTACGTAATTAAGAGACTGAAAATCAATAATGCAAAAAGTTTGTTTTTTAAACTGAACAAGCTAGCTTCTCTCCCCTCCCTAGGCATACATTCTCGGATTCTCCTTTCATACTTAGCTATATCTCCTCAAAATCCATCTTACGAAGCGTTAGCACGAACACTCCTTGGTTTTCTTGCTGATTTAGCAAACGCAGATGATGCTGCCGGCAACCCTATAACAACTAAACGAAGCTCGATTTCTTCGTTCTCTTCCGGGGCGGGATTTGAAATCACCTTCTCCATCTCTTTTCTAACCACCTTCCTCAGTTTAAGTGCCACATTGTGTTCTTGAGATCCCTTGTCAAAGAAGACAATAGCATTGTTGTATATGAGCAACAAATCTCTGAAGAACAAGTGAAAGGATTGTGTGTATTCCTCTTGGTAGATGATCTTGAATTGACTAAGGTCAAGATCCATGTGTTGCCTGATTATTTCTCTGTATAAATCAGTCATTTTCTGCAAGAAAAAGTAAGTATTTTGAATCACAAAGGACAAAGGAATGCTAAAGAACAAGTTTTAAACATGAAAAATACGCGAAGTTTGTGATATCCCCATCCCACATCGGAAATATGTAGGAATTTAGTGTGATATATAGAAAACTCATGCACTACTACTAAGTATCAAATCATTCATTGGACTTTTAGAGTTCAGATTGTTACAAAGTTTTTGTCATTTCCTCTATTTAGTGATGTCATACTTGAAATACGTACAGTTTTTGTCATTTCCTCTATTTAGTGATGTCATACTTGAAATACGTATCACCAGAAAAATAGTCTCGCTTTGATTTTAACAATTAACACGGCCAAAATTTGAGAAACGCTTTATAACATACTCCCTCCGTCCCAGACCAAGGGTCCTCGGAGGGAATTTCACGCTTCTTAAGATTTTTTTTTTAAAGTGGGTAGAAAATTTTAGGAGAGAGAATATAAAAGTTAAATATGTGGTAGGGAATAGGAGAGAGAATGTAAAAGTTAAATGTGTGGTAGGGAATATGAGAGAGAATGTAAAAGTTAAAAATATTTAATAGGAGAGAGAATGAGTGGGAGGAATAGTAATGGTTTTTTTGTAAATATATGGAGATGATAAGGGTATAAATATATGAAAAACTTTCCATTTAAGGAAAGGGACTCTTGATGCAGGACGGACCAAAAGGAAAGAGACTCTTGATGCAGGACGGAGGGAGTAATAACTATGCTAATATAATACTCCCTCCGTCCCGGCCGATTTAGGATTTATTTCCATTTTGGGCGTCCCACCCGATTTGGGACGGCCCAAAATGGAAACCTTAAATCACTATTCTCTCCACTCATTCTTTCTCCTACATTATTTTAATACTCACAACACCATTATAATTTACTATTCCCTCCACTCATTCTCTCTCCTATTTTTAAATTACACTCACAACATTTACCTTTTCCTTAATCCCCGTGCCGGCCCAAAAATCCTAAATCGGTATGACTGAGGGAGTATAATCTTAAAAGTTATTATATATTACTGTCTCTTAATCTAAATGTCCAATTGACCAAAAATTGATAAGTTTGACTTAGACATAAATGCAAATCTAATCATCCTATTGAAATTTTAAAAATTGTTATTGATAAATAATTAATTTCTTTATCAATAACAATTTTTAAAATTTCAATAGGATGATTAGATTTGCATTTATGTCTAAGTCAAACTTATCAATTTTTGTTGACTTGGACATTTAGATTGGGACGGAGGTAGTATTATATAGTAGTAAATTTAACACCATATCAATCATAATTTTTGAGATTTCATTATATAATTAGGGTTTCATAAATTTTGGTCAAAATATAATCAGATTAATCGTTAAAGTCAAAGTGAGACTATCTGTGTATAAAATTAAATTGATAACCACTGATTAGTTACAGTTTATGTTCTTTTTATTTAGTTTAAAGGGTATACATTGAAAATATAATAATAATAATAATTAAGAGAGATATTAGTATTATAATAAAATAAAAAGCTTAAATATATGGAGATTAAACTTAAAACCTTTGAAATTATTATAGAAAATAAAGTAAATAAATATACCTGAGTATAAAGTTTTTGATGAAGAATTTTGCTACCTCTAGGCCTTTGTAGTTTCTTAAGCACTTTATACATGATCGTCTTGTTCATTTTTGGCTTGCATGGATTCCCCCTGACTGCAACTGGATCCAGTTCATTATTTTCACCGACTCGACCCGATTCATCACCACCGTTCATCTTCAACGATGGTTCATCATCATCATCACCATCACCATCACCATCCTCATCTGCATTCACAACAACCTTGTCCGCTATTGTTTTTAAATCTCCCTCCTTCTCCTTCCCAATCCTAAGCCTCTCAAGTTCTTCTTCTTGCGACCTACAAAAAAGTTAGATCATCAAAGGAAAGGAGGACATGTCTTGCTGTTTAGGGGTCCGTGGTTTGATTACTGCACATCAGTCAGGTTTTTATGATAAATGAATTATATTTTATATAAACATAAGTTACTCCGTCCGTTTCGGTATAAGACTCTTACTTTCCTTTTTATTATGTCCATTAATAATGTTCTTAGTTTGCTTTATTTCTAGGCCGCCCACTTGCTACACTCACAATAAGAACATACTGACTGTTTTCTACCAACTTTCTTTCTCCTACTTTACTTTTTATATTTACGACATTATTTTATCTTAATCCCCGTATAAAATCAAATTATAAACATTAATCTGGGGCAGAAGAAGTGCATTTTATAGCACGTGTGTTACATTTTTACCGGAAAAAGTGAAAATGAATTATCTCTTTTATAGTTATTCAAAAAGAATTTTTTATAGGAATGAACAAAGATGAAAATGCAAATAAACCCTCAAAATGAAAAAAGCAAAAAATAAAAAAAAAATAGATTTATTACTTGATAATCACGTTGTGTGTATTCACTTCACGCTTTAGTGTTTCTTTGCAAATCTTTGTATACTCATCTTTCATTGCTTGAATCATCTTCTCGAAATCACCATTATCATAATCGGAAGTTTCTCGAGCGGAAAGAAATCGCTGGTGGAGAATTGGGAACCTGTGCATGCATTCTAGTGGGGTGAAAAACTCCGGTGGACTGCTCCGGGCTTGGTTCTGGTGGACTCGGCTCTTGAGTTCCATTGATATCGTCTCCCAGCTTTCTTCTGAGCCATGTCTTTGAACCAAGCACACCAGAATAAGATCCTCCCATGAGTTCCATGGCGCCTTAGTTTCTCTCTCTGCCTCCATCTCTCTCTCTCTCTCTCTCTCTCTATGAGTGTTTCTAATGAAGGTTGGTGTGAACAAGAACAGATTATTTTGGCATATATATAAGAGTAAGATTTTGTTGTTTTGTTTGAACAATGAATAGCATGAATCTCACTTGGATTCACCACACACCAACAACAGTCTTAAATATTAGGTGAATTGGTTACTTTTTAAGGATTTGGGATATAATTTTTGAAATACATTTTATTTAAATGATGGTCTATTTTAAATAAAATTATTTCTAAATGAGTTTTTTTTTTTATAAATAAAATTACTAGATTTATATAATGCCAATTATTATGTTTTCTAATTTGCATGGTTAAACTTAAATATCTATATGATCATTAAGGATATTTATATAAGCATATGAAAAAAAACACTTAAATTAAAGTGATCACAACATTAATTTACTTGAAAAATATAGACTCATTTAGGGATAAGAGTATGCAGCCATTTTTGGATATAAATCCATTTGGTAAATTCATTTAAGCGATATTTTATGTAAATTTGGAAGTTTAATAGTCCTTGTTATATTTTAAAAATTGTCATTGATGGATCATTTTTTTTATTATCAATGATTGTTTTTAGAATTTATATGATAACTAAATCTTCATATATGTTCCTCAAGACTTAATGCTCTTGCACAATAAATAAATAAAGGAATTTTTACCAAAAACTACCTAAAAAAAGATGCTATTTACAAAAATAAAATAAAATGTAAGTTGTGATATTACAAAAAACTACTTTTCTTTTCTTCATTTTTTTAAAATTTTTAGTTTTTTTTTAATTTTTAATTATTTTTTGTTTGTCTTTTCAGTTAAAATAACTGATAAATGCATTTATCAGTTGTTTATAACTGATAAATTCATTTATCAGCTTTTTAAAGAGTCTTTTGTACTTTAAACAACTGATAAATAAATTTATAATTGTTTAATGTATTTATCAGTTGTTTATAATGATAAATGCATTTATCAATTATTTAACAGATAAAATTATTTCTAAATTAGTTTTTTTTTAAAAAAATAAAATTACTATATTTATATAATGCCAATTATTATGTTTTCTAATTTGCATGGTTAAATATCTATATGATCATTCATACCCTCATAATGTTTATATATTTATAAAAAAATCATTCATTATACTCTTATAATGTTAACATATTTACAAAAAAATCATTCATTAACTTACTATTCCTCTCACTCATTCTCTCTCCTATTAAATGTTTTTAACTTTTACATTCTCTCTCCTCTAATCTTCTATACACTTTCAATTCTTTATTTATTTTTTTTTAAAAAAATTTAAAAATTGTGAAATATTACCATGGGCTCTTTGAAGTGTGAAGGAGGAAGTATGAGTTTAACTTGAGTTTTTTTCTTGTTTATTTTTGAGCAACTCAAATCGTTAATTCTCTATGCTCAGATTATTTTGGCCTTTCGGGCCGAGCTAAGAACAAACTATCAATCGAACCTCTTAATTTTGGAGTTATGTCAATTTTACTCGCCTTCAAATTTAAGAAATACTAACATTTTTATCACAAAAAAAAAAAAAAAAGAAATCAATTTTATCATTTCGGAAAAAACACAATCTCTCAGAAAACTCCGTTTTACCCTCTCTTAGTATTTTTTAAATGTGTGATGATATTTTTTTAAGTGAAGCCTTTTTTAAAACGTGCGGTGATATTTTTGTAAATAATCAGAACTTATAACAACTCAATGACACTTTTTGATACTATAACTGACATTGTTTAATACTATAATTGACATTTTTTTAACACAAGGACTAACACTTTTTCATTACTACCACCGATACTATTTAACATTACTATCAACATTATTTAACATTACAACTGACAATTCTTACAGTAACACGAGCACTATTTAACATTATAACTAGCAATTCTTAACACTACCACTAATCCTCTTTTAGCAAATGTTAAAAGTGTCAATTTGAATATTTATAAATGCCGATTTGAATGTTTATAAGTGTTATTTTGAATATCTGACACTTGACAATATTAGAACCGACACTTTATAATATTAGAATCGACACTTATGATGAAAAATCTATTTTTTAATTTTTTGTCATTTAATATAAAACACGTTTTTCATAAGATCTGATGACTAGTATAAAAATAGCATTCTATTATGATTTTGACCCACTTCAACAAAATTTATGGCTTAGCTGATCATTATCTCAACAATCCTCGGCCCAAATAAGCAACCCTCTCTCTACACTGGTTAGTCCCGACTGTCATACTCTCTTCATCCCAAAATATTTGTTCATTTGATTTTTTTTGTTAAATTTTGACTACAAATTTATGGAGATTAATCATGTTCATAAAATTCTAAAAGTTGTTGTTGATAATATTATTAATGGTGAATTAATAGAATTTTTAGAATTTCATGAACATAATTAAATTGTCATATATTTGTGGTCAAAGTTCAACAAAAAAGTCAAATTGAACAAATATTTTGAGACAGAGGGAGTATAAACTTTCCCATTTCTCTATCTCTCTCTCTCTCACACACACACACACAAAATGTCCAGAAACTACACAGAAGAGTCTTTCTTTGTTGAAACCAGCGACAATATAAATCTCCACACAATAACCTTCAAACCAAGAGAAGAAATCAAAGACAATCTTGCAATAATTGTAGTCCATCCATACTCTCTATTGGGTGGTTGTCAGGCCTTATTGAAAGGTCTTGCAACTGGGTTTGCAAGTGAAGGTTATATGGCTGTGACTTTTGATATGAGAGGGGTTGGGCAATCAACTGGAAGGGCTTCCCTTACTGGGTTTCAAGAAATCAAAGATGTGATTGCTGTTTGCAAATGGGTTTGTCAGAATCTTTCCACTGACAGGATTTTATTAGTGGGTTCTTCTGCAGGTACATTTTTACTTCCAAATTTCTTATCTTTTTGAAGTAATTTCTATGGTATTTGTTGGTGGTGGTGGGGGGGGGGGGAGGGGGAAGAATTGAATTACAGAGATCAGATTGGTTGTTTGATTGAGTAATACTTAAGAGCAGATTTGTTTGTGTTGTAGATTGTTTTGGATTAGGGTTATATTAATTGGGTCCTGAAAACTGTATACACTTTCTCATTTTTGGCTGAGTTTGGATTTCTTAGTAATGATTCATTCAGATCAAATTTAAGGTAGAGACCTCGGCTATTAGACATGACTATCCTTAAAATGGAACTTGTGATATCTGAAAATATTTCTATCGCCTTGTCTTTTATTTACTTTACCCGAATGGGTTTATATACAATAAGTCTGGGAGACTTGAAAAGATATCCTATGGCTGCTACTGATACATTATCTCTACATATTCATACTGATACATTATCTCTGCATATTCATGGAAGATCCACTTTCTTAGATACAATGTGACTCTACTTCTACTTTCATGCATGCATATGAGACCGACAAGGGGAGTCAGTTCTAGAGTATTCTAGAGAATTTCAACACTCCCCCTCAAGTTGGAGTGTGGAGGTCACGAACACCCAACTTGCCAAGTAGGAACTGCAAACGGTCCGTTCCTAGAGCTTTGGTGAATACATCTGCAACTTGATTTGCCGAAGAGATAAAACGTGGCTCAACATCCTTACGTTCTACCTTTTCTCTTACGAAATGGCAATCCATCTCGACATGTTTTGTGCGTTCATGAAAAACCGGATTGGTGGCAATATGTCTAGCAGCTTGATTGTCACAAAATAGTGGGGTCGGTCCAACTTGCTCAGCCTGAAAATCATGGAGCAGCCATCTTAACCACACAACCTCACACACTGTCGTGGCCATGGCCCTATATTCCGCTTCAGCAGACGATCGTGCTACAACGGATTGCTTCTTGGTGCGCCATGAAATTGGCGCTCCACCAAGAGAAATGTAATAGCCTGAACTAGAACGCCGTGTCATGGCGCAACCACCCCAGTCCGCGTCACAGTAAGCTTCCATCTCTAGGTTGCCATTAGCTGGGAAAAAAATGCCCTGTCCAGGCGATAACTTCAGGTAGCGCAGAACTCGATGTGCAGCGTCCAAGTGCGACTTTCGCGGTCTACTGAGAAACTGACTGAGCATATTAACGACAAATGTGATGTCCGGCCTTGTTACGGTGAGATACAAAAGTTTCCCAATTAGCCGGCGGTACAAACCTGCATCAATTTCTTCTGTATCATCATCACGCAATAATTTCAAATTTTGCTCCATGGGAAACGACTTGGTCTACTACCTTGCATCCCGGTTTCCTTCAAAATGTCAAGTGTGTATTTTCTCTGACTTATCACAAGTCCTTCATTTAGTCGCGTGATCTCAATGCCCAAAAAGTACTTCAATGGCCCTAGGTCTTTGATACTAAACTTGCTATCAAGATATCCTTTGACTCCTTTAATCACTACTTCGTTATTTCCAGCAAGGATTACATCATCCACATATATGAGAGCCACAACATATGTATCTTTACTTGAATAGATGAATAATGAATGGTCTGCCTTGGATTGTCGAAATCCCTGTGCCAATAAAGCCTGAGTAAATTTCTTGAACCAGTTTCGGGAGGCCTGCCGTAGTCCATACAAGGATTTATGGAGCTTGCAAACCCTTATCTCTCCTTGACGAGCAAACCCCTGTGGTATCTTCATGTAAACATCTTCAGCAAGGTCGCCATGCAGGAAGGCGTTATTTACATCCAATTGGTGTAACGCCCAACCTTTCTTTGCTGCTACTGATAGGAGTGTCCGGACTGTTACCAGCTTAGCAACGGGAGCAAACGTTTCATGGAAGTCAATACCTTCAACTTGCGTAAATCCCTTCGCCACAAGTCGCGCCTTATAACGCTCCACTTCACCATTTGGTTTGTATTTGATTTTATAGACCCATTTAGAGTCAATTGCTCGTTTGCCCGACGGAAGTTGTTCCAATGTCCATGTCCCATTGGCCTCTAATGCTTTAATTTCCTTTTGCATAGCCTCGCACCACTCTTGATGTTTCACTGCCCGATGAAAGTACTTCGGCTCATCATGTGATGCGATGGCCGCAAGGAAAGATTTATGAGCACAAGAAAATTTTTCATAAGACACAAAGTGAGATAAAGGGTGTACCGTTGAGGTTCCTGAGTCGGCCGTGGGTAGTGAGTGATCAATGGACTTTGGCAACTCGACTTCAAAATCTTTGAGGTGGCTCGGCTTGTAATGTTGCCTGGTGCTTTTCCTGGTTTCGACCTCAGCCCCTTCAGCTATTCCGAGCTCGGCAATGTTGTCCACTGATCCATCTGCCATATTTCCATTCTGGTTCGGATCTACTTGTTCGCTTGAGTTGTTTCGGTCCCCAGTGCTCTCTTGGCAAGTCTTCAACATGGTGTGACCCAGCATTGTTGTTGATTTCTTGTTGGTCCTCGACCCATTCTTGTTCTCTCCATGTTCGAGTTTCAAGCTGAGTTTTATTCAAGTTACTGTTTTTGAATGGAAACTTCATCTCGAAGAATTTTACATCTCTGCTGGTAAATATTTTCCCACTATTCAACTCATACACTCTATAACCCTTTTGAGAAAATGGGTATCCTACGAAAACGCAAGGTCTCCCCCTCTCATCAAATTTATCCTTGCCCTTTTTATTATCCTTGGCATACACAAGACAACCAAATACCCTTAAATGCTCATATGTGGGTTGCCTTTGTAATAAAATTTCGTATGGTGTTTTATATGAAAGAAGGGGCGTGGGTAACCTATTTATGATGTAAACGGCTGTAAGTACACACTAGCCCCAAAATTTAACGGGTAGCCCTGCTTCAAACCTTAGGGCACGTGCTACTTCAAGGATGTGCCTATGCTTTCGTTCCACCACCCCATTTTGTTGGGGTGTGTCCGTGCACGAAGTTTCTAGACTCATTCCGTGCTTGGCATAATAGTCTAACATATAGTTTGACTGGAATTCATCCCCATTATCCGCCCGTATCCGTTTCACCTTCTTTTCAAACTGTGTAGAAACCATGTTACAAAACAGTGGCAAGTAGTGTGCAACTTCAGATTTGTGTTTCATGAGATAAACCCATACAGTACGACTATAATCATCAACGATTGTTAAGAAATAATGTGCCCCCGAAAACGAGGATGTTTTATAACCTCCCCAAATGTCACAATGTAGAAGTTCAAAACAAGAATTGGTTTTAATAAAACTGCTAGAAAAAGGAAGTCTAGACTGCTTCGCCCTTAAACAAGAATCACAATGTTCAATACTACTCTTAATATGTAAATGATGAATATGTCGGAGCTTATCATTGGATGCATGTCCTAACCGTTGGTGCCAAACTTGAGATCCTGGTTTCACGGATAAGGCCATACCTCCATTCTTGATCGGCTCCAGTTGATAAAGTCCATTGCGTTGACTACCCACTCCAATCAGGTTCCTCGAACGTAAGCCCTGTATCACACAAAAGTCCGGAAAAAATATTAGTGCACAATTTAGATCTCTTGTGATTCTACTTACAGAAAGTAGATTGCACTTAAAATCCGGAATATTGAGAACATGATCTATCTCTAGACCATTTGGTAGGTGTGTCTTTCGATGTTTTTCACTTGGTATATGCTCCCCATTAGGAATTTGGACGGGAGGATTTGTCCCGTAGTCCTGCTTTGCTTTTCGAGAATTCTCCATTGCACGTAATGTGCTCCGTTGCTCCCGAGTCAATTATCCAAGGTTTATTAAAGAATATCTTACCGGCCATGTTGATGTTAGGCGGATTAAGGCTTTCTCCTGGCTTTTCTCCTCCCAAAAATTCCATCAGCCTTGCATATTGCTCGCCATTAAGTCCTGCAATTGGGCTACTCTCTGAGTTCCTATGATCTGTGGTTGTCACTTCCTTTACTTGAGCAGCTTTCGGAACTTGGGTTCCTGAGAGAGAGCCTCTTTTTTCTCCTTCATTGCGCTGCCCCTTTCTCCAATCCGCCGTCCCTTTCTTCCAGTGTGCCGGATAGCCAACAATCTCATAGCAATGCTCCTTTGAGTGTCCAACCTTATCACAGTGGCTGCATCTTGGTTTGTCTCGTCGTTCTCCCCTCCTGTCAAAGTTGTCTCTACCATTTCTTTGCTTGGCCCATGCGAGTGCGGCCGCTTCCGGCCCCTTGTTTTGCGAACCCGACACTTGCTTCCGGGCTTCATCTTCCGACACCAAGTGATATGCGGTCCCAAGATTGACCGCAGGGTGTTGTCTAAGGATTTGAGTCTTCACAATACCAAAGGACTCGTCGAGTCCCATAAGAAACTCATACAACCTTTCTCGCTCCCCCAACACTTGCAGCTTCTTGTTGACATCGCAGGTGCAATTTCCACATTCACATTTTGGCATAGGTGAAATCGATTGGATTTCATCCCATATACCTTTTAACTTCGTATAATAAGATGAGACGGAAAGGTTTTCCTGTCTCGTTAATGTCAGTGCCCTCTTGAGTTCGTAAGCCCTTGGTGCACTCTCTTTTCCAAATCGCTCATCAAGATCTACCCAAATCTCATGACCGGTGGCAGCGTATTTTACACTATTACGGATTTCTTTGTCCATAGCGCTGTTTAGCCATCCTTTCACCATGGCATTGCATCTCTTCCACAACATCCATTCTTCGGACGTTGACTCGGGCATTGGAATTGATCCATCTACGAATCCTATCTTGTTCTTGGCAAACAAAGCATTGCTCATCTCGTTCACCCAATCTCCATAGTTTCCATCACGGAGTATTTCGCTGACAAAAACTTGTCCTGGGTTATCCGACGGGTGAATGTAGTATGGTGACATTACATCCACGGTAACAGCTGTTATTTTCTTCTTTTGTCCGGACGATTCTTCCATAGCCAGCAGCGGGTTTTACAATTTTAGTTTTGATTGATAAAACCTGCTCTGATACCATGAAAATATTTCTATCGCCTTGTCTTTTATTTACTTTACCCGAATGGGTTTATATACAATAAGTCTGGGAGACTTGAAAAGATATCCTATGGCTGCTACTGATACATTATCTCTACATATTCATACTGATACATTATCTCTGCATATTCATGGAAGATCCACTTTCTTAGATACAATGTGACTCTACTTCTACTTTCATGCATGCATATGAGACCGACAAGGGGAGTCAGTTCTAGAGTATTCTAGAGAATTTCAACAATATCGGCAGAGTTTAGTGGTCCCGTTCTTTGACTCTATGATATGTTGTTGTCGGTGTGTCATTCTGGTTGACTTGATGGCTCCTCGGTCATATTTCATTGAGTGAAAACGTTGGTTGGTAAATTTTGCACTCATTTTTAGTGATCGCTGTCGCTGGTTTGTTAATCCGTTCGTCCCAAAAAGAGTGTCCGCTTTCAGCTTGTCAAGGAAATAAGGAAGTTGATGATTACGTACTTTTAGTAATACACATGTGCAAATGCCCTAGGATATGTTGGGAAACTCTTACCGAGCCATTGTACTGATGGAAGAGTGATATCCGCTCCGTGGATATCATTTCTTCTTCCAATTCCATATCCAAGGTTCGGGGATGAGGTTGCCATACATACCATTAATGAGCACATTATGTGATTACAGGGCAAATTAGGAAATTATAGTTTATAGAGGTGATAGTAACTTCACTTGAAAAGGTACACTCGTTTTTCTTATGAAAATACACTATCTTTTGGATGGAGGCGTATTTTGTTTAATTTTCACCTCGTTTCCTTGCAGAGGTATGCTGCATTATTTTTGAAGAAAATTTAATGTTTGATGTAAGATTCCTAGTTTCCAAATTTCAATATACATGGCTTGACTATAAATAGCATTAGCATACAAACAGTTAAATGCTGTAAGAGCAATGGATTCCCCATCTTTCACAGCTCATAACTGATTTATCAGTCTTAAATGATTCAGAGGCTGCAGATTGAGGAGAAGGATAAATTTTCCAGGTCTTATAGGACTATTTATTGCCAAAGATGGTGGTGGTCTGAGGTTAAAGATGCCGGTGACAAGTTCTGAGAAACGGCTGTAGTCCTCGTTGTTTGTGAAAACCGGTGATTTCTATAGTTGTCACCAATGTTGGAGGATGAAGGGATGGCTGACAAAGGCGGAGGATCTCAGCAAATCTATGATGAGATAGGTCAATATGATTGATTTATACTCCCTCCGTCCCATAAAGATGTTACTATTTGACTATTCAAACATTTTAGTTGTATATTTTCCCTTCCATTATTATCCTTAATGAAAGTAAGAATGACCTCAATGAAGGTAAGAATCGGGACTTTAGCAAATTACTATTCAAAATTTTAGTGGTATAGTTTAGGAAGTTCACTTATTTTAACCACTCAAATTTGGAAATAAGATTTTCTTCTTGGGACAAACAAAAGTAGAGTATATCATAAGGATACTGCTTTTGAAACTCAGTTACCCAAGTTCAAATCTCAGTTGGACCTAAAACTTAACTGCCCCAATAGGTGAAAAAATGCGAGAAAATTACTTAAGATGATTTGGACACAATCTAGATTGTGCCGGCAGTGTGATAGTTATCAATATTAAGAACTAGACTGAGGCGGGAAAGGCCAAAAGTAATCGAACACAATAGTAACTATTAACTAAGGATACGAACAGCGCCATTTTGATGACCTTGTATGAAACGAAAAGGCAAGAAAAGATTCGTGTAGCCACTTCAAGGAATTGGGCTAAAGGCTGAGCTCACTTGAGTTAGTTTGGACACTATATATTTTGTCGCAATAGTAGATTGCCTTTACAGATGGCTTTCTTGGGAGATTTAGCACCTATCAAACTCAGTAACATTAACATCACATACACATAGACGCAAATATAGGGTTAATCCATGCATGCCATACATGGATACACAGTTATATCTACTTTCAACTAACACTTTTTCTTGTTCTAGGTTTTGTTGAGTTTGCTAAGTACATTTCTAAAATAGCTTTTGGCTTTTTATCCGCCACATTTCCTTCTTTTGCATTGGGTGACACGTCCTTTAATTTGATTTATCTCAGTGTGATACTTGTTCTCGGTTGATAGGCCATACCGATGCGTGGTAGATTTCAGTCATAGTTTGGCAAGTTTCTGCAATTGAGAATCTATTCATAGTTTTTACGGGAGAATTTGTGTCGTAGGTCGGAAGAGGAGTGTAACCTAAGGAAAAAGATATATATATATATATATATATATATATATATATATATATATATATATATATACTCCCTCCGTCCCGCTACAATGTGCACACTTACTATTTGCACGCAAATTAAGGAGAAAGTTAGTGGAGTAAGTGTTGTGAGTATAAATTGAGGTAGGAGAGAGAAAGTGGGGTAGGAAATAGTGAGTTGATTGGTGTTGTGAGTATAAAAGTAAAGTAGGAGAGAGAATTAGTGGGTGAAATAGTAAAGATTCTTTGCCATTTTAGGAAGTGTGCAGTTTGTAATGGGATTTTTCTTAGTTTCTAAACGGACATGTTTGGAAGTCAAGAATAAGCAAGCGTGTTACATTATTTTCCAAGGAATTAGACCTTACAATCTTCCCATACTCTTTATGCGGGTGCTCCCATTTCTGGTTCTGCAGTCGATAAAGTCGAACATGTCATAGGTTACGTTGGTTTAGGGTACCCTTTTGGGTTTCTATCTTCAATCCTCTTCGGTAGACACTATAAAGCTATCCTACGGTCTCCAAAGCCAAAGCTCTTTGTAATGGGAACTCGTGATGGCTTTACTAGTGTCAAGCAACTGAAGACTAAACTCAAATCTGCACAAGGTCGAGTTGAAACTCATCTTGTAGAGGGAGCAGGCCATTTTGAATTGGAAGGTCCTTATTATGATGCTTATACAGTGGATCTGATAGTTGAATTCATTGAATCTTTGTAGTCACAAACAAGTTTAAGAGTAAGCAAATATATTCATCTCCTTATATTCTCTTTACTTCCCTAATTTTGAATTTGAAAGTTTCTATCTTTACCTCTATATATATCGGGCAAATTGCAATTTGGTTACCTATGTTTGTATCACTGTTGCAATTTGGTTCCCAATATTGAAAAAGTTGCAATCTGATTCCTAACATTGACATTTTGTTGCTAATTGGAGTAAAAATTAACGAAATGTTAGTTTTTTGACAAAATTCAAGTCATGCGCCATGCACTTGAATTTTTAAGAGTTTTGAATTTTTAAGAGTTATAATGGTAATTTCATATTCATTTCAACCCCAGCACCACTGACCACTACCACTATTAGCACCATATTCACCACCACTCACTACTTTACGTGTTTTTTTAATTAATTTATATTTTTTGAATTGTTGTTTTTTTCATTAACCAAGTGTTATTATAAAGCTACATCATTTTGATGTTAAAGAGTAATTTATTCCTTTTCCCGTGCGAAATGATTAGCATGCCCCTTAAAAAATATTTACATGGCACATGACTTTATTTCCGTTAAAAAATTAACAATTTGTTAGTTTTTATATCAATTTGCAATAAAATGTCAATGTTAGGAATCAACTTACAACTTTTTAATGTTAGGAACCAAATTGCAAAACTGATACAAAGGTAACCGAATTGCAATTTGTCCATATATATTAGACGAGATCATCTTTACCACCGTTGTGTACTATTACCAATTTCGAATACCACCTGTGATTTAACAGTTATTGTATACCATTGATGATCCAACGGTTATAAATTGTTAGGGTTGATGTCATGATTATGTATCACAAAAGGAAGAGTTCATTACACCAGAACAACCTTAAAACCATAATTTATTATCCATTTTGCGTTATATTACATTAAATTATGTCAGGCTATGCTACAACACAAAACCTAGTACAACACAAAACCTAGTACAATCGTTTATATCCGACTTATGTTACATGACATGCAAATATTATTTTTCCCTAAACATTTACAGTTATATCTTGCGATCAGCTGCCTGCGTCTTCCACTGCTGTTGGCTCCTTTGCAACCGAGTTACCTTCACCGAGTTCCTTGTTTCGCTTTTTCCTCGATCCTTCTTGGTCAACAGATTTCCTTTGTGGCAATGGGTTCTGCCTTTGCTTATCTGCTTAAGAGTAAATCAAATAGGAATGAAAACAAAAGGGCAACCTGGTATATATAAATATATGTGTAACATATACTCCCTCCGTCCCGCTACAAATCACACATTTTCCTCATTGGGCGTCCCGCTACAAATCACACTTCCTAAAATGGCAAAAATCTTTACTATTCCATCCACTAATTCTCTCTCCTACTTTACTTTTATACTCACAACACCAATCAACTCACTATTTCCTACCCCCACTTTCTCTCTCCTACCTTACTTTTCATACTCACAACACTTACTCCACTAACTTTCTTCTTAATTCGTGTGCAAACAGTAACTGTGTGATTTCTAGTGGGACGGAGGGAGTATACATACACACAAACACAACATATATATTAGGATGGCAACGACAAACTCAAGCAAACCTAGTAAACAAGACTGGATATGGTCTCACTGCACACTGTTTGACTGAGATGGATGGGACGGAGAGGAGCATGAAAATGATTGTGGAACACGAAGTACCATCCTATCTTGGTGGTGAAGACAATTGACTTCTAGTGATAGTCTCAAAACCAGAAAACAAATGGATAAATCATTGAGAAAACGGACACAGTTGCAATTTGGCTCATATTCAACTTTGTTCAATCCATATAATTTTACACAGATAAAAAGTTATCTAAACCTCCTTGAGAAACGCTAAATGATACAACAGAACCTTGTTCATGTGTATGTATTACTGCATATTATGGTCAAATGTAATCAGTTATTACCACTTTCGCCATCTGATGCCTCCATGAGCTTAGCAATGGCGTCTACAAGGGCTTGTTCATGTTCCTGCATTACCAAGAAATTAGCAGTGCAACAACTGTAACTTGTCCAGGATATGTTTACATGGTATGATATATTCTTACTTTAAGTACTTCCTTTGCCTTCTCAATCTCCAATGGGTCAACATTACTTTCACTGAAGACCTTCTCCACCTGTCATGAGAGAGAGAGAGAGAGAGGGGGGAATTAGTCCATCACTTTTGTAGTAAGACGGAGAGAGAAAGAGGGGAGTTAACAAACCTCCTTAATTAGAGTTTCGGTGTGAAGTATCTGTATATCAGGAAGAGCCTTTTTCCCAACTCCATTTTTAGGTGGAGCAGATTCTTTTTTCGACTGACCTTTCATAGACCCTCTCCCTCTGCCAGACACAGCAGCAGTACCACCACCACGAGCCATAGACTTCTTAACTCCACGGCTTAATCCAGTAAGGCCACCTCTATGAGAAACTCCAATATCCTCACTTTTCCACCGAATATCATCAGGTGAGATCTGCAAATATTCAATAGGATAATCAGTGATAGATTGGTATGTTTTGAGCCTTAGTATGACAGTGAGCTCTTATCTTGAACCGACTCCAAAAAATGATACTCCCTCTGTCCCAAAATGAATATCCAATACAATTTCAAATTTGTTCTTGATCAAGAGCAAATTTCAAAAAGTTTTGGATATTCATTTTGGGACGGAGGGAGTAGAATGATAGAAATGGTCAGAATGGTTTGCAGGTATTTTTGGAATTTCTTGATTGTTGGGAAGTTACAATAAACCCCCGTGGTTCAAGTAATATGACCTATATCCATGATATACATCACTTGGGGAAAAGGTTTTGGGCAGCGAGTTTTGAAGATATAAAGATGAGATTGCTTGTTGATAAAAAGTCAGTAACAAGAGGGTCTAATGTCAAAATAAACCCCTCTACTTTTATGAAGCTCCACTTCTAACCACAAACTACATTATTGTTAGAACATTATTGTCACACTTGGCTTAAGTATACTTCTCCACTCACTTCCAACTTCATTTGAAAATAACCACAAGCAGATGTGGTGGCATTTGAATTAAGAATTATCAATCTCCCTCGATTCCCCGAAAAGAGACCATTAGTCCTTTCTGGGATGTTCCAAAATAAGTGTTTCTAAAAACAACGCTCTTTTATTTGATTGAAAAACTGTCAAACAGTCCATACACTCTGGAAAAAGAGTCATTATTCGTTTTTGACATATATTGGGAGCAGTCCTCTGAACCTGAACAGTAAAGGTTATATTGGGCACTCCACCTACTTTCGATGACAGGAATGAGCAGTCCTAAAAAAAACCTAGACGGAGCACCCAGAGGCGTTAAATAGATGAAACTGTGCCAAAAGAGAAGTCAGGGCAGCTCCAAATCTATGAGAATCTTATAATGATCTGCATCCAGAACCTAATAATTGATTTTGGCAAAAGACCTAATAAATGATGGCAACTAGATGATTTCTTTTACTTTTTTCATTTCCTAATAGAAAAAGGATATCTTCAATGTGAAAATTATATGGATGCGGATAAAACACCAAACAGCTCACCTGAGTTGCCAAAAAATTAGTTTCTGAAGAGAAACTCAGCCTATGAACCAAGACCGAATACATTTTTTTATATATAAAGACTCCAATAACAAAACATTACCCCAGTGCCGCAAAGGCTCCCACCTAAGGTGGGGTAAGGGGGGTCGGATGTATGCAGCCTTGCCCCTGTATTAAAGCACAAAGAGGCTGTTTCCGGATGACCCAAGATGAAAATTGCGTCGAAAATTGCATGGACTGACTGGTGCTTCATAACAAAGAAGTGCTTCATAACAAAGAAGCGCAGACGGTTTAGTGAGCCATTTTGCTTTATTCCGTTATATTTCAAGCAAAAAAATAGTGAGTCTTTGGCTCCATCGGAAATGATGGAAACATAAATACTCCAATAAGTGACATAAAATTTAGCGAAGGATCAGGCTATACAGTCATAATCCATAAAAATAGCTATGTAATATATACCTTTTTAAGATTGACCCATTCCCAAGCTTCGTCAGGTGTACCAATATCATACACCAAAGCATGGCAACCCTGCCAATATAAAATTTCAATCAAGCCAGGCAAAATAAATTCAGGAACATAGTACAGTAGTTTTCAACACATACATCCATGGGGTTGAAGTCAGTTATAACAGCCTCATAAAAGCTATTGTCTTCCGGCCATCTCGTCCAAACTTTCCTCCCTATTAAAGGATCTAGGTGTGCTTCATCCGTTAGTTCATTCAAACCAATGGAACTAGCAGAACCCTGATTGTTAACTTGACTCCTGCCAGCAAAACCTGTGGAAGCAGTCTGTATGGACATCATTAAGGATGTGGCACGCAATGCAACTATGATAATGAATAGGGGATAACAAAAGCATGTGTATGTTGAATTGATTTTCATTATAGTGCAAAGGAATAAATGGAGACTCGGCAAAATCCCAGAATATGCACTAAACGAAACGGGAATCTATTGTTGGATTGTTAAAATCTTTGACATTCCCCATCCTTAGCAAATGAAGGCGTATATCGAATTTCCAAATTTAGACAGCCTCAAATGGAAGGAACTAGGAAGTACCTATTGGAAAAGGTCAAGGATAAAAATGTTCCAAACCCCAAGCTCAACCAAAAGAAAACAGATACCGATTACCCTAGCATCTTGAATGTCCGTCCTATCAAATGTCGTATGGGAAATTAGTGGCTCCTACATCCCACGATCTTGGCATAAGTGAACCCAAGAAAACAATACTCAAAGGTAGACAAAGGTTGGAGACCTAAATCTTTTTAACAATATTGTGTGAACGCACAAAGTCCATGCCTACAAATGAGACTTACGGAAGGATTATAGAGCGAAGTTGAAAAGGCCTCAAGCAGGTTGGGGGAATAGGATTTCAAGATCTTTAGTCTTTAAGCGGAACTAAGATGCCTAACATGCTAGAATGTTACTTCTTATTCTCAGGATATGAGTCTCCCAATTCGGTGACCCTTTGGGTTCCTCTTGAGCCTTATCATATCTTCTTTTCAATTTCAAAAGATTAAAAAAAAAAAAAAATCTACGCTGAAGTAGTTGAACTCACTGGTTTTGGATTTTTGCCCCTTGCTCCCGAGACAGGGCCTTGTTTCAAGGCTGAAGAAGATGGCAGCCTTGATGGCTGCAATGACGGCGATGGTGCACCCATGGATAAAGATTGTGATGTCTTCTGTTTCTTGAGTGATGGGCTAGGCAATGGGTCATGAACAGGCTTGCTGCTACTGAGCATGCCAGGTTGGAGCCCACAAGCCTTTCTCCACTCCCTATCAAGAAAATGGAAGTTTTTTTTTCATCAATATGGTTACTTATCAAAAGCAAAGAATTCCCAATGAAAAATGGTATGGCCATACCTTATCCTCCTGATGATGTCATCAGCATTAACCCTTGATAAAAGCACTCTGTGTTCCTCATCTGACACTCTCAGCTCTTTTCGAAGTTCTGTTATTAAACTTTCCTTCTCCTGCAGAAAACATGACATGTGATTTCTAGAGTTCATCAGATACTTTGGTAACAAGTAAAACAGTAAGACACACAAAACTACCAATTAGGTTCTCATCCAAAATGGCGTATGACGAGAATTGCTGATATAGGATATCCAAATGACATATCAATTGAATTCTTCATTATTGGGTTATTATCAAGTGCACAAGTAATACGATTCATTATGTAGATTTCAAATATATCATTTACAACCAGATAATGATCATACTGAAAAAGTCATAACAAATACCCAAGTAATAGCATCAGATTGAGCTTTAAAGGCCCGCAGAACTGAACTATAAGCCTCTTGCTCTATCTGGTGAATCTGGTCTTCCATATCACTATGCATGGGAGGGAATTGAGAATTCTCAAAGCCTGTAGCTCTTCCATTACCAGTAGCGCGTCCCCCACTGGCAAATCTGTTCTGATGGGTAGGTGGAAAATCATCATCTGTCCCTGTAATAATGGTAAAGAAATTTAACAACCACCAAATGTATATCCTGGATACACCAGTTAGTGTTTGGTTTTGTGCATAGGAAATCATTCTTTATGACACAAACAAGAAGCATTGAAAAAAGATTTTCCCTATAATTTCTCTATTTTCATTTTTGTCGTTGGTAAAGATAAGTTTTTTTATTACAAGGGAGTAAAAATAATGTACATCGTGGACAATAAATAACTGGCCAAGAATTTCTGATCCATACCCCATGGATTTAAGTAAGAAACCCTGGTTCTAGAACCACATGTGGAGTAATTCAGCAGGAAAACAAGAAGATAAACAGGGGGAGGATATAGAACTAGACTTGTTCAGTAAAAGAGGGGAAGTGGTTTCCAGATAAAGGTAAAAATAGATATAAGATGGTTTTAACTTTCCAGTGCCTAAGAAGGTAATTACATTAATCTCCACAAATAATAAGATATAGCAAAAGAAAAGAACCAGAGGATGGTGTCGGAGATGCACATAGGGCCTACAGCATAACTCAAAATAGGAATTAGTATTAACTAAATATCTTATTAAAATATAGCTTTATTAAAATTTTAAATTATAAATTTTGGAACCAGCTTCCTTTGAAGCTGCAAGTATATACTAAACAATACAGCTCAACCCAGCCTTTCTCCTAACTACTGGTGTTGTGCAGTTTATACTTTATACTCACTAATACCAAAACTCATATGATGTTATCATTTGGGAAAGAGCATAAAGTCCACATTTATGTAAGCCACTAAGCCCTGAACTGCTAAACATGGATTGGTGTATCACATGTGCTAATTCTACCAACCAAATGAATCAAAACTACAATATCTTTCCCTCTCAATGGTTTAACTGCACACAGCATGAATTGGTCTCGGAATCTTTTAAACGGAAAATGAATTTGAAAAACATTGTTGAAAACACCAGATAAGAGTTTTAAATGTATGCTGTGGTGTTATTATTCACACACATATATACACACACATATATGCACACACACACAAGAGAAAAGTGATGGATAGCAGTGTGTAAAGAATCCTATTATCAAAAAAGGTCAATATCTCCTGTTATTACTTGGACTCCTTATTAGACAGCCAACAGAAAATCTTATAATATCTATTCATCGCCTCAGATCTATCCTTCAGTTTTCAAGATGATGGGGTCAAAAGTGTCAACTTTATACCTAACGGAGAAATTATTGGACTTCAAGAAAGCATTCTTTCTGTTATTAGACCCACCAGTTAGTGTGTCTTTCTCGAACCTAAATATCGAGATATTTTCATCAAAAAGGCACTCGCCAACGCCTAGGAAGAGGTAACGTAGAGCAGAACAAATAGAGGAGTGAAGAAGTTAACTCCTTCACACCATTGAATATCTTCAAAGAAATATCAAAAAGCTTGTAGGCATGCCCCAATATTATCAAGGAAACAAAAAACTTTACTCAATTTCCTAAACCAAGAAACTAAATCAGACAGATTTTCATCCAAATATTGAAACGTAAAGTAAGAAAAAGCATTTAAGGCTTTAACTACCCACCAGATTATATTTAATGATGGCTCTAATCAGAAGGTGATGAAAACTTGGTAAGAGAATAATGAGCTTTGGTTATTCCAATGAGAGAATAACAGAGGGTGGCGACAAGCAATGAATGATAGAAAAAGTAACATCTATTACAATTACAAAGCACTAGGGCTCAAAATGAAGTCTTCTTTGTTATATTTGTAAAAGCAATAATAGTACTAAGAATAGTAAACCCATCAAAAGAATAACTACTTAATAATTAATATACTACAATTGCATTTTAAGTAACCAAAATTGTTAAGTAAAAAATCCACAGCAAAGCTTATACTCCCTCAGTTCCTAAATAAGTGTCCAATATTTCTGTTTACGTTGTTCCAAAATGAGTGCCCACTAAGTAAAAATCCCATAATAGACCTTCACCCTTTTACCATTTTACCCTTGACTTATTATTCCTTATTTAATATGCTCACACCTTCATGGGCAACATCGGACATATCAAGAGAAACAATATTTACGATAAAGTCAATTCACTCTTCTTAATATGTGGATTGGGTGTGCGTGTTGGGTCAAACAAGACACTTACTTTTGAATAGAGGAATAGCTTTTATAGGTGGGTTTGTAGTTCCTAGAGTAAAACTCACTAAAGATTCATACTCAAGGTCGTTCAGTGAGGTCATTGAGATCACACTCTAACAAGGCATTGACATCCAACCTAAGTCTAGAAGACCAAAAGAAATCATTTCCAAACTTACGTCATTTACTATGAATGAATTCAAAAGGGCAAATAAGTACTCGATTTCCAAGCATCCTAACTTACCTAAGTACCTAAAAAAAATAAAGTTGAAATGACTTCAAAATGGTTATATCATGGAACAAAACAGCTAAATGCCACAGGCCCACAGCTATGATTTTTGCCAAAACAGTAGCCATTTTCCAGTGGATATAATTGAAATGATCATTCTCGAGTAAAAAAACGTTCAATGCTGGTGTGGTTTTGATTGAGCCAAAGCGAAATCTAAAATATTAAGAACGATTTTTTGTGGAATGTGATCAAGTACTAAGCTTAATTTTGAATTGCAACTCTTTTCTGGAACAAAATAAAATAGAAAGTCAGAATCTCTTTTAGCAAGGAGTATCTGGTTTCTAAGTTATGCTGTGAACAAGAAATGAGATCTTTCAATATCAATAATCATTGAGCACGAGACAGAAGCTCAAACTATGAAAATGCAGCAAGATTTTTACGTAAAAGGGAAAGTAAACTAGAATTGACTTATCAAGAGAAATATAATGAATTCAGTGCAGACAGGAAATATATCACAAAAGCAGCTCTAATAACATGTCCGACATGCAGTCTTACAATGCACACCTTGGCATGATTCTCATCTAAGGGTCACGACAATCTATAATTTTACCTGTTCACCCTGTTGCAGTGTTACTTACTATAACCCTAAGTAATAGAAAAAAGTAACAATCCAAGGGCATCTCATAACACAAAAGCTAATCAAATGAATTATTTAGTCAAAGTAACAGCAAAGCAAGAACATTTAAGGGGAAGAAAGAAATACAACCAATAAGCTTCAAAAATGTCAAAAATAATTATGTGTACACCAATAACAGAAACTTATAAATTCATAAAGATCTTAACCCTAGTCCAGATAAAATTCAGATAAACTGTCAAACTTTCAAAGGCCAGCACATTTAGTACAAATTAAAAAAAAAGAAAGATAATTTATACAGAAATCATTAATCGTAGGTCACAAAAGGAAACATTACCAAACCAAGTGAGTAAGGACACCAGAAATATAATTTGTATCCTCTATTTAAAATTCATACTTCAAAATAAAAATCATATCATAAGTGTATGGAAGTATGCAGATACTTAAATGATATTATGATAAACTCTCCATTAAGCCTTGTAAGCCTCAAAATTCCAAAACACTCCTACATAACATTTTAGATGCACACACACACACACACACACACACACATATATATATATATATATATATATGTATGCATAAAACTAAAAAAGAATGATCTTTGATGGACTCCCCATTAAACCTTCAAAGGCTGTCCAAGTCCAAAGCTGCCATACATAATAGATCAGGGAAAATCCAAGATTCAAACAACACCTTGACCTTAGTGTTGAAAAAATCTCAAGTGTTCAAACACTAATTAAAAGAGAGGACCAAAGATTTTTTTTTTTACAGAAACCCGTAACCCTAATTCAAGAAAGGGTTTCAGAAAACCTAGAAACCAGCCAAATCAACAATTGGGTATTTTCTTAAATAATCAATAAATCAAAAAGAGCTGCTTTATGCAAATGCAAGTAAAAACTAGAAACGGGGTAGAGGAGGATGAACTCTGATGAAGTAGCTCACCACTGCTATCTGAAATCCCGTAATCCATGATCGAGAAGGGAGAAATTCATAACAAGAGAAATCCAATTCTGCCTAAAAATCACGAAGATGAAAACGTAATTGGGTTAGTACTAATTTCAAGTAAGAAACTTAGAACATGATTTTGAGAAAAAAAAAAAAAAACTCTCATACCTTGGGTTTTCGGAGGCCGCTGCGTGTGTGTGTGAGGGAGAGAGAGAGAGAAGAAGAAGAAGAAGAAGAAGAAGCTGGGTGGAGTATTGGGCTCAGTGCGGTGGACGGCGGTTTAAGTCCACGGTGGTTCTTCTGTGTTGCGATTGGAAGATTCTATTGGGGGAGAAGACTAACGACGCCGTTTTTCGCTCAGAGTTATAATCAATAGGGTTAATTACCAAATAGTCCTCCAGTGAAACAACCATAAAAAAAGACACATAATTTGAAAAATACCCACAAGGTCCATTAATAATGCAAGAACATGCGTTGCGTGTCCTTGCTGATTTGATTTGCCGCAAATTTCTCATCTGCCACTCCTCTTAAATGAAATATTTTAATATTCAAAAGTAAAAAAAATAAAATTCTGAAATCACCGTTGTATTTGTATCATCAAATGAATCAAACTAGTATCATCTAAATATAATCTGAAGCAACTTTGATAACTATGATTCATCATTAAAAATGTTTATAATAATTATTACAAAATATCTTTTGATTAATTTGTTTCAAAACAATATTTTATATTTAAATTTTACCCAAGGATATAAAAACATAAATCACAAATAAAAGCCCATTTATAAGGAATAGTTATTATAAACATTTTTTATGAAAGATGTTGTGCATCGTATCAGCCAGCATGCATCGTTTCTTTAACATTAAAGAAGCGTCAAAGAGAATTGCATGGCACAAATTTGATAATTAGGCTTAAGACCATAATTAGTGGTGAACGAAATTTCATTCACCGAGAGCAATTTTGTGAAGTTCGTGAGTTTCGTTCATTTCATGAATGAATTTGTGAGCAAAAATTGATTTGAGCTATATGTGTATTTTGTAATTTTGACATTTTTGAAATTATATTATTGAAATAAAAATATTAAAAATGTTTATAATTTCTTTTTCTCTATAAATAGAGTCTAATTTTATAATATTTGACATAATTTTAATATTTTACTATTTAAAAATGATAAAAAAAAAATTATTGTATATATTCGATAAAATTTTAATTTTTTATATATTTAAATTTTCTCTGACGTCAAACGACGTCGTTTAGATCAAAATTTCAAAAACGTTCATTTTTTCCCTATAAATAGAGCTTAAGATTGCTAGATTATGTACATCTCTTCTTCCATACTTCCTTTCTCTATAATTAGCAAAAAAATCAAGTTTTTTTTTTTTTATTATTATGAGTAATTACGGGAATAGTTCTCATAATTCCGGAACAAATCCTGATCATGTTTGGTTCGAGCAAATGCTGGCTAACGATCCCAATTTCGTATAAAATTTTCATATGCATCATTTATTTATGAGCGCGTTATTTTCTGTTCGTTTGTTTGTGTGTTGTATTTTAATTTTTAATTTTCGTGAATGTAATGTTTTAAATTATTGTAATTTAACGTTTATTTATGAGTGTTTAATTTTTTTAAATTGTGCAATTAAGTAAAATAATAATAAAAAAATATTGTTAATGATGTTAATAAAAAATAATATTTATTAATGTATATTATTAATTGAGTTGGTCTTATAAAAAATTAGTTTTTTCTTAAGATAAGAAAAAACGTGTTTTTCAAAAGCGGGCATTATTATTCAAAACAAACGGTGGCATTTTCGTAATTACCGGTTTCCCCGTTTGTGCCAGTGTCTGTTTAACAAACTGCCAGTGTGATAAAGTGTCAGTGCATGTGTCCTGAAAATGCCATGAAAAAGTGTCGGTACCGATTTAACAAAGTCCCGATGTAACCGGCACCGGCACTTTGTTAAACCGGCACCGACACTTTTATACTGGCACTTTTATATACATGAACCGACACTCTTCACACCGGCACTGCTACACTAACACTCGGCACTGCTACACTAATATTTTTGTTGGCTCTCAATAACACAAGCACTGGCATTCAAAAAAACATGGACTGGCATTCAAAATCACGTAAACTGGCACTCAAATACACATACACTGGCACTAAAAAACCACTGGTAATCATTTTTGCTGACATTCAAAAAAACATAGACTGGCATTCCAAAAAACATGTACTGGCATTCAAAATTACGTACACTGGCATTTTCAAATTCACAAAACGCAAAAACACTGATTTGTTCTGTACCTCAAATTGTACTGGCACTTCAAAACACATACACTGGACTTCAAAACACATACACTGGCTATCAAAAATGCATAAACTGGCACTCAAATTCCCATCTGTGTGTACATAAGATTCCAGAGAGATGCAAAGTCGTAACATTCAATTTGATCTGAAAATCAGCCATGTTCCATCGAATTTTTAGAAAATTTCAGCCACACCCTAACAATTTTGGTGAGAAAATTGACCGGATGTAAGAGAAATTTAGGTTATCGAATCACCGACATCATCGTAATCCTGAGATTGAGAATTCGCCCGGGAGAGAGAATCGACATTAGGAAGCAAAACACTGAGATTCGACCAAATTGAACTTGCAAGCTGGTGTAAGGCAATTAAAGCCCTTTGACGAATTCTTCGAGTTCGGAAGGGCGGAGGGTGGAGATGGAGATGGGGGTTTGAACTGATAGGGTTCCATCTTCGTGGTCTTCTTCTAGCGCTTGGAAATTTGAGGGGAAAATGAAGGGCGGAGCCATGAGAGGAGAGAGAGAGATTGTTTTGAGTTGCGTTTTGGGTGAGGAAGACGATTTAGGGAGAGGAAACCAGTGAGGACGCCATTTGCGTTTAGAGAGAGAGAGAGGGCTCGTGAGAAACCGTTTAGAGAGAGAGAGAGAGTAGTGAGAGAGATCGAAGAGTCGACGTCTTCTTCTAAAAATCTAAAAACACGTTTTTTGTTAAGCTTAAAAAAAACTCGTTTTTTACAAGTTTTTGGCTTATTAATTTTATAATATCAAATTTCTATTAACAATATTTATGTGAATGAAAAATTTGTTCACCATTATAAAATGTAATCTGGCGTAAGCGAATTTTTGTTTACAGACCAGTTTCGTTTACCACTATGGATGAATATGCTCTAAGGAAGCCCTCGTATCAAACACTAGTACCTGACCGTGTCCAAGGACACGTGTATTTTTATTTTTTTTTTAATTAAATTTTTTTTTTAAGGGCAAAATGGGAAAGGGACAAATGTATGAGGGCAAAGTGGAAAATTTGCCGCTTGATACTGCTCATTCAACTGTAGATGGTAGATGTCTTGCTCATTCAACTGTAGATGGTAGATGTCTTATTTATACTATAGATACTAGCAATTCATTTAATGTCGCTATTAACAATTGATTTCTGATCATTTGGCATTTTACTAGATTCGCCAACTTTCTGCGGCTGAACCTAGAAAAAAATCAAAACATCCCTAACCGCGGAATTTTCGGCCTAAACATTGCTTTATAGTATATAAAAAACTAGTACATGCCCGTGTCCAAGGTTACGTGATTTTTTTTTTTTAATTTTTTTTTTAAATTTTTTTTTTTTTAAGGACAAAATGGGAAAGGGACAAATGTATTGTAGCAAAATGGTAATTTCGACAGATGGAACCATTCATACTACTGTAGCTAGTAGAGGTTCCTTTTATACTATAGATTTGATAACCCGAATAAAACCGCCCTCTATTCACCTTATCAACAAACTATAGGTTACTTCCCCTAACCATCAGTCAAATATAATATAATCAAAGAAAGAAGTAGAATATAGTAATTTATGTTATTTTATTACAATTGTATAAAACTAGTACTCCCTAACCCGTGTCAATGACACGGGACGATATTCATGTTGATCAAGTTAAAAAATATAAAGATAAACAACATTAAAATTTCCCATATATCATGAAATTGATCAAAATATAAAAATAACAATTTTTAATGGCATAGAAATACAGCGAACAAATAAGAAGCAGCGACCTTCATTTTCTCTCTAAGCTGTGGAGCTCTTGAAACTGGATCTGGGGTTAAATTTCACTCACCTTAATTCGAATGGTTGACGAAGCCTGGTACTCGTGAATGAAGTTCAATGACAATCAAAAAACCAATAACAATCAAAATATATATAAAAAAAATCTGAATAGGCAATTCTAATGGCATAGAAATACTACATATGTCCCAAAAATGAATAATCAAAAATAATTCGAATTTGCTTTTAATCAAAAGCAAATTTGAAAAAAAATATTGATCATTCATTTTTTCATTTTGGTACGGAGGAATTATAAATTAACACTTCATCATGTATATAGTTGCTTATTGGGACGTTTCTTTGGCCGACAACCGGGTCTTGATCCAGGGTCTTGAAATCATGTTCGTATATGCATCAAGACATCAAATAGTGATCAAGATATGATGTATTAAGAGAAAAGTTGATGAAGATAGTTGTAAGCACTCACGATTCCCTTTATCAGCATCATCAAAATTATGCATGGGGCATTGCCACCAAGTAGAAGTGATATCTAAAAAGTCAGCTCATTGAAATATATTAGAATTAAGAATATCACGTATTTCCGCATACATGATTAAGTCAATATGAACATAATTTACTCTCATGGGATAAACACATTCCGGTACAGAACACAGAATTTCACCAGGCTTGGACCTACTTGAATGGAGTCAAAAGCTATATCATCAAAAACATTCTTCAACTCCTGGCTTGGTTTGATGCAATGGCAGAAAAGGTGCAAAACATGGTTAGAGCAAAAACACAATTGACTTTGGCAATCAAAACCTTTAAGAGAGGATTGGATCTGTAGCAACCTTCAAAGAAATTTCATAATGTTCGCGCTTTCTTTGCCAAATACGCAGCAATTTCCTCACTGCTCCCAAAGTCATCTGAAATCACCCTTCAAAAACAAAAGCATGCAGTCATTTTTAAACGAAGGCAGTACCATTTTCCAAAAGGATATATGAGATACATAGAGACTCCATGTGAAATGCCAGGAAAAGATCAAGCAAACACACTACACCAATTTATTTCACAATAAGGCAATAATAAAGAATATCAACAATTGAAGTAAGTGTAATCTAAAATAGACAGAAACAAAAGAGCATCAAAGTGAGTGCAAAAAAAAAAAAAAAGAGGAACTAATGTGGATCTCACAGTGAACGTGCAATAACAAACAACTTAATCGAATTATGGAAGCAAATCCATAAATCTCAACGTAGAGAGGGGCACTAAAACGTACTTGAATGGCAGAAGTAAGTGAGGAAAGCAGGCATTTGTGTTGTTTTCACCACAAATAGGGGCGTGGTTGTTCGTCATACATCCATACTTGATAAACAGAACAAAACCAAAAGAGATCAAATTGAGTGGGAAAAAAAGAGAGAAATTAATGTTGATCTCACAATCAACGTGTATTAACACACAATATAATTGAATTTTGGAAGCAAACTCATAAATATCTAAACGGAAAAAGGGCAGTGAGAGTATAAAGATCAAAGTGAATATAATGATAAACCTGATTAAATTTATAATATCAAAACTAACATAACTCTCAACCAAAACAAAGAGAAACAAATTTATTGATAGTTAATTGATAATTAAAAATAAAATACATCAATCGATACCAACTAAATCTCTATTTTATGAAAATTCTTTTCCCCAAACAAACCAAGACAATGCTGCATCAATTTTTCCAAAAAGTGATTTGTATGCATACATGCGTACAATAAAAAAAAAAAAAAAACAAATCAGTTGCCAATGCTTACTTCTCTACTGAATACTTGAATAGATATTAGTACGTACCAATTTGGGATCTAAGGCCTTGCAGTCTGGAGATGATGACAGTTGAGGCAAAATGCAGTTCCAACCTCTTTCTCAAGCATTTCATCAAACACTTGGCGTGCTTCTCCCCTGATTTCTATGCACTGTAAATGTGAGCAATGCAAGAGCATGAAGAAAATGAGTTACTAACTACTGTGTGACAGGAAAATGGAGGTTAAACCAAATTCAACTCAAATCCCAAACTAAAACTGCAAAAAAAAAAAAAAAAAAAACTTCTGCCGCACTCAGACCCTTGCCTCGTCACTGCTCACAACCCATCTTCTCAAAAACAAAGCATACAGGCCTCCGTCAAGGGTGAAATTGACCCTTCATTCAGTCAAAGCGGCACATGAATACAAAAGATAACGGCTTTACTTGAATCATAAATTGGAGGAATTAACCCGTCCTATTATGATCAAGCCTCTCAGTAATGGAAACATGCTACTAAAGATCTGTATGAACAATGATTTATCGAGTTCTACCTAAAGAGTGAAATTGACATGGTCCTAAACAACAGAGAGGTGTGATTGAGCGGCGCAATTGACTTGATTAAGCTTTTGCCTTAACCTTTCATTCGTTTACAATTCTTTCCTCTGCTGCCGCTATTGCATCCATGTCTGTCGTGATCAATCAAGGGTTTTAGGGCTGGGTTTTTGTAAATGGAGTTCTTTTCTTGGTAAATGGGTTTTAACCGTTTAAGAAAAGGGGAGACCCCTTTAGATTTGGACAAACCGTTGCATTTTGGCCTCGGGAAAACTGTAGAGAAGTTATTAGTAGTGGGTTAATTAGGTTAGCAGTGGGTTAATAGGTTAGTTTTAGGCCGTCCGATCTATTTTCTGAGAATCGATCCCAGCCGCACTTTGCCAAATACGCAGCAATTTCCTCACTGCTCCCAAAGTCATCTGAAATCACCCTTCAAAAACAAAAGCATGCAGTCATTTTTAAACGAAGGCAGTACCATTTTCCAAAAGGATATATGAGATACATAGAGACTCCATGTGAGATGCCAGGAAAAGATCAAGCAAACACACTACACCAATTTATTTCACAATAAGGCAATAATAAAGAATATCAACAATTGAAGTAAGTGTAATCTAAAATAGACAGAAACAAAAGAGCATCAAAGTGAGTGCAAAAAAAAAAAAAAAGAGGAACTAATGTGGATCTCACAGTGAACGTGCAATAACAAACAACTTAATCGAATTATGGAAGCAAATCCATAAATCTCAACGTAGAGAGGGGCACTAAAACGTACTTGAATGGCAGAAGTAAGTGAGGAAAGCAGGCATTTATGTTGTTTTCACCACAAATAGGGGCGTGGTTGTTCATCATACATCCATACTTGATAAACAGAACAGAACCAAAAGAGATCAAATTGAGTGGGAAAAAAAGAGAGAAATTAATGTTGATCTCACAATCAACGTGCATTAACACACAATATAATTGAATTTTGGAAGCAAACTCATAAATATCTAAACGGAAAAAGGGCAGTGAGAGTATAAAGATCAAAGTGAATATAATGATAAACCTGATTAAATTTATAATATCAAAACTAACATAACTCTCAACCAAAACAAAGAGAAACATATTTATTGATAGTTAATTGATAATTAAAAATAAAATACATCAATCGATACCAACTAAATCTCTATTTTATGGAAATTCTTTTCCCCAAACAAACCAAGACAATGCTGCATCAATTTTTCCAAAAAGTGATTTGTATGCATACATGCATACAATAAAAAAAAAAAAAAACAAATCAGTTGCCAATGCTTACTTCTCTACTGAATACTTGAATAGATATTAGTACTTACCAATTTCGGATCCAAGGCCTTGCAGTCCGGAGATGATGACAGTTGAGGCAAAATGCAGTTCCAACCTCTTTCTCAAGCATTTCATCAAACACTTGGCGTGCTTCTCCCCTGATTTCTATGCACTGTAAATGTGAGCAATGCAAGAGTATGAAGAAAATGAGTTACTAACTACTGTGTGACAGGAAAATGGAGGTTAAACCAAATTCAACTCAAATCCCAAACTAAAACTGCAAAAAAAAAAAAAAAAAAAAAAAAAAAAAAAAAAATAATTACTCAGACCCTTTCCTCGTCACTGCTCACAACCCATCTTCTCAAAAACAAAGCATACAGGCCTCCGTCAAGGGTGAAATTGACCCTTCATTCAGTCAAAGCGGCACATGAATACAAAAGATAACGGCTTTACTTGAATCATAAATTGGAGGAATTAACCCGTCCTATTATGATCAAGCCTCTCAGTAATGGAAACATGCTACTAAAGATCTGTATGAACAATGATTTATCGAGTTCTACCTAAAGAGTGAAATTGACATGGTCCTAAACAACAGAGAGGTGTGATTGAGCGGCGCAATTGACTTGATTAAGCTTTTGCCTTAACCTTTCATTCGTTTACAATTCTTTCCTCTGCTGCTGCTATTTCATCCATGTCTGTCGTGCTCAATCAAGGGTTTTAGGGCTGGGTTTTTGTAAATGGAGTTCTTTTCTTGGTGAATGGGTTTTAACCGTTTAAGAAAAGGGGAGACCCCTTTAGATTTGGACATACCGTTGCATTTTGGCCTCGGGAAAACTGTAGAGAAGTTATTAGTAGTGGGTTAATTAGGTTAGCAGTGGGTTAATAGGTTAGTTTTAGGCCGTCCGATCTATTTTCTGAGAATCGATCCCAGCCGCACTTTGTCTAGGCGGTTACTTCCCTTTCCTATTGTAATATAGATAAGTAATTCTTGATTGGATTAGGAAAAAAATTGTTGTTAAACAGCCGTCAAATATGCTAAGAAGTTATTTTTTTTTTAAAATGTGGTAAATTCAGAACGGTATACCGGTGTGCTCCGATAATTATCGTTCCAGTGAGTAAAATGGTGCGCTCGTCGGGTAAGGGATGGACAACTATGTGATAAACAAGTGGCGAAGTTTTTTTTTTTTTTTAAGTACTTATATTTAGCACATTAATTATTTTTAGCAAAACGTTATGTTTGTCGGTATGTGATTGACGGTAAACAGTCGAAAGGACGGAAATGATCCACAAAACAATAGATAAAATGAAATAATTAAGGGATGAAAAAGGTATTTATCTTTCAAGAATGGTTGAAACAACCCATAATGAAAACCAAGAATCGGACATCTATAAATCTTGGGTCACCCGAATGGTTTTTGGTGGAAAATGGAATATCTTTTTCATTTTCCATACGTTTCTGCATCTCGTCTACGTGGATTCGACTTTTGCTTTGTGCATATACTACAGTGATAAACTAGTGTACTTGCTAGATAATTATAATAAGAGGGAGATTTCCTCCATCAAGTTTTTGGCGTCGTTGCCGGGGACTTGTGTTAGAACAAGTTAATTTTGTTAGTGTATGCTTGGTCAACTTTCTTTGAATCCTACTTTGGAACCATTGAACGACGACATTTATAAATTATGTCGGCGTCTGAAAGAGGTTGAATTAAAAGAGGGTAATCCCCTCGAAAGTGACCTAAACCCTTCTACCACCGGGGTAGAAGAGGAAAGAGCCGAGAAGGCAGTCCCACCGGCCAGACTATGCAGGAATTCTTACATCCAAAGGTAGACACATCGGTGTCTTGTATTGTGTTGTCTGATGCAGCAAAAAATTTCAAGGTGAAAGGTCAATATTTTTCCATGTTACCTAACTATTACGGCCTTTCGATCGAAAACCTTTTGACCTTTTTGAAATATTATATGAAGACAGTGTCACACTTCCCATGAAAAGAGGGAGTGACTGACGAACATATTAGATTTAAATGCTTTCCCTACACCGTGAAGGGGAATGCAATGACTTGGTTGATGATGCTTGTACCTAGGATAAGCACGTGAGATGAATTACATGATGCGTTTTTACGCAAATACTACCCCAATCCCACATTGGCCACATTTAGACAGAAAATCATTTGTTTCACACAAGAAATAGAAGAACCTTTCCATGAGGCTTGGGATAGGTTTAAGATAATGTTGGTCCAATGTCCCCACCATAATTTTCCTCTTCCATTGCTCAACCAAACGTTCTATTATGGACTTAATTATGTAAATCAGTCTATGGTTATGGTTGACAAGGTTGCGGGTGGCTTTCTAGGGGCCAAGACACCACAAGAGACTAAAGACCTTTTTGAAATGTTGGGAGCTAACTCTCAACAAAAGAGTACGAGGGGCCCTATGAGGGGTGTGCATGAGTTGAGTGCTAGCGATGGTTATACCCCAAGGCCTCCTCAAAACAACCCCTACAACAACACTTACAATCCGGGGTGGAGGCAACACCTGAATTTCTTGTGGGGAGGTAATCAAAATCAACAATTCAAGCCTCTTCACACTCCACCCCCACAAGGGCAATTTGAGTAAAGTAGGGAGCCTTGGAAGGAAGCAGTGACACAAAGCAAAAAACAGGGTAATCATCAAAAATCCACCAGAGCAAGCAAAGTCAATCATGACTATTTGGGATGAAGGTGATAAAATTGAGGAGATATTTCTTTCTTCTCTTTGCTTAGATGGTAATGAATATGATGACTATATTAAGAAAGAGAGGAGTTTGGGGGTAACACATGATGTGTTTTCTACTATTAATTTAAATTCCCCCTCCTTGAAGTGAAAACAATACCCCCATGTGTGAATTAAAAAAAAGGGAAGTGATATGAGAGACCCCGAAGGTTTTACCATTTCAATCACATTGGGGAATGTGGGGTTTAAAGGCATGATGGACCTAGGAGCTAGTATTAATTTAATGCCGTATTCTGTTTTTAGGCAACTAGGGTTGGATGACTTGAAACCTCATACAATGTCCTTACAATTAGCGGATCAATCGATCAAGCGACCTTTAGGAGTTGTAGAAGACATGTTGGTTCAATTAGCGGATCAGTCGATCATCGATAAAGCATAATGGTTGTTACTATGAGGTTAGAAGTTATTTTGAAATTCTGGAAAAACATTTATAAAGATTGTTAGAATTTCTAATGACACCCATTCAGTCACATTTGTGACTTCTCCAAAAGGTGTTAGTGCACTATAAAAAGGCTTTTCCAGCATACTTTGAAGACATACTGATTACTCTCAGCAACAATTCCTCCTAATCTATCTACAACATCCTTTTCTCTTCTACATCCATCAGCGATTTGAATTGGAGCCTTGCTCACAAATGCTTCTAACAGAGCCACAGTCATGAGAGAAACAAATCCAATAGTCAAACCATTCTTGATATCTGAAGTTTCATATCCAATAGGAACAATCAAGAACATCAACAATTCTTCCAACAAACGAAAAAAAAAAAAACTAGATATATTGGATTCGGCTTTCTTGCACAGATTTTGGTTTGAGCCATGTTTCAGCTGCGATGCTACGGGTTCAAATAGATCGAGAGAGGGGAGGCAGCTTTGATTCAAAACCAAAACCCAGATCTGGCGCTTTGACTGTCGACCGGCGACAATATGATAAGGGTATTGAAGAGGGATGAAATAAGGGGAAGCACCAATGATTTAGGAGAAAAGGGATTTGGATTTAAGAGGTGGGTTAGTGGCGAAAAAGGTTGAAATAGGGTAGAGCCTCCGGTGGCTGCCGGGTGGAAAAGATAGTGATGACAAGAGAGAAGACAAAGGCGGAGTCATGTAGACAGATTGGGTGGGGGGGTGGGGGGAGGGACAATTTACTAGAGAATGATTGTCATATTTTTGTCCCCAAACCCTTCAATTTAAAAAAAAAATTAAATTGACCCCTTCAAAACTAACGCCCATTTAAAATTAATCCAATTTGTCAATCGCGTGTACGTTGCGTGACACTTAACTGGTTTTCTTAACAAATCCGTCAAAAATCCCTATATTGATAAGATTTTGTCACGTTAGGCTCTGTTTCGCTAAAATTTGGACGTCAAGCCCCATTATATTATTCCTCCGTGGAGTTTAGGCCCCATTTTATAATTTACCATTTGTAAAATAGGATAAGTAAATGTCCATTTACATCCATGAACTAGTAGAGGTACATGGTTCATGCTCATTAAGTTGCTGGAAAATTTAGTATATAACAATAAATAAGGCTTTCTTGGATTTAACGAAATGACAAATAAATAATGAACCATAAAGTAATTAACGGGGCAGGAAATAAAGATAAACTAGAATGCGGAAATTAAAGCAAACCGAGTAATTAAAGAAGTCGAGTCTTGTGTTGGACACAATTTCCGCAAGAAGATATTGCCCCGCACTGGTGCTTACGGATTAGCGGCAATCTTCTCTCAAGATGAAACGACTTTACAGTCGTTAATAGGAGCTCTCCAAATTAACGACTTCGGCGAACAAAATTCGTGTTTGACACTTCCAGACTTTGAAGAAGACTTATGCAACAAGATGCTCTATCTTCTAACAGATGGTGTTAAGAATTCCGTTGAATTCTGTGACTGAATTTCAAATTTAGTTATATATCTAACCGAGTTCATTAACTCAGTTAAATATGTGAATCTGTGCTTCTTGTGTGAAGAGAGAAGTGATTGTGAATGAATTGAGTGAATTGATTTGTCAAATCATGGGTCTATTTATAGTATATGAAGAGATGTGGCACCCTTTAGGAATAAACACAATTGGTGCCCTTTAAATCTAGACCGTTGGATCTAAGCAAATTGGATGGAGGAGATCTGCTGGGTCGGCCCAACAGCCTTGACCCGCCTATTTGAAAAGGCATGAGTCACGCCCCACCTTTTCAAGAACCATCACAACCCAAACTGCTCCAATCCGGATCCGTCGGCCCACCTTTGCTTAACCCAACTGGGCCTCGGCCCAATCCACCAGATTTCCCAAGCGGCCCACTCGCCCAAGCCTCGACAGCCACCAGTCCATTTCTATTTGGACCGATCCACAGTCAGCCCAATCTAATCGAACCATTCCACGAACCGAACTGCACCGAGCCAACTTCCATCAAAAGTTTAAGGCTCCAATACGAAGTGTAAAATGCGCCCTAAACCGCCCATTTCGCGCTTCGCGGGTTGTGGTTCTATTTTGAGCTAGAACAAAACTAGCTCAATAGCCCACTTGGATGCATGGTTGGCCCAATGGTCCAACTAGGTTGGCCCAAGGAGATCAACTAGATGTCTCCTTCCTTGGATGGTTCCACTTAAAAACAAGCATTACTTTACATCTTTAAGCAATGTGGGATAACTATTCCATATCCCATACACTCTTCATATACCCATTTCATTTTGCATATTTTGAACATTAATTTCTCATTCACCACTAATTGATTTTGAAAAAGTAAATATATCAAATTAATCTACTCCAAATATAAATTAATAATATGCAATCAATTTTCATTTTCTTAAAATGGAACCTAATGAATTTTTTTATCAAAAATTGATCAAACCTCACTTTTACTTTTAGAAAACCAAAATTCCAACATAAGTTTCATAAGTTTCAGACTAATTATAATATGTAAACACGCTACGACTTTAAATTTTCAAATCAGTAACATAATTCAAAGTTAAAAGTTAAAAGCTTATTACTTAAATACATAGTACATTTGAAGTGGAACACCATAGGGGATGACTAAAAGTGGAGTGATGAATAAGGTCCCTTCAGCCTAAGCATATTTTCATTAAAGGACAAGAATTTTTTCGAAATTTCACAAAGTCCCTTTAATACCATGACACTAATTGAGCTATGAAATGATCATTTAAGTAAATAAACAAAAAAAAAAAAAAAAAAAAAAATTGACAATAAAATGTGTTCACATTATATCATCCTTTTCGCTAGTGTATGACAATGTGAAACAAAAACCTCAAAATTTTAGGAAAAATCTCTTTTTTTTGAAGTAGTTTGGATTTTTTTTTTTTAAAATGTGCATTAGCATTTTAGTAATCAATCGGAACTTTGTATAAAATACACAGTGACATTTTTGAAAATAACTGAAACTTTTTTAAAATGACACAGTGGCATTTTCGTAAATAACTGAAATTTATTAGCACCTTTGACACTTTTTTTAATTGAAACTGACACTTTTTATCACTGCACATGACATTTTTTAACACTAAAACTGTTACACTATTTAACAATAATACTTGCACTTAATAAACATTAACTGACACAATTTTACTCTAGACTTGATACTGAAAAATACTATTATTATTTTTGAAAAAGTGTCTGTTAATTATAAAAATGCTAGCATTTTAAATGAAGTTTCAGTTAATTACGAAAATATCACCGTAAACTTTTAAAATTAGTTTTCATATTTATTTGAAAAAACTAATTTTTCTTAGTACTTACTCCCTCCATTCCAATAATACCTTTACCATTTCTTCTCGGCACGCAAATTAAGAATTTCAAAAATGTTGTGAGTGTAATAGTAAAATAGGAGAGAGAATGAGTGAAGAAAATAGTAAATTTGAAAAATGTTGTGAGTGTAATAGTGAAATAGGAGAGAGAATGAGCGGGTGGAATAGTAAAGATTCTTTGCCAAAAAAGAAAAGATGGAGCTTTTAACGAAACGTCCTTTTGAATAATTGGGAAAGCTTTTATTGGGCGGGAGGGAGTACTCAATAAAAAGGTTGACTCCAATTTCACAATAATTACGGTCAAAACCAACCGTCCTTTTCATTGTAGACACTGGAGAAGTCCAATAAACAAATTGTTGTACAGTAGAAGCAGAGTACAAGTAGAGGAAGCTGTATCACCATTAAAATGCTTTCCCACTTGTCAACCCCACTCTCCCACACCGCCACCACCGCTCCTACTAACCTCCTCCGTCGCCGACCTCTTCTCTCCTCCTCCTCCTCCTCCCTCTCCCTCCGTAAAAGTTTCTATCTTTACCCTTCAAAGCTCTTCAATTTACGTCCACAACCACCACCGCGCGTTTCCATGGACACTCCGCCGGCTGTAACCAACCCAGATTCTTCCGTCGATTTGGTCGCCGATGGGTTGAAGAAACAGAGCTTGGGTGAGGATAAATCTGTTAAGTTGGGACTTGAAGATCTCAATTGGGACAATTCTTTTGTTCGTGAGCTGCCTGGGGATCCGAGAACCGATGTTGTGCCTCGTGAGGTGGGTGTGTTTTGTTTATTGTTTCTTTTTAAGGGTTTGGTTAATAAATTTGGATTGAAAGATTTGATGTTATTTGGTAATGGGAACGTGGGGTTATCATGTAATTGGATTTTGTACTTTGAGTTTTCAGTTTTTGCTTGGTTCATTAGATGTAAACACATTTGTATGTCTGTGTGTGTGTGTTTGTGTGCATTTTTTTCTGTAATTTGACACTGTTTTATGAGTTTCCAATTTATCACTAGAACTGATTTTAGTGAAGACTCTATGGGACCGAATCTTTCTGCCGCATATGTTAGAAATATATACTCCCTCCGTCCCGGTTTAATGTTCTTAGTTTGACTTTGCACGGGATTAAGAAAAAGTAAATGTCGTGAGTATGAAATGTAAAGTACGAGAGAGAAAGTGGGTAATGAGCTTTTGTTGTAAAAATGACAAGTGGGTCTCATTGTCCCTTTTAGGTAACAAAGCAACTAAGAATATTAAACTGAGACAAACTAAAAAGGAAAGTAAGAATCTTAAACTGGGATGGAGGGAGTAGATGTTTATATTTGGTGATATTAGATGCTTTCCTTGTTGGGATATTTCTAGTTTTGCTAGTTTTTCAAGATTCCATTTAATTTTACTCCCTTAGTTTCCCGGTCATAGTCCATTACTCCTTTTTGGATGGTCCATTTTTAAGAATCAAATTTAAAATTAAGCTACAAATATTTATATTAGGATGAAGCGGATCAGCCCTAGTGATTTTTTCCAGTAGTTGGGGAAAGAGGGAAAGTGAAGATGAAGAGTTGTCATGATTTGTTATATATCGGCTCTATAACTGATTCTAAATTGTCTATGGGAAGCAAAAAATATATTTTGTACATATTGGGCTTAAAATTTATGGACATTACTTCCGCAATAAGGGTATAGGTGAAGGGAGGATTGCTGAACAAGTTATGTGACTTAGTTTTGAATATATTAAGATGAAGTAGCAACAGTTAGATTGAATAGCTCAGAAATAAGAGAACTCATTGTCATTTGCTATAGAACTTACGGAAACTCAAGTCCATGGATGTATTTTATCTGGCAGCGTGTTATTTTAAGCTCCTGTGTGTACCATCAACTAAGTTTTCTGTTGTATATATACTACTTTAGTGAGATAAAGGCATAGTTGTTACTTATCACAATGATTCGGGGTCTCGCCAATGCTGATGCATCAGCATTACATATCATAGTACTCTTTTTAAGGGAGCTGAAATCTTGCAGCAAAGCTAGAACCCTCAAGTATATTCACATGAACATACACTCTTGCACCAAACACCTACAAAGTAATTGATTTGAAGATGTAAATCTTTGCTATTTTCTTGAGATTCTTGATCTAAATCTCTTCACCACAATTTTCGTAGTAATATGTGCACTAAATCTTGCTGTTGTTTTCAACCTGCTCCAGGCTGTGTTACCCGGACTCTTCAAATATGTTGAAGTACCCGTGTCCGACACGTATCGTGTCCGACAAGACACCCCGACACCCGCATTTTCATTCGGATACGACAAGAAAAATTAAAAAGAAAAAAAGGAGTGAGTTGACTTCATTTAAAAAATATTACAAGTTTTAATGTTGGTTTACTTAATTATACATTATATCATAGCAAAAAAAGAGTGAGTTGACTTCATTTATAAGTAAAGTATAATAAATAGACTCAATATATTTTGTTATTAACGTATCCCCGTACCCGTATCCTAATTTTAGGACAGTGTCCCCGTGTCCAATTTTTTGAGGAAAAGTGAATCCGACACTAGGATCTGTACCCGTGTCGGATACCCGATCCCGAGTCCAGGTAACATAGGCTCCAGGCGAAAAGGAAATTGTGTCAGTTAACCAAATCATATCGCAAGTAACTTTTCTAGCTATCTGAGCATTAATGAGTTTTTTTGAATGAAGCATGTGCCTGAGATGGGGTATAAAGTTTGTTTGGGACTGATGGGTGATGAAGTTGAATAAAAAAATGCAATGATTTGAAATCTGATGGCTCGTTTTGGTTATTACTATGTCTCCAAGTATTTGTAGGCAATTCCAAAATGTTTTAGGTAGTATAACGTCCATCCCAAGAGAAGAGTAGTGCTTGAGAAACGCACAAATTAAGAATAGGGTTAAAATATATGATAATTCCGTAAATTGTCCCTCACAACATAGGTGGCAAGATTTGTATTCAAACTAGGGCTGAATATTTGAAACGAGCAAACTAACTCTAATTATGCTTAGTATCGTCATTTTTTTTCGTTAAAAAGTTACCTTAAAAGGAAATGCAACTCTTCAATTGAAAACCTGAAAAGAAAAATGTATTTCTTTATTGGAATGCAGGGCGTAGTTTGTTTGTTCATACAGTGCTATGAGTGATCTCACTCTTCTTCATAAATCTATTATCGGCCTTATTATAAGCATGCCAAGCATGTTGGACAGTAGCCGTTTTGATTTCAGGGAGGTCTATTCATATACTCCCTTTGTCCCGGAAAGTTAGTTCCTCTTTTTTCATTGTTAGTTTGAATGAATTTTGAGCAATAATTTAGGTTGCTTTCAATTATCTAAATGACAATCTAAATATTGGTATTGATAGTATTTATAATGGTGTATCAATAATAAGTTGTAAATTTTCATTAGGATAAATGAAAGTAGCCTGGAGTATTGCTCAAAGTTCATTCGTAGTAACAGCAAAAAAAGAGGGACTAATTTTCCGGGACAGAGGGAGTACTTTTATATAGGTCCCTTGCTTGGTCTGGGAGTTCTTATGCGGAATCAGAATTCAGAAAGCGATTTGACTCTTTATTTTGATTGTGGAGGGAGTTATGATCAGGTTAAATGGGTGAAAGGGCTTGCTTTTCTCTTGCCAGGAGAATTATTAAAGCTTGAATTTCGAGAATTCCTCTCTACTTACCTTCCCTTGTTATAATTCCTATTAGTGTGGCAACATAAATAGAGGAGATTATGAGGGATCTTGGTTGGGACTCAGGCTGAGTTGAATTGAGATGATTATGAGGGATTTTCCTTGGAAGGACAGATATGGGCAAAAGAGATCATTTAGTAACTTGGGTGGAAGCTTGAACATTTGTTTGGTGGGTTTATGAATGGCTGTTTCCACGATAGACCGAGTCAATCAACATGAAATCGGTAACTGAATAAGGGTGGATGTTGGCATGGTGGAAAAAAAGGGCAGATCATTGCGTCCTAGATGTGTCCACTGCTATTGTGTTGTGAATAGAGGCGGTGTATTTCTGTAGTTAGAACTGCTTTTGTTAATATGGGGAAGTATTTCAAGGCCCGTCCTGCATCTTCCTTGAAAGATTGATATCACTTCACTGGCTTGTTAAATATCCTGGTCTTTGCTCACTCAACCTCATGTAGGACATATCTTTTTAATTTAGAGAAGTGTTTTGTAGTTATCATGATTGCTTGTATGGTCACTGTTTCTTTATCTTTCTCTCTGCTAACAAACTTGGTCTAACCAGTGGTTGCATTTGTATATCTTTTATAGGTACTCCACGCTTGTTATACAAAAGTCTCCCCATCTGTGAAGGTAGAGGACCCTCAGCTAGTTGCTTGGTCTGAGTCCGTTGCAGAGTTACTTGAATTAGATCCTAAAGAGTGAGTACTTGTTTTCGATTGTACTTAAAAAGAATCCCTCCCTCTCTCTTTCAGAGTGAAGTTGTCTAGTCATCTAACGATGCAGTTCACCGAAAGTAGCTCATTGGTCTAAAGTTTATTGTGAAATAATGACCAAATTTGCTTTATCCGGATTACAAGGTGAAATGTTTTTGTCGATGATATTCTGGTGTGCATTGGAAAGAAGATGAGTTCTGTTATTCTTCAACAATTAAATGTCTTAGTTGTCCAAGTACTTGAGAGATTAATGCTACTTGTCGTCGAGTTTTATCTTAATAAGCCTAAAGTATTTTGGTTTCGCAGATTCGAAAGACCAGATTTTCCCCTTCTATTCTCTGGGGCATCTCCGTTAGTAGGAGGGTAAGTACCTTTGGGCTCAACTCAATCGCAAGAGTTGTTCGTGAAATTTCATCCATCAATCATAACAATTTTTTTTAATTTGATTTTTTTTAATCAGAATTCCATATGCCCAGTGCTATGGAGGGCATCAATTTGGAAAGTGGGCAGGTCAGTTGGGTGACGGTCGGGCAATAACTCTTGGAGAGATGCTGAACTCGAAGTCCCAGAGGTGGGAACTGCAGCTCAAGGGTGCTGGGAAGACTCCATATAGTCGGTTTGCTGATGGTCTAGCAGTTCTACGAAGTAGTATCCGGGAATTTCTGTGCAGTGAAGCGATACACAGTTTAGGAATCCCCACTACACGTGCACTCTGTCTCGTCACTACAGGAAAATTCGTCGTCCGAGACATGTTCTATGAGTACGTATTACTCCCTCTGTCCCAAAATGAATGTCCGAAAAAATTTCAAAAATACTCTTGATCAAGAGCAAATTTGAAGTTTTTCGGACATTCATTTTGGGACTGAGGGAGTACAAAAGTTTGTTTTCCTCGTCTCTGACATGTTCTATGACTTTATTTTTTTTTTGCCTCACTTGGAAATTTTCGTATATTGCTTTCTCTGATGATATAAGCCTTATATTCAATACTAGTTTCTCACACTTTCTCTATCTTTTTCTTCGCCTATCACTGTTATATTTAGATTCATTAAACTGGAAACACATGATTTTTCAAGAAGATGTTATTTGTATCAGTTGGGTTTTTGTGCTATGAGATCTCTGGTGTAATCTGGAGATTACATAGTTACTTATCCTCTTTCTTATATATTTTTGATATGTATGTATTGGTCAGAACAAGTTGCTAATGATATAGCCGATAAATGGGGCTTTTTATTATATAATATCCTGATTTTTTGTTTGTTTGGAATTGCAACACAGTGGCAATGCAAAGGAAGAACCTGGTGCAATTGTCTGCAGAGTAGCCCCATCCTTTTTACGCTTTGGTTCATATCAAATACATGCATCGAGAGGAAAAGAGGACCTTGACATTGTTCGTGCTTTGGCTGACTACACAATTAGACATCACTATCCTCATATAGAGAGCATGAGCAAAAGCGAAGGTCTATCTTTCAGCACTGGAGAAGAAAATGATTCTGTTGTGGACCTGACTTCAAACAAATATGCAGGTGAATTTTTAAATTAGACTTGTTGTGGTACATTTACTGTTGATTGCAGGTGGCTTCTCCTTGCTTTGAGCTTTATGATTTCTATAAATAAAATGGTTCGGATTTTTTAAAGTAGCACTCCTACTTAATCTTATACTCCCTCCGTCCCAAAATACTTGCAGTTCTATGAGAGATTTTTTTTCCCAAAATACTTGCAGTTTTACAATTTTCCATATAACAATTTTCCATAAAACTTTGACACACTTTGCCTTAACTACCCTTATTTATGATTAGGTAGTTGTCATTGTAAAAGCATTTAGTTGCCTAGGTACTCGAATTATTTAAAGGGTAATTTAGTCTATTTGATATGTATGGATTGCTTTTCTTAATATGTGTGAGAAGTCCTAGAACAACAAGTATTTTGAGACAGAGGGAGTATGACTTTTTGTTATATTGTTAGTTTACTATACCTCTTCTTTTTGGGCTTACCATATCAGCTTGGGCGGTGGAAGTTGCTGAGCGAACTGCTTCATTGTTTGCAAAGTGGCAGGGTGTTGGCTTTACACATGGCGTGTTGAATACTGATAATATGAGTGTATTGGGTCTCACTATTGATTATGGTCCGTTTGGTTTTCTTGATGCATTCGATCCCAGTTTCACTCCAAATACCACAGATCTTCCTGGGAGAAGATACTGCTTTGCAAATCAGCCTGACATTGGTCTCTGGAATATAGCTCAGTTTTCCTCCACAATATCATCTGCTCAGTTGATAAACGACAAGGAGTCTGATTTTGCCATGGAAAGGTAGGTAAGATTTCTGGCATGTTCTGAGATACTCCCTCCGTCTTATTAAAAATGCCGCATTTGACTTGTCAACATTTCTAAGGAATGTGGTTTACTTGTTTGTACATTAGTTGTACGATGGTAAAATTGCTCTTAGACTATTTCCTTGGGACGGACCAAAAAGGAAAGTGTGACATTTATTATGGGACGGAGGGAGTAATGTTTACTTGTTACCAATTGATTGAAACTAATTATTATTTGATTTCTTTCACTAACTTTGTAGGTATGGGACCAAATTTATGGATGAGTATCAAGTCATAATGACCAAGAAACTCGGCCTACCAAAGTACAATAAGCTACTGATCAGTAAACTACTTAACAATATGGCTGTAGACAAAGTTGATTATACAAACTTTTTCCGATTATTATCCAATATCAAAGCCGACTCTAGCGTCCCAGAAGATGAATTGTTGGTTCCATTGAAGGCTGTTTTGTTGGATATGGGTAAAGAGCGCAAAGAGGCATGGACCACCTGGGTAAAATCTTATATACAAGAGGTATTTGTTCCTTTCAACTTTATTTAATTACATGAAGTTATAAAGAACACATCATTCAGTCCAATTCCAAACCCTGTAAGGGGCAGGATCATACCCTATTGTCCATAAGGACCCTCCTATGCTAAATCGTTCATTCCGAAATGGAGTCTCCAGTTGACTTTATACTAGGTATCAGAAAGAAGTCGACTCTGTAGACTTCCTTAAATGTTGCATTTAACTTGTCGAATTAAGTGGGGTCCGTGTATTTTCCTTCTCAAACAAAAAGAGTAGTGTAAACAATTAGTAGAGTGTAGGTAGGTAGTCCTCTAAAGGATTCATGGGTTTTGGGTTTAATATGGCGTTGCACGAACCACCAAAGATGAATGGAGCATAGGAGTGAAAGTAATGGACTAGTTAGCTAGGAGAGGGCAAGTATTGAGAGTGAACTTGGGGGATAATATTATTCTCTTGTTGTTGTCGTCTCAAAATGGGCTAGTCCATCTATTTATACGAGTCCTTTTACTTAGTTCACCCGCAATCTCTCCTTTTGAGCTTAACTAAGCCAAACGTCGAACCGCAGTTGGTCCACGTGTTAATTCCACTACCCAATCCTCCAACCACTACTCCATGCGATTCCCGGTTAGTTTGGTGAGGTTATCCCGTGGCACTTGCCCAATCACGTGGGAAAGTGGTTGAGGTAAAATTGCAGTTCCATTAATGGCACAAGGTTAAAGATTGAGACCTTACCGCGGTTTTCAAACCGCGTAAATTTACAGTTTCATATGTCATCGAGGCTAACATGAATCCTCGATGACATATGAGGATTCATGTTAGCCGACCTCAAATTATTTTGGGACTAAGGCTTTGTTGTTGTTGTTGTAAAGAGAATCTTGAATTGCATATTTGCGGAAGAAGTGCATCTGCGGAGAAGCGCATTCGCGGAACAAGGATGAGTCCGCGGAAGAAGTGCATTCGCGGAATAAGGATGAGTCCGCGGAAGATAGATGTTTCGCGGAACAAGGATGAGTCCGCGGAAGATAGATCTATCCGCGGAGCAAGGGTGAATGTAAGGAATTAGGGTTCGTATTTGGAATTGGGTTTTGACCGTTGCGTTTGGATAACACCCACACGGCGTCGTTTAGTAAGTAGAGTATTAATAAACTAAAAGAGCGGACATTATAACTTACGTTTTCAATTAATGGAACGATGTCGTTTATGTCTTGCCTAGAGAATTCCATTTTCTGTTTCTTAAAACGTTGTCGTTTCAGGGAGTGAGAAGGGGGCCGTTGGAACCCACGTGTTTTCTCTCTCCCTTTATCAATTCAGGTCGCCATTGTTATGGGATTATGATGAATAAACAAATATTCCATTTCTCTCTCTAAATTCTCCAATTCTCTCTCATCTCATATTCTGAACTTCTGTCTAATTTCTCTCCTCATCCAAGTCTGATTATAATTCCTTGTTCACGGTTGGGATAATTTCCAATCATTGTTCTAAGCAACGGTAATCTCTGGGATTGGTCATAACAAATCTGGTATCAGAGCGATCGATTCACGGAAAATATGGTGAATCATCAGAATACTCATATGGACGCAATGGAAGCAAACCTCAGAACTGTTGATGAGAGGTTAACTGGGCTTGAAGGTGCGCTGGAGACAAAAACCAATGAATTGAAGCAGGAGCTGAAGGAAGAGATATCAGCACTTAGCAAAGGGGTGGAAGAAGTGACACGCATACTAATGGAAATGAGGGCCAACAATGGGAAGGACAAGGTGGATGAAGCTGGAAGATGCCTGAAGGGCAATAGTAGTGCATGGTCGATATTGGGGGCTTCACCTGGAGTTGGTATGGAGAATCCAGCCACTGAGCAAAACAAACAAGGTAAGATTGGTATTGAAACCATTCATATTGATGATTCCACTGATGCTATTAAGGGTGCTGATTATGGTCATATAGCTAGATCTGAAAAGGGGGTGAATGAGAACTATAAAAAAACCTTAAATTGGAATTTCCAAAGTTTTCTGGGATTGACCATCGTGGGTGGATTCGTAAGTGTCATAAATTTTTCAAATATAGGGAGATTTCCTTGGGTGATAAGGTAGAGTTGGCTACGATGCACTTTGAAGGGAATGCAGAGTTTTGGTACCAAAATTTTTGTGGAGATTGATAGAAGTGCATGGGATGAGTTTGTAGAAATGGTGGCTATCAGATTTGGGACTCAGGCGTATCAAAACATTGAGGGTGAATTTGCTAGTTTACAGCAAGTAGGTTTAGTGGGTGAGTACCAAGATAAGTTTGAAGAACTAAGGGCCATCATGAAGGTGGAAAATGAGGGTTTAAGTGAGAGGTTCTATGTCAAAAACTTTATTAAGGGGCTCAAAGAGGAGATCAAGTATAGGGTTCAATCCCAGTTTCCTCCCACCTTAAGTCATGCAATCAACTTGGCCAGAATTGAAGAATCACATTGGGAGGTGTCAGTCAAGAAAATTAAGTCAGCTACTTATAAAACAACCTCACCCTACCCTTCATACAACCCCAGCCCCAAACCATCCCTTCCAACATCCCAGTACTCTGCCAAATCGAATATCAATAGAAACAAATCATCCACATACTCATCCCCTTCCATTAACCCCAGAACTGAAAATGCTACTCCTACCAAAAACAACTTTACCATCAAGCAACTGACTCAAGCAGAAATACAAGCAAGAAAGGAGAAAGGCCTATGCTACAACTGTGATGAGGTGTATAAGTTTGGACATAAGTGCAAGCACAAACAAATTTTCATGTTGGGAGTAGAAGGTGGAGAGGAGGAAGAGGAATGGCATGATACTTTAGACTCACCTGTGACAGACATGGAGAAGGAAGAGGTAGCAGAAGGGGACCTGGGCATCTCAGCCCATGCCTTGTCAGGTAGTACCTCTTTACAAACCCTCAAGTTTACGGGAAAAGTGGGTAATAAGAAGTTTACAATCCTTATTGATAGTGGAAGTACTCACAACTTCCTGGATTCCAACACTGCTGAGAGATTGGGATGCATGGTAACCCCTACTTATGATGTATCTGTGGCTGTAGCTGATGGGAGTAAGATACTTAGCCAAGGTGAGTGTAAAGGCTTTGTGTGGAGTATGCAGGAGGTGGAATTTAAGGGAGACATGAAGATTATCAAATTGGGGGGATGTGATGCAGTCTTAGGTATACAATGGCTCAAAACTTTAGGGCCTATTACCTTTGATTTCAGTGAGATGACCATGGGTTTCCAATGGGGAGGGAAACAGTGCAAATTGCAAGGGGCTCAGGAGGCAGTGATGCTAAAATTCATGACAGCACCAACAACTTCTAAGATGCTGAATGAACTGCCTTGTGGGGCAGTGGTACAACTTTATTCCCTAGCAGCAGTAGACAAGGAAGGTGAAGTAGACCCCAGAATTTCAATAGTGTTGAAGGATTATGAAGATGTATTTTCAGAGCCCAAGGAAATGCCACCAGTGATGAGGTTTGATCATGCTATCCCACTGAAAAATGGGAGCCAACCAGTGAATAACAGGCCTTATAGGTGTCCTTATTTTCAGAAAAATGAAATTGAGAAGATCATTAAGGAACTGCTGGATAGTGGGGTCATACAACCTAGTTCAAGCCCATTTGCTTCACCTGTAATATTAGTCAAGAAGAAGGATGGGACATGAAAGATGTGTATTGACTATAGGGGTTTAAATCAGGTGACAATTAAGGATAAATTTCCTATTCCTATCATAGATGAGCTTTTGGATGAGTTGCATGGATCCAAGGTCTATACTAAGTTGGATTTGAGGTCGGGATATCATCAAATAAGAATGAGGGAGGAAGATATTAGCAAGACTGCCTTTAAAACCCACCATGGACACTATGAATTCAAGGTGATGCCCTTTGGTCTCACAAATGCCCCAGCCACATTTCAAGCACTTATGAACTCTGTTTTTGAAGAGTTTTTGAGAAAATTCTTATTGGTCTTTTTTGATGACATATTGATCTATAGTCCTTCTATGGAATCACACTTAGAACACCTCAGATTAACCTTGGAGAAGTTAAGGGAGCATCAGTTGTTTGTGAAAAGGAGCAAGTGTTCTTTTGGAAGTAATAAAGTGGAATACTTGGGACACATAGTGACGGGAAATGGGGTTGAAACTGATCCATCCAAGATTGAAAGCATGGTAAGCTGGCCTACACCCACCAACATCAAAGGATTGAGGGGATTCCTTGGTCTAACCGGGTATTACAGGAGATTCATCAGGAATTATGGAGTCATTAGCAAGCCATTAACCTTGTTGCTGCAAAAGAATGCTTTTAATTGGAATGCTGATGCTGAGGAAGCTTTTCAGGCCTTGAAGAAAGCCATGACCACTGCACCAGTCTTGGCCTTGCCTGACTTTTCAAAGATATTTGTTTTGGAGACAGATGCAAGTTATAATGGGTTAGGGGCTGTCCTAATGCAAGAGGGAAGACCCATAGCATTTGTCAGCAAGGCCTTGGGACCAAAACACTTGGGGTTATCCACATACGAGAAAGAATTTTTAGCAATTTTATTGGCTGTAGAGAAGTGGAGGTATTACTTGTGTGGGCATACGTTTCAAATTAAAACAGACCATCAAAGTCTCAAGTATCTCATGGAACAAAGGGTGACCAGGGGATTGCAACAGAAATGGGTATCTAAGCTATTAGAATATGATTATACTATCTCTTATAAGAAGGGTGTTGATAATAGGGTGGCAAATGCTCTGTCCAGAGTACATGAAGGAACAGATAGAGGGGAATGTCAAGCTATTTCGATTGTGCAGCCACAATGGGTACAGGAGGTGATTGGAAGTTGGGAAGGAGATGCTGAGATTCAAGAAATATTGGAGGGAGTAATGTTGAACAAGGAAGATTTCTCAGATTACACTCTGAATGATGGGGTATTGAGGTTTCAGGGCAAGCTAGTTATTGGCAACAAAGGGGGACTGAGGGAGAGAATTGTTAAGGAGCTACACCATACTCTTTTGGGTGGACATTCAGGAATCCTAGGGACATGGAAGAGGGCAGCTCAGTTGTTCTATTGGCCTGGAATGAAAAGGTTTGTGAAGGAAGTAATTAGCCCTTGTGAAATTTGCCAACAAGTAAAGACTGAAACTACACTCCCAGCAGGACTGTTACAACCATTGGCCATTCCCACTAAACCTTGGTTTGATATAGCCATGGATTTCATTGAAGGACTACCCCTCTCAAACAATTGGGACTCCATTTTGGTGGTAGTGGATAGACTCACTATGCCCATTTCATACCCCTCAAACATCCATACACAGCCTATGTGGTGGCAAAGCAATTTTTCGAAAACATTTACAAGCTACATGGCCTACCTGTAACCATTACTTCTGATAGGGACACGATTTTCCTAAGACAATTTTGGCAATCTCTTTTCTTCCTCCTTGGCACAACCCTAAACTTGAGCACAGCCTATCACCCTCAAACCGATGGCCAAACTGAGAGGTTGAATCGTTGTTTGGAACAGTTCCTAAGGGCTACTACAAGAACCAAACCTATGCAATGGTCAAATTGGCTCACATTGGCTGAATGGTGGTATAATTCGAACTTTCACACAGCTCTCAAAATGACTCCCTTTGAGGCTTTGTATGGATACCCACCCCCACAAGCAATATTTAGTCATGAGCAATATTGCAAACTTGATGCTGTCACAGAATTTATGCAGGAGAGAGATAAACAAATCAGAACCTTGAGGGAGGTATTGGCTGAGGCTCAAAATAAAATGAAGCAATACGCAGATAAGGGTAGAAAAGAAAGAAATTTTCAAGGAGATTGGGTTTACCTGAAGATACAACCATATCGCCAGACTTCCTTGGCCCTCAGAAAGAACTTCAAATTGTCACCCAAGTATTTTGGCCCTTTCCAGGTAGAAGCAAACAACTCAAAAATACACCCCGTTTTTCATGTCTCATTGTTGAAGCCAAGGGTGGGAAATGCAGTGATCCCAAATCCGTCTTTGTCATTTGTGGGGGATGAAGGACAATTTTTGGTGGAGCCTGTTGCGGTGTTAGACAGAAGGTTGGTGAAGAAGGGGAATAGGCCAGCAGCTCAAGTTCTTATTCAATGGTCGAATGCGTACCCAGAAGATGCAACGTGGGAGGATTGGGAGACCATCGCTGCTAATTTTCCTCAATTTAATCCTTGAGACAAGGATTTTTCGAAGGACAGGGGAATGTAAGGAATTAGGGTTCGTATTTGGAATTGGGTTTTGACCTTTGCGTTTGGATAACACCCACACGGTGTCGTTTAGTAAGTAGAGTATTAATAAAATAAAAGAGCTGACATTATAACGTACATTTTCAATTAATGGAACGATGTCGTTTATGTCTTGCCTAGAGAATTTCATTTTCTGTTTCTTAAAACGTTGTCATTTCAGGGAGTGAGAAGGGGGCCGTTGGAACCCACGTGTTTTCTCTCTCCCTTTATCAATTCAGGTCGCCATTGTTATGGGATTATGATGAATAAACAAATATTCCATTTCTCTCTCTAAATTCTCCAATTCTCTCTCATCTCATATTCTGAACTTCTGTCTAATTTCTCTCCTCATCCAAGTCTGATTATAATTCCTTGTTCACGGTTGGGATAATTTCCAATCATTGTTCTAAGCAACGGTAATCTCTGGGATTGGTCATAACAGTGAATCCGCGGTACAAGGGCAAATCCGCGGTATGAAAGTTAATCCGTGGTATAAGAGAAGTATTGCGGAAAGAGGCGACACGTGCAAGGCAGATGTGCACTACATCAACAGAATATAGGTATATCCCACATAGGTATATCCCACATAGAGAAACTTTCTTGAAAAGCACAAGAGACTCGATTTCTGGAAAATTCCAAAATGGATCAAGAAATCACTGAGGAGGGGGTTTATGCATCATTCTGATTTTCTTGATGAGATTTGGTGCGAGAGTTTTATGTATATACTCCCTCCGCCCCATACTATTGGTTACTTATTTCCCTTTTGGGCGTCCCGCACTATTGGTTTCTATCCCAAAATGTCGATGGGAACCATTTTCCACGCTCAACAAAAATCTTTCTGCCCCACTTTCTCCCTCCTCTACTTTTCGTACTCACAACACACATTTTTTCCTTAATTTCCCGCCCATTCAATTTTTGTAACCAATAGTATGAGACGAAGGGAGTATATATATTTTTTCAATTACTCCCTCCGTCCCGCCCGAAAGGGCAATTTTGCCTCCTAGCACGGAAATTAAGAAATGAATAAGGAAAGTGATGTAAGAAAGAGAAAAAGTTTAAATGTTGTGAGTATGAAAAATTAAATAGGAGAGAGAATGAGTGGGAGGAATAGTTAGGAGAGAGAATGCTGTGAGTGTAAAAGTAAAGTAGGAGAGAGAATGAGTGGGGTAGGAAGAGTATAAAAATAATAAAAACTTTCCTTTTTGGGGTTGTGCCCTTTTAAATGGGACGCTCAAAAAGGAAATTTGTGCCCTTTCGAGCGGGACGGAGGGAGTATTTCTTTTCCTTATGTTTTTTGTTTACCTGTGCAGCTATCTGCTAGTGATATTTCAGTCGAGGAAAGGAAAGCTTCAATGAATTCTGTGAATCCAAAGTATATTCTGAGGAACTATCTATGCCAGAGTGCAATAGATGCAGCAGAACAAGGAGATTTTGAAGAGGTTAGAAGGGTGCTTAAAGTGATGGAACGGCCATATGATGAGCAACCTGGAATGGAAAAATATGCCCGTTTGCCTCCAGCCTGGGCTTACCGTCCAGGTGTGTGCATGCTCTCATGTTCATCATGAATTACTCACACTTATTACTTTGTGCTTCTCTATACAAATTCTTTAGAAAGAGAGTATAGTATAGTATGTTGTATATAACAGGATCACATTTTCGCCCCTTGTAGTTCTGGTGTAAGATGTTCTTTCGTAAATTTGTTTTGCCTGTAGAGAGAGAAAGAACATTGAATTAGAGACGATAAGCTCGAAAAAAATGGAGTGCGGGGCATGTTTAGTTTGTTGTATATGTTGAAACTGTCTCAAGTTGTGTGGATTTTGCACCCAGAAAGCAGGTATCATGTGATGGTGCATTCATTCTATTTCTTCTCTATGTTCCTTGTTGCTGCTGTCAGTCGTGTTCCTTGTAACATAAATCTGCTGGTGTGCTTGAAAAACATGTTCGCCTAGAGGGCCGTGCAAGTACTCTCCCATGATGCCGCTAGCCGAGCCAAATAATACCTTCTTCCCGATGGTCTTTCCTGTTGGTTGATGGTTGTGTATGTCTCCACCGCGAACCGGGAGTGTACTGGCGGAACTCTAGCACGACAGTATCTGCAACCATAAACATAACATCAATAACCAGCGATAGGGATTACTTGTTGACAATCAAATCTAATGCACAGCGAAAAAAGAATGTCCGAATTTGCTCTTGACCAAGAGCGAATTTGAACATTCTTTTTGGGATCGAGGGAGTTGCGAATGCCTTTGATCTTTGATCTCACTTTCATACATTCTTGTGTTGATTTCAACCATTAAGGCATACATACAAGCTTCATAAAAAATTAACATGCTGTAATACAAAAATAACAATGTTTACAAATGCTCTTATACCAATGTAAACCGTTGGATTCATTAATGTATCGGTAACCATTTTCAAAATAGTATAAACACAATCAAATTTTCATCACTTTTTGGTCAAATTTCGACTTAGTTGACCATATTCGACTTTCATTCTAGGATAAAGGGAGTAGTCTTTTAAGGCGAACATCTAAGTAATAAATGTCTCCTTTGGTCCTTTAATTTGTAGCTTGGACCGGAGGTATCTTGTACTATCGTTGTTAAAAAATGAACTATCATTGTGCTTTCACTCGACACGCCTTAATTTCTCTCTTTTTGTGCGCCGATGAGCACATTGAACTATCCACGTGGCTGAGAGCCCTCACAACCCAGGCACAACAACACAATTATCAGAGGCCATATTGCTAGACCTTTAGATAATCTGAGTTCAATCCTATTTTCCATATTTCATTTGTGCAGTATTTGTGTGGGATGTCTTATGTGTATTCATCATCATCATCATTTTCCGGTAGGCTATGTAGTATTACTGCAACGCGAAAACCGGGGAAAAACTTTTGACGAAGGAGGATGTAATAGCCCACGTCAAAGGAGAGAATACTACTCCCCCCGTCCCTAAAAGATTGTCCTGTTGTACATTTTGCAATTATTAAGGAAGAGTTTCACCTTCTTGTACCTTAGTAGATTTGCACTAACATTCATGCCTAAGCTTAAAAATGGGACATACTTTTTGGGACAAGTCAAAATGGCAAATGAGACAATCTTTCAGGGACGGAGGGAGCCCATCAACCAGAACGGTGTTGATCTCCTTCCATTTATTGTGTTGACTTCCATTTTTATTCTTCGGCGATCCAAGTTTTAAACCTATACAAAATTGTGACGAAATCACGTGAACCACTTTTGTGTAACATATTTTGTACCATTGATGATCCAACGGTTGTGTATTACTGTGCTAATGTTATGCTGATATCATCAAAGATGTATAGCCGTTGATTTCGTCTTTTTTTTTTTCCATTCAACAACTCATCTGTAGTAAACCAGATTAAACAAGATTCTTACATTCAAGAATCTTGCTATTAATTTTATTATGAATGGCGTTGGAATGAAGATGAACATAAGGTGTTTGTTTGAATGCCTCTAACAACTTTATATCTCTCTTTATGATTGATTTTTGAATTTACTCCGCAGAATTTTGATACCCTTTTTGCCTTTATAGTGAGTGCTCTAAACCTCTGGCACTTTTGCCAATGAGTAATGCAGGATGCCCCAATTTTTGCCGCCATCCTCCTAAATGAATATTCGAATTTCATTTGAAGGACATTCTGAAAAATGTTCATTCTCATCATAATTTAATGGCAAAGTGCATAAATATTCTTATTATTCATTTCTTAAACATTTAGTTTTGCAATTGTAAAATAACTAGTGAATTTTTTTTGGTAAAAAACATTTAAAGATGATTGGGAGGGCTAGGAAATCCATGATTTGAGATTCCCCCTACTGACCACCTTTAATAAGAGAATTCCGGTATAGGAGGAATCCGGTTGGGATAAATCTAAACCATACTATCTATATTATAATAATGCTCGGGAATAACTGCAAGACAAAGAACGGCTATGATCTATCTTTAACCACCATAAAGAGCGGCTGTGATTATCTTCAGGAATAACTTTCTATTGACTTTAAAGAAGGGTCCAGATTAATCCATAACCGCCCTCATCTAATGGCTAATATTGAATCTAAGGGTTGACAATGAGCGGTTTCCTTTATTCATTTTTTTTTTTGTGGCAAAAATCATATTTTCATCACTGAACAATAACATTTTTCAAAATGTTCTCACTGTACTATTTTTTTTTTCAAAATGTTCTCACTGAACTTTTACATTTTTCAAAATGTTCTCACTCTGTTAACAAATTCGCTTAAAATTTAACGAAATCTAGCCACATTAAATATGCATGATTAAAAAATTAAAAAAATCATTAATTGTATTTTAATTGTGCTTCAATCAAAGTTCTAAGATTTTATGTACATATAAAATATTTTAAATTATAATTATAATTAGTCACTTTAGTGAAATTTTAGAAGAGAAAAAACAAATCGAATTGGAATGTTTCATAGCTTGAATCAAATATTAAGATTGTAGTTTAACAAAAAAAAAATTACATTCTTTAATCGAGTTAATCAATTTAACTATTAAGTTCAAATCAAGTAAGGCTAAATATTATCTCAATGATGCTACTGATGTTCAGGTGATGATATAAAACTTTAACTATACATTAAGGTAATCGATCTCTCCATAACCCCCTGTCGCATAATACGTTATACACTTTTATTTTATAGGACCGATCAAATTTATACTGTCACCGTGCCATTGGCACGGGTAAAAGTACTAGTTATGTATATGATTCAACCTGCCAATTATTAACCAACTTATTAGAAATACAAGATAGCCAATTAGAAATGTCACAATTACCAAAAAAGACCAATTTTTGGGACAAAATTTTCCCTAAAATGGACATTCATTTAAGGACAGGGGAAGTAATTTTTATGAATACAGAATTCAGCTACTCAATTTTGATTTATTCCTTGGTTAGAAAAATGCTATGCAATATAAGGTGTGGTTAATATTCTTTGAGGAAATCAGATAACGATTTCAGGGTGTTTTTCATTTCTGTATAGATTCTTTGGATCTTGAATGCTGTGTTTAGAGTGTGCTTGATACCTTTTTGATGGTTATCCCCTACGGAACCAAAAGCTTCCTCTTTGTGTTGTAAAACCTGGTGGTAATGTATAAGTAGAACTATTATCTTTACCGATAATGTCCATGCTCGGCCGTGCCAGCCTTCTTGCTCGGCCGTGCTCCCATCATTACTCGGCCGTGCCGCATGTGGTTGATGTTGTGAAGCTTCTGTTTCGCCACGCTCGGCAGAGTCTTGGCCATGCTCGGCCGAGCACATGCTGTGCAGTCCAAACTCTTCTGATGCTTGGGAATTCTGACCTGTCGCTCCCCATCTTCCTCATTATCGTCGAGACTTGACCCATCGACCCATGTGCTACATCAGTTCACCACTAAACGGAATCCACCGAATAAATAAAGAACAAGAAAGAAGGCACAAAGCTCAACTTTTATATTATAATCAACTCAAAATTCAACCGTCCATTACAAAGACATGTCTAGGTATTTATAGATTGCTTGGAACATCCCTCCGAGTCTAGGAATAATTAAGATTCTAAAGGATTAAGCTAACAGTTATTATTAAGAGTTAAGAAATAGAAACGTCAAAAGACATGATAAACATCAAGATGTAGTCGATTTTTGGACGAATCTGGCTTTCAGCCTATCCTCCCTCAAAATAGTCACAACTTATTCTAGAAAAATCCAAATGATGATCCTAAAAATGCAATAGTTTATTTAAAATACTTGTAAAACCAAAATCTGAATGAAGTTGATGTCATTGGTGAGGTAAACCAGGCAGACCTTTGTTGAATGGCATGAATAATGTTGAAATCTATGGGAGGAATCTCTAGTTGGTGAGGAAAACAAGGGTCTGTCTTATAGTAAAACCTCTGATGCTCGAAATTTTTGATTTATCCTGTCGTAACCATGTCGGAGACTCCTATTTTATTCTTGTTGATGGCTAAGGCACACATCTCCTACTTTTCTTTTAGGGTTAAACTTATTTATGGTACAAAAAGAAGCTCAGAACAAGACATTCTCCTCTCCCATAATCACAACTTGACTGTAAATGTCAGAAAGAAAGATTAATTACCCAGCTAAAGTTAGCTGTGGCTCAAGTACCAATAGATATTTGTTTAATTACATTAATTAATCAATCAATTAATTAATAATCCAAAGCATAATTCAAGGGTGGTCTCATGTGACTTTCTCACATGACACATCAAAGCTTGAGATCTACTCCCTCCGTCCCACGTGAATGAACACTTATTTTCTTTTTAGGACGTCCCACGTGAATGGACACTGCCCAAAATGGAAAAAAATATTCACTATTCCCTCCATTCATTCTCTCTCCTACTTCACTTTTACACTCACAACATTCTCTCTCATAACTATTCCTCCCACTCATTTTCTCTCCTATTTAATTCTTCATACTCACAAACACCTCCTCCACCTATTTCTCTCTCTTACTTTTTCTTAATTCCCACACCCAAAAAGCTAGTGACCATTCACATGAAGCGGAGGGAGTATACATTAGTCAAATTAGCCTCTCACATGATCAAAGTTCCAACTTGCTAGTAGATAACAAGGAATTTTGTCAAGTAGTGCTTCCATCTATTAAAAAGTTGAGCATACATAAAATTATTAGGTCAAGAAGCCATACTCCCTCCGTCCCAAAATAAATATTCATTTTACTCTTCTTTTGAAAGAATTAGACATTTTTTTTAAAAGAGCAAATTTGAAAATTTTGGACATTTATTTTGAAACGGAAAGACAGTATACTTTACACATGCATATGATTTTGTCCTTAGTTTTAGGAAAGTGTGTAACTAAAGGTGTTCCAAATCATTGTCACTTAGACTCTCACCTTTTCATAGTCTATGTAATCAACTTTATAAGTAGCCTAAACGCGTTTGTAAAAGATGAAAACCTACTCCAACATTTACTCATTCATTCCTGTCCAATATAAATGTCTATATATTTTTGTTTTTATCAAGAACAAAAATGTACATTTATTTTTAGATGGGGATAGGAGTGGAAATGGTTTGGTTCAAACTGCGATTTTAAGTCGAACCGAGCCAAATCGTGTAGTTTGGTTCGGTTTTTAGACATAAGTGATTTAGCTCGGTTTGAGAAATTAACAAATCACGTGGTTCAGCTCAACTTGGAGTTTGACACTCCTAAACTGAACCAAGCCAAACCGAGCCTAACCGTTCTATGATACTTTAAGATTGTTATTTGTAATTTTCATATGGTATGTTTTGTATTCTACTTTAAAGATTGTTCTATGATTGTTGTTTGGTGATTGGTATTTGATACTTTAGTTTCAAAGTAATCAAGTTATGCTTGTATTTATTCTAAGTACTTATTTATATTCATTAGTCATAAAATAGTTAACAAAAAAAGATTATGGTTTGAAATGCGGTTTGGACCGTGGTCTGAACCGCAAATCAAACCACGGTTTAGACCGAACCAAACCGAATCATACCGGTTTGGTTTAGCTCGTTCTGAATTTTTTTATGATTTAACTCGGTTTGAAATTTCTCCAAACCGATGCTAGCGGTTTGACTTAAATTTGTCCAAACCAAGCTAAACCGAACCATTTCCACCCCTAGACGGGGAGATAAATAAAATCCCCAAAAAGCACACAATGTTGACTATATGTGACTGCACTTTGCACTTATTTAGTTACATTAAACTACTTAGTATTACAGATCACACATGATTTGTCAGGTTTAGCACAAGCTTACAACCAAGAAGCATGTTTATTTTTTCTTCCCCCAACTTTGTTTTAAAAGAAACCCTTTCTCTTCATTTGAATTAAACATTTTCCCATTGATCATCATCAACCTAGCTAGAACAACAATGTCAAACAGATCACACAAAGCTGCATTGCCATTATTTCTATTTTCGTTAATTTTCTTCCATAATCTATTCTTGTGTTCTTCATTATCTTTCAATAATGAAAGATCGAAGAATTTTCCTAGGAAAATTTTTCAATCAAGAAAGTTGCTCGTTGTTTCTGTCAACCCACTTTCTACTGATCTAAAGAAGTTGAAGGGAGCGATGAAGGAGGCGGAGACAAGCGTGGATGCTAGTCTAAGGAATAAGCCACCAAGCACTTCAAATCCTATTCAGAACAAGTGATATATATATATGATCTTCTTGATTAATTTGTAGAATTATCTTTTGTTTTCTCTTTTCTTTTCAGAGATGTTGATGAAGGAGAAAATCATTACTCTTTCTCCATTTTTGCAGATTATTATTGTTATAATTAATGTATTTATTTAGGATTAGATTGGGAGGAATTGCATTTTTCTCCCATTTATCTATTTTTATTAGGAATTAGTTGCTCTTTAATTTCCTTTTGTTGGATCCTTTTACAAGGAATCCAATCCATGTAACTTCTTGATGGATTAGAATTATGATTCTTGAAGTTTCATTTAAATTACTCTTAACAATCTTCATTCAACTTATGGATGATTTGATGAGTACATTACAATCATAATATCAAATCTTTATTTTTGTTTTTCGTTTTCACGAATCTCCATGAAATAGAACAGATTTTAGAATGATACGTATGCAAGTTATTTTTTATTTCTCCCTTCAAATCTTTTTATTTGTCATACAGTTTCCATCGTATAGGGATAAAAGGCTTTGTTGTTGTTGTTGTGGTATCCATCGTCACACTAGCTTCAAGAAAGCAAGTAAAATGGTTCATGTGTCAATAACATAACGGAGTTGATCACATCAAAACAAAGGCAAATAAGAGGTTTACACTCGTTTTACAAATTAATGGAATTAACCGGTTAAAGGTACAATCCCTTTTAAAGACGCTTTCACGTGGCAGTCTTGTAATAACTTAAGACATTTATTAATTTAAAAAACCCATTTTTAAGAGGTTTTGACCAATAAATCCTTTAGCTAAATGAATACTACCTTTAAGAACTGACATTTTCAAATCTCACAATAAGTCCCTGAACCATTTAGCCCCTATCACTCTATTTTTTACAATTGTGTGATTGTGATTTTACAGTTGTGTAATTTCACAGTTATGTGATTTAGGAGTTATATGATTTTACAATTATAATAAATTGATTTTCCCTCAAAATTTTAAAATCCAATATCTCAAAATCTATAAATCGAAAAAATAATTTGAAACCATCGTATTAATCGTATCATCAAAATGAATCAAACAAGTACATTCAAGATATAATTCAAATTAAAAAAATAAAATTCATTTTTCATTTGTAAAAAATCATTTTCATTTCTCAATTGATTTAACAGTTGTATGATTACACAATTGTTTGATTTCACAGTTGTTTGATTTCACAATTGTGTCATTTTTCATTTTTCACTTGTAAAATTATTTCTCAATTGATTTCACAGTTGTATGATTGCAGAGTTATGTGATTTCACAGTTGTTTGATTTCATAATTGTGTGATGCTATATGCCCTTTAAATAGTTGAGAAATCAATTTATTATAATTGTTACTTAATTTCTTAGATGTTTAATTTTTTTTTAAAAAAAAACTAGGACATTCATTTCTCATTTGTTCATAATTGAGTATAAAAACTGATAAATTCATAGTTCAATTTTTCACAATTGATGAGTCAATTTCTCATTTTCTTAACGGTAACGATGAATTTGTTGTCACATAACCTTAGGAATAATATAGATAAATTGATTTCACGGTTGTATGATTTCACAGTCAAGTGATGTTATTACCCATTAAATAGTTGAGAAATTAATTTATTATAATTGATACTCAATTTCTTAGATGCTTAAATTAAAAAAAACTAAGAATCCATTTCTCATTTGTTCATAATTGAGCATAAAAATTGATAAATCCATCTCTCAATTTTTCACAATTGATGACTCAATTTCTCAATTACTTAATTGTAGCGATGAATTTGTTCTTACAAAACTTTAATAACATAGATAAATTGATTTCACAGTTGTGTGATGACATTGCCCTTTAAACAGTTGAGAAATCAATTGATCACAATTGATACTCAATTTATCAAATGTTTAAGTTTAAAAAACTGAGACATCCATTTCACATTTGTTTATAATTGAGTATAAGAACTAATAAATTCAGCTCTTAATTTTTCACAATTGATCCTCAATTTCTCAGATGCTTAAGTTTAAAGATGAATTGTTGAATATCCTTTAAACAATTGAGAAATCTATTTCTCATATATTTAATTTAAAGACGAGTGTGTTGTAACGTACCATTTAAATAAATGAGAAATAAATTTTGCATATGTTTGAACTAAAGATGAGTATGTTATCACATTCCCTTTAAATAAATAAAAATTAAATTTTCTCATTGATGACTCAATTTCTCAGTTGTTTAAAGGTAAACATGAATTTGTCAAATAACATAGATAAATTGATTTCATGGTTCTGTGATTTCATACGCCCCTTAAATTTGATAAAATCATTTCTCAACTATTCGCATGCCCCTTAACACATGCGACATTTATTCAGTAATGGAAGAAGTATTAAAAGTCACAATTTATTTATTGAACCAAATTGCATAATCATTTTTTCCTATCACTTCAAGTTGATCACTTATGTCGATTTATCTTTTCCCAAGTTAAGTAAACCCCTTTCAATCGAATGATCGATTCCTAGGATTCCTTCCCCAATTTTATCTAGAGAAAATTACGCCCTAATCCCTCAATATAACTTAATCTACGTCATAAGACAATGAATTATCATATTTATTTCCTAATCCTACATCATAATATAATTAACCATATAATCCCTCTAACAAAAAATAAAAATCCCAACCATCTTAAATTACACCCACTTTCCCCAATACCCAAATAAAACCCTACCCTCCTCTCTCTCTCTCTCTCATGTCATTTTCTCTCTTTCACTTTCTCTCTCTACCCCATCTCTCTCTCTCACACACACAACACATACTCTGTCACCTCTCTCCACTTTCTCTCTACCCACCCTCATTTTCTCAACTCCGGTGAACCCCTCCCCTCTCTCCGGCGACCGTCTCCATCCCAACTCCGGCGATCGTCTCCCTCCTCAACTTCGGCGCCCGTCTCCTCCTACTCCGGCAGTTGTCTCCGGTGCCTCTTCTCCGGGAATCAACTCCCTTTTATATCTCCGGCCACTGTCTCTTCTCCGGGAATCAACTCCGGTGCATCATCACCGCCTTCTCACTCCTTTCTGCCTCCCTCTTCAACAACACTCTCCAGATCTTACTGTCACACACAAAACAAGCTTGTCTCCCTCTCAGGCAATTGTCTCCCAACACCGGCGAACCACCCCTCCCCTCCCTCTCAGCAAATCGTCTCCCTCCCAACTCCGGCGACCTTCTCTCTCCTCAACTCTGGCGTTCGTCTCCCTTCCTTGATCTGAGCAATACTAAGCTCATTAGGCGTTTTTCCATATGATTTTTTTTTTGCAGAAGAAAAAAATTGATGTCAATGGCGTTTTTGCAAAAGTGATAATAAACAAAATTACTGATAATAAGCTCATTTGTGTTGGTCTCTGAGTGGTTAAGGATTACTTTATAATAACAAAATCAAAAAAAAAATTGAACCCATTTGGTGTTTTGGTGTTGGTTTCTGAGAGAGAGAGAAGTGGGTTTCCAGTGAGAGAGAGAGAGAGAGAAGTGAGTTTCCAGTGAGAGTGAGAAAAGAAAGAAAATTGATAAACAAGAACAAACGAAGAGAAAGTAAATGATGTCAAAGAGAAACCAACAGAGAACAAAATTGATAAACCCAAAGAGTTTAGTGGTTTTTTTTTTTTTTTGCAATTTTTCCTTAAATTAACCTAAAATTAATGTTCAAAGTTCCTTTGTAGTAACATAAAAAAGTTGGACATTTATATGTGTACAACAGAGAACAACTAAAAAAAGTCTCAATTGTTGGTCGTGTTCTTAGAATTGACAATTGAGACCTTATTCTAAGTTCTCAATTGTTTTGTCACCGGAGTTGGTGGTCGCTTGATCGCGTTCTTAGTAGTTTAGTTGACAATCGAGAACTTACTGATAAGTTCTCAGTTGTTTGGTTGCGAGAATTGGTAGTCACCGTAGTTGATCGTGTTCTCAGTTGTTTGGTTGCCAGAGTTGATCGTGTTCTTAGTAGAGACAACTGAGAACTTATTTATAAGTTAAGTTCTCAGTTGTTTGGTCGCCGGAGAGGTCGCCGAAGTTGGTGATCATCGGAGTTAATCGTGTTCTTAGTAGTTTAGTTGACAACTGAGAACTTACTGATAAGTTCTCAATTGTTTAGTCACCGGAGTTGATCGTGTTCTTAGTAGTTTAGTTGACAACTGAGAACTTAATGATAAGTTCTCAGTTGTTTAGTCGCCGGAGTTGGTGATCGTCGGACTTGATCGTGTTCTTAGTAGTTTAGTTGACAACTGAGAACTTACTGATAAGTTCTCAGTTGTTTGGTCGTCGGAGAGGTCGCCGAAGTTGGTAGTCGCCGGAGTTAAATGTGTTCTTAGTAGTTTAGTTGACAACCGAGAACTTACTGATAAGTTAAGTTCTCAGTTGTTTGGTCGCCGGAGAAACTTACTGATAAGTTAAGTTCTCGATTGTTTGGTCGCCGGAGTTGGTAGTCGATTGTGTTCTTAGTAGTTTAGTTGACAACTGAGAACTTACTGATAAGTTAAGTTCTCAGTTGTTTGGTCGCTGGAGAGGTCGCCGGCGTTAAAAAAAAAAAAAAGTCACCGGAGTTGGTCGCCGGAGTTGATGATTGCCGAAAGTGTTGACTTGAGAAGATGGGGAGGGGGTGACCTAAGGTGATGGTGGTTGGAGAGAAATTAAATTGATAAAGAGGGTGGGCTAAGTGAAATGATAGGAGGGTGAACTTAGTAAAATGATGGGAGGGTGTACTTGTTAAGTTAGAGATTATATGGTTAAGGAAAATACAACTTATCCTAAGAGGTAGTATTGCTTTGTTAGAGGGATTATATGGTAAATGCCTCTTTTATCTTAAAAACAAAGATAAAAGGGCTAATTAGTCAATTTTCAAAAGAAAAATTACTTCAATTGTGGCCCATATAGATTCACTTGTGATTTCACCATTGCCTTGAATGATACAAGTTTTCAGGCGGTCCAAGAGCAGTTCTTTGACCTCTAGCTACAATTGGGGAAAACTACACCATCAGACGTAATTGGAAAAACTAACCTGCTCAACCAGAGGGAAAGAAACATATCCATAAATGCCTTGAACCAAGCAGATTGAGTAGCCTTCTCTGATGGTGGTCGCCCAACCAATTTCGTTTGCTCTCTTCCAACATGTTCTAAGAGCTTTTTCTCTTCTGCATTAAGAAAATGGCTCGAAATTGAGTTACCCACAATAGGATTAATATGATTATCATGTTGCCATTGGACTATTATGTATATATATAGAGAGAGAGAAAGAAAGGATTGCACATGATGACGTGAGGGTAGGGGTAATTTTGTTATTTAGAATTATTTTAATGAGGGTCAGGGACTCTACGGGAGTATTGATTTCAACCCAATGATCCTTAGGTAAAATTTGACATGTGATGTTTTTATGTCAAAAAAGAGGAAGTATAGGCACGCTATAATTGATCTCTATATAAGGAAGTAATGTTTTGTTGAGTTAAAAGCAAGGATACACTATACTCCCTTCGTCCCAATAGTAGCTTCCCATTTTGCCATTTTGGGTGTCCCGTTAATAGCTTCCACTTTCCTTTTTTGGCAAAGGAATCTTTACTATTCCCTCCACTCATTCTCTCTCCTACATTATTTTAATACTCACAACACCATTATAATTTACTATTCCCTCCACTCATTCTCTCTCCTATTTTCAAATTACACTCACAACATTTTTTCTTCCCACCCATTTTATTAATTTGCGTGCAAGGCAAAAAACGGGCAGCTTCTATTGGGACGGAGGGAGTATATTAGACTAAGTTGCGAATCTATAACTTTTCCCCCGTCAGGTGCACAAATTACACTAAATTTTCAAATTATACTTATCTTCTATTTAATTACAATAATCATAATATTCTATGAAACACATGTGTTAGGTGTTAGTGGTGCAATGAGAGGAGACCCTTGTGACATTGCTAAATTGCACGCCTAGCGCAACTTCAGCGTCCCCATTGCACCACTAACACTTGTAATTTTCTTTGAAGTACCTTTGTTAAGCTTCATTCTTACTTTTCATCATATTCAAAGTTAAGTCTCTGAAATTTTAAGTCATACCAGTCAGCTTTCGTTTGTTTGATTATTAGTTCATTAAACCTGGAACTCTACTTTCGTAAAAAAGAACCACCTATTGATTATTAAATTTCAGATTTGCAACTCGACCCCAACCGTTCCAAATTCGTGGATTGGTGTTGTGCACTGCATATGGGCAATCAACATCTAGGTCGCGGTTAGATCAACTCAAGTTATTTGACCTGCACCCATTAAGAGGAAAGTACCTTTTTTGTCTTTAAAGTTTTTACCTTTTTGTCCACAAACTAATGTTTTACCTAAAAATCATTAAATTTGCCTATAAAGGATTAGTTTGCCCTCCCACTCTTCAGTCTTCACCCTATTGGCCTATCCTATAACGTAAAACCCAGATTCCTAAAGAGAATTGTTATTCACCCCCGCAAGTTTACTTAATACCCCCGCATTACTATTTTCAAAAAAATACCATTAATTGAAATGACTTTATTACCCTCACTAATATGTTGCCCACCACTGCTCACCACCACCACCACCCACTCCCGCAACCATCCACCACCCACCACCGCCACCACCCATCATCGCCATCGTCTCTATTGTCACCACTGCTCACCACCACCCTCCCATTCTTTCCTCCTCAATCATTTAGAATCCAAACAACAAAACAATGAATTAATCTTATTGTAAACCCAAGCAATAATCATTACCAAAAATCAAAGATAACTTTATTTTAAAACAGAAACCCAAATCTGGGTTCATCCATTTTTTCAATTAAAAAGAAAAATTCAGATCTTGGCCAAGTTGGCTGCTTGCTTCGATTTCGAGATTGAGAGAGAGAAAGAATGTAAGACAATGAAGGGAAGGGGAAAGAAGAGAAGTGAAGTGACTGCTAGGTTGAGATCTAGAGAAGTGAAGAAAGAGAGAGAGAGAGAGAGAGATATGGTAGACTTGGAGTTCAGCCAAATCAAAGGGGCAATTTTGAAAATCAAAACCCCTTCGTCGGCCTGTGTTTGCAGGAACGAAGCTAAGCTCAAACTCTGCAACAACAATGGTGTTAGTTCTATCAAAGAAGCAAAAATAGTAGAGACAAATACAGTCTGAACGACCTTAAAAGCATAGGAAATCAACTCAAAAAAAAATTAAAGGGTATAATAGTAATAATAGGGGTGTAATTTTAATTTTTAGAAGTAAACTTAGTAATACGGGGGTATTAAGTAATCTTGCGGGGTGAATAACAATTCTCGTTCCTAAATCAAACACAAGCCCTAGCCCGTGTCTTCAACCAATGCCGACCTCCACCCTAACCCTACGCTCTAAACCACAACACCAACACTTACATCACTTCTCCTTGCAAGAGCCATCAATTCCGAGCAAGAACAAAGAAATTCGGCCAAGATTGCATCAAAATCTGACCAACCTCCATTAATTCAGGCCAAGGTTGTGAAAGTGCTTCGGTCAACCCAGTCTTGGTAACCCGTTTCAACCCGTTAAATATTATCTATCAAGTTGGGTTAGGTCGGGTAATTAGTGAGACGAATCAAGTGAGTTGGCGCGGGTAACGGGTTGTGATTGCCATGCCTAAACCCAGCTCCTATTTCTCTATTCTGGCCGTCTAAGCTCCTCTCTCTATCACCACCCACAATCATGAAGCTTTCCCTTACCTAAGTCTCGCTATGTCATTGAATATGCAATGGGGATGATTGATGAAAATCTGGGCTGCAAATTAAATGTGCCCTGGGGATTGGATTGCTCTTGGCTTGGAGTAGAGCATTCAAGAAAGTGGATCTCTCATATCTTAAAAGGTGACGCGAGTTACATCGTTGATTTCGTGGATCTATTTTGGTTTCAAAATCTGAAGGCATGAAATTGATTTTTTTTTTTTTCAAATTTGATGGTTTGAATGGTAGTTGCTGAATGAAGAATGCAATTTTTGGTTCTTAAGGTGTGTGTCTATGCGAGAAATGTACCATATTTGTCCCTAAACCTAAATTACTTTAAGTTTTACCTTTTTCCTAAACAATTTTTTTTTACCTTTTCATCCTTGACCTATCGTTTTAAGGATGATGTAGTCCCTCCAGTTAACGGGCGTTTAATAATCCGTTAAATTCGCTGATGTGTCATAGTGATATGACATTTTTGCTTACATGACATACATCTGAGGTTATGTTGGTATTTCTGTAAATTATAGGGGGCAAAATGTAATAAAAATCAAAACACTCACACCCCCCACACTTTCTCTCTCTCTACTTTCTCTCTCCACCCTACCCATCTCCGGCAACCCATCAACAAAAGCACACGCAACCCCCTTCCCAATAGCCGCCCCAACGCCTCCTGCCCAACTTCCTCCTCCGTCGTTTGCAATCCCAGCACCGTTCCTCATCTCTCCGCCAAACCACCATGTTCACAGCCACCACACCGCCGCAACCATATCTCACCACCGCCACTCTGCACTGCCACCACCACCTTCTTACAATAGCACCATTTTTTTCTAAATACTTACTAATTTATTATACTTGTCTTAAATTATAAATAATAATTTTAATATTTTGTATTATTTATAATAAATTATAAATTTTATTTATAATTTATTCCTTAACACCTCCACACCCACCATCAGACATCACCACCACATCAACATCATCACCACCACTATCAACGCCAAATCAATCACACCACTGTCACCATCTAATATCAGTATTGACCCAATAACACTCTCAAACAATCACCCGCCAAGATAAATTTCCCCTATTCTTCCTATTCAAAATCTCTCAGGAAATGTTCATATTTCATATTTTTCAGGAAAATTCATAATCTGTTTGCACTCAACATGTGTCTATTGTCTTCCCCGGTCTCTGGTTCATCAAAATTTCTACCATTTTTCTACAATTACCATATAATTCACCAGAAACCTCACAAAATAATCTAATCTAAAACAAAACAAAAATCTAACAAATTATTAAAATGATAAACAGATTCCAAATCCAATAACAAAACCCTTACCACCCTTAAAAACTGAATTTATCAATACGAAAAATATCAGCTGTCACCTTATACAAAAGGATTTCCTCTTCAAACCCAGATCATCAAACACAATTCAAAAAAAAAAAAAAAAACCCAGATACTCAAATCAAGAAAAGAACCCAAAATTCCCAATTTCGGTTTCAGCCAACCTAAATTCACTACCAGAAAAAGGTCATTTAGCGACGGAAATTTCCGCCGCTAAAATTATATTTCCGTCGCTAAAATAAATCACCGACGGAAAAATTCCGTCGGTGGTCCGCCGCTACCACTGTCCGCAAAGGTTCGACGGGTCAATTTCCGCTATTTTTTTTTCTTTTACCGACGGAAATTAATTCCGCCGGTGAATTAATGGTTTCACGACGGAAAATTCCGCCGCTATATTAATTTAATTTAATTAAATTTTCATTTTATGGAAATTTCATTCATTGTAATAAAAATTAATTTAATTAAATTAATTTCGGCGGAAATTTCCGTCGCCGTAATAAAATTTAAATTAAAATTAAATTATTTCAATGGCGGAAATTACCGTCGCCGAAATTATTTAATTTTAATTTAAATTTTATTACAAATGACGGAAATTTCCGCCTACGAAATTAAAAATTAAATAAAAATTAAATGATTATAGCGGCGAAAATTCCGTCGCCGAAATTAATTTATTTAATTAATTTTTATTTCAAGATAATTTCGCGACGGAAAATTCCGTCGCCGATTCTCAAATAAATTTAAAAAATAATTTAAAATATCAATAAACCAAAATTTTTTGTACTGATATAACATTTCAATTTATAAAACTAAAACTATAAAAACTAAAATTCAAATATCACTACTCAAATAAAAAAAACTAAATACCACCGTACCAATTCTGGGAGGGGGAGGGGGAGAGGGGGAGGGGGAGAGGGGGAGAGGGGGAGGGGGGGAGGGTGAGCGGGGAGAGGGGTGGAGCGGGGAGAGGCGGGAGGGGCTTCCGCGGTACCAAATGTCTCAAATGTTTACAAACAAGTATAAATTAATACAAAAATGTCTAAAAATGTCCGCAATCAACCTCGGGGGACGCCGGAAATTACCCCGGGAGTCCCGGCCGAGATGAGCCATCAACGCCGCCAATTGTCTTTGAGTCTCGCATGCCGTCTCGAATCTCGCATGACGTCGATCGTTCTCCTCCCCGCATCCGCGTCTCGAACCGCCAAAGCATCCGCAAGCTTTGCCCGCTCGCGTTTCTCCTCCTCCAACGCAGCCTCCAGAGTGTCGACCCTGATCATGAAACGTGGCCGGGCTACATTTCGCCGACGGCCGGCCGACGCCGACGGCATTGCCGCCCGTAATCCCCATCCCTAACACTCGGGCTCCTCTCCTTGGATGTCCCCGAGAGGTGACCTCGTGCCAAACATCGTGCACGAAGGGGACGGGCTCGCCGGAGGCGTTCCTTCTGGGAACAACGGCGGCTTGATATGCAAACAAAATAAAACAAACAATTATAATCATATACACAATGTAAGGTACATAAATAAATTTACATATTCAAAATCAAGTCATTTAATGGTAGTTTACTTACAAAGGCGTAGTGCATCGATCGTCAACCCATTGCGGAGGTTGATCGGGCGCCGTAGAATTCCGAATATGGGTGCTAGCGTAAACATCCACAAAACCGATATTCGGACCATACTCCCTTTCCTATAAATAAAATAAGCGAGATTATTACTTTGAAATTGTATATATAAATGCAACATTTAAACCGATTTAAAAGCATGCATACACTACATTTACACTAAAACTATGGATTTCATAGCATCAACATTGGCTCCCACTAACATACGTACATAAACCTATTTAAAAGCATCCATACACTACCGAATTTAAATTAACATACATACCATGCGGTCGTGATGCTCGCGACCGTGAGCGTCCCCCCGTATGCAACGCCGCCGACCCCGAGGAGCCTCGCTCTATTGGCCTTGGCCTGTTCGGATATAGCCTTCGCCGCAGCGACCCCCAATATTCGCAAAATTGACCAAACACCTCATCGGTCATAAAAGTAGGACACAAGGGCTGTTCTCCCGCCGCGAGCCGAGTAGTATAATAATTTTTCTTCGTGGTACCTATAAAAAATATGAATATCTCGTAAACATATAATGATGACATTATAAAATTAAAAGAGTATAATCATTGTTAATTAAACTAATTAAGGATAGATAAATATGTTACAAATAAAATCCTTAAATAGCTTGTGAGCCTCGCTCATCGTAAACATATCTAGCCGTCGCATCGCCGATGTCCGGCGCCCAATAATATTTAGCCTACAACATATAATGATAACATTACAAAACTAAAAGAGTACAATCATTATTAATTATAACATTTTAATAACAAACTAACATTTAAGTTTTAAACAAAAACCATTAACACATTACCTTAAACTCATCCCACGCATCGTCCTTCTGCCTCTCGTGGCAATTTTTTCCAGCTTGGGCCAAAACTCGGTCATTTTTCGAGACCGCCGCATTGCCCGATCTTAGTCCCCGGGTGGGGTATCCACCTACAAACCTCGCCAAGTATATTTATACAATAACATTTTAACTTAAATAATGAATTATATATAAAGCAAAAAGGAACCAACTTATATCAAATTAATGAAGAGTTACTTACCGGTCATAAAGTGATGATATCCCGACCAATATCCTCCTCGTAATCGACGTAGTCCGAGTATCGCCCCGCAGGTGGAGCTAGTACTACCGCGTGAAGGGTCGACATCATCGCTACCGGATCGGGACTGGCCAAGGCCCCAAGAATAAATGTGTAAATAGGCTTAGTCTTCTTACCCTTGCCCTTTCTACTAGAACTCATATCAGTATTACAAGAAAATATTAAAATATACAACTTTAACAATAGGAAACAATATATTCACAATACATCTAAAACTTTAAAGTTCTAATAATCTAAAGCATTCACAATACATATAAAACTTTAAACTATTAATAATATAAAGCATTCACAATACATATAAAACTTTAAAGTTCTAATAATCTAAAGCATTCACAATATATATAAAACGACGGATATTAAAAATAATCTAAAGCATTCACAATACATATGAAACTTTAAAGTTCTAATAATCTAAAGCATTCACAATACATATAAAACTTTAAAGTTCTAATAATCTAAAGCATTCACAATACAATTTTAAACTTTAAACTATTATTAATCTTCGTCCCCATCATCATCACCGGACTCGAATTACTATAAAACTCGAGTTCTTCATCTTCGCCTTCGGACTACGATGAATCAAACTCGGTTCCTCTTCCTCTTCCTCTTCCTCTTCCTCTTCCTCTTCCTCTTCCTCCGATTCATCAATATCAATGTGCGCGAGATGACCCGAACGAGGCGGGGAGTTGGCAAATTCACCGGTAAGATATCCTCCTCGGGTTCATCAACATTTTGAGGAATATGAGTGACATCATCTAATGGATGATTAGCCGATGAAACGTTAGGTGGCACCGGAATTTCATCCTCTTGATAGGGTGTTTCTAATGACGACTCTGTAGTTGTCGACGAGGGTAGGTTGTCAATCATGCTCCTAGCCTTGGTCATCCAAATGTACCCCACAATCCGTCTGTCGCGGACGAGGGTAGTGGAGTCATGTATACCGTTGTGCTTGAGATGCTAAGATGAAGACGTCGTCGCCATTATGTCCGGACGAGTCCTTTACATCGACGAGGTCAAATATGGGGTGCTTCTTAACACCTCGCACAAAGATCCCGCCAATCACAATTGAACAAGACAACACTGTTTCTACCGAAATACTCCACCTCGACTACTTCTTTCAGACGCCATAATAATCATTCCCTATAAGCTTCACACCGCTATTCCACGTCAATTTAGAGCCCCGTAAGCTTTGGTATGAAACACATAGCCATTCACGAAATAACCGTTGTATAAATGAACGTTCAAGTACGGAGATGATGCTAAATGTCTTAACCTCGCAGCCTTGGCATCACCCGGATGTTCAAATTTATCTATAAGACAATATTGTAACCAATTTAATACAATTTTAAGATTGAATGTTTAAAGAAGTGTATAGAATAAATTTGAATGAAACGAAATATTTACATATTTCCTTAGCCGCTTGGAAATTCTCTTTCGTCCTAGTTGCGATGAGTTCTGGAGATAAATCCCGAGCTAAATCTTCAAACATTCTCGCAATAGGGTTAAACAAGGCATTTCATATGCAGTAATTAAACATGCATAATTTAATCGACGAGGCGTAAACATAACATCAATGACTTACTTGATATATTCCCCAACCTCGTCGCAGCTTAAGAAGAACATACGTTTCGACCGCGGCAAACTCTTTAGCGGTTAACGTACGCTGTACCAACCCGTTTGCCGAGCAACCGACTGTGGGATGAAAATACGTAGATGTTTCCCTTAGACGGAAAACCACCATCGTAATTGCGGCCAACCCTAGTCAATCTCGTATCAACATCGGGAGGAAAATATGTTCCGACAAAGGCAACAATCTCATCTATGATAACAAACTCAAATTGAGGCCTCGACTACGGCCCTATTGCTCATCTTCCTTTTCAATTGGCCTAGATACCTAAAAGTCATTCGTAGATTAAAACATAAATAATGTTAAAGAAGGTATATTGTTAATGCTCAAATTATTTAGAAATAGAATAAATTCAATTACCTCTCAAATGGATACATCCATCTCGTATTGAACCGGACCACCGACTCTAGCTTCGTATGCCAAGTGGACCGGTAAATGCTCCATAGAATCAAAGAATGAAGGAGGAAATATCTTCTCAAGTTTGCACAAAGTCACTACGATGCTCTCCTCAAGCTTTTTCATGTGATCAACACGCAAAGTGTGGTCGATGTTAACGCTCGGAAAAACTCACTTAACTCGTTAACGCCACCCGTATATTGTCGTGCAAGAGACCCCGAGAGCAATCGGAAGTAGCCTATCCAAAGAAAACGTGGCAATCGTGACTCTTCAAACCCCGCACTTTCCCCTCCTCTACATTGACACAGCTTACCAATGTTAGACGCGTAACCATCCTAAGCCTTAAATCCTTGAGCCATTTCAGAGGAGGAGCTTCTTTTCCTTTGTAAGCACGTATTGAGCCATCGGTCTAACCGGTTTACCATTGACGTATACCAAGTCTAAGGCCGGCCGCTTACAGAGTTCCTTAAGGTCCTTTCGAGCTTTTTCGTTGTCTTTAGTTGTTCGCTTGAACTCCCTCACCGTGTTAAAAACATTATCGAATACATTCTTCTCCATGTGCATCACGTCAAGGTTATGTCGAATGAGATTTGTTTTCCAAAGTATGGCAGCCTCCCAAAATATACTCCTCTTGATCCAAGCATGGGTAGTCCCAAACCCTTGTATGTTGGTCTTCGAAAACTTTTTCCCCCACCGAGGATCGGGCAATCTAGATACCTCCTCATAGACCGTGTCACCACTTAAACGAATGGGGCCTCATCATGGTCAATCTTGTTCTTTTTAAACGCATTCTTCCGGGTCCCGAATGGGTGGTCCTCCCAAGAAATTGTCTATGGCAATCGAACCAACATGGTTTTCCGTGAGTGCGTGAGCGTGAAAGACTTTGTGTCACTCATACAATACGGACAGCCAACTTCCCGTGGGTGCTCCAACCCGATAACATCCCATATGCAGGGAAGTCATTAATCGTCCACATCAACGCAGCCTTCATGCCGAAATTCTCTCGCTTGAAAGCATCCCACGTTTCGACCCCATCCTCCCAAAGTCGCTTCAATTCGTCCATCAAAGGTCGGAGATAGACGTCAATGTTCCTCCTGTGGTCAAGCTTGGGCCTGGGATGAATAACGACAAGAACATGTAGGGATCACTCATACACAACTGTGGCGGAAGATTGTAGACAAGTGGCTATAACCGACCAACAAGAGTAAGATTTTGCCCCAGACCAAACGGATTGAAACCATCGGAGCGGATGCATAACCGTATATTTCTTGCTTCGTACGCAAAGTCGTGATAAGTCTCATCAAAGTGTTTCCATGCCTCCCCATCACCGGGATGAATCAACACACCCTCTTCACGCAAACTTTCCTTATGCCAACGCATTGCCTCTGCAGAGATTTAGACGCGTAGAGGCGTTGCAGCCTTGGAATCAACGGCATGTAACGCAACCGCTTATGTGGTCTGCTTTTCTTGTGTTTTGAACTCCCCTCCGATTTGGCTTATATCTACTTTGTCCGCAAATTGAACACTCGTCTTCTCGTGAATCTTCCTTGTAGAATAGCATGCGATCATTCTTACACGCATCAATCTTTTCATAACATAGCCCAATCCGCCCAACCAACTTCTTTGTCTCATAAAAGTTTGTAACCATCTTATTCTCTTTCGGCAACATCCGCTTAATTGCTTTCATGATACGATTATAAGCAGATCGGCTAATATTGCACCGCCCTTTATGTTAAGGAGCTCACCACACCTCCAACACACCGATCTCGCAACCCTGGATAGACCTTCTCTTTTGCAGAGTCCATAGCATCAATAAATTTCTTGGCCGCAGGGGTTGGTTCTTGCCGTTGGTTCTCTCGACCAATCGAAGGAAGGACCGCCGCATCCCTAACCATATCTTCCATATTCAAAGGTGGTTCTTCATTGTCCCGAATAATAGGTTCGGGTTCGGGAGGTACATGAATATTCTCTGGGATTATTCGCAACATTTGTGCGCAATCTCACTCACCATGACGGGTCCACCGTTTGTACCCAACTTCAAACCCGTTACGCAAAAGATGTTTCTGAGTCTCGATCAAGCTTAGATACTTGACATTACAACACTTGTCGCATGGACACCTAATCTTACCATCCTTATCCATGTGACCGGTTTTATTTAATTGAGCAAATTCAACAAACCCTTTCAACCCTCTATAGGGTATAGGGTATAGGGTATAGTGTATAGGGTATAGGGTATATATAGTGTATAGGGGTATAGGGTATAGGGTATAGGGTATAGGGTTTAGGGTATAGGGTATAGGGTATAGGGTATAGGGTATATGGTATAGGATATAGGGTATAGGGTATAGTGGCATATATGGTATAGGTATAAGTATAGTGTATAGGGGTATAGGGTATAGGGTATAGGGTATAGGGTATAGGGTATAGGGTATAGGGTATAGGGTATAGGGTATAGTGTATAGTGTATAGGGTATAGTGTATAGGGTATAGGGTAATAGGGTATAGGGTATAGGGTATAGGGTTTAGGGTATAGGGTATAGGGTATAGGGTATAGGGTATAGGGTATATGGTATAGGATATAGGGTATAGGGTATAGGGCATAGGGCATAGGGCATAGGGCATAGGGCGCCATAGGCATGGGCATAGGCATAGGGCATAGGGTATAGGGTATAGGGGTATAGGAGTATAGGGTATAGGGTATAGGGTATAGGGTATAGGGTATAGGGTATATATAGTGTATAGTATATAGGGTATTAGGTTTAGGATTTATAATTTATTTATTTTTTCAAAAATAATATTTATTGACTCATATTTATTTTTTTGAGAGTAATTTAAAATAACTTTCATATTTTATATAAATAAAAATAATGGCATTATAAAATTAAAATTAATAAATATTTATGATTTATTTATTTTTTCAAAAATATCATAAATATTTATGATATTTTAATGTTTTTTAGTTTGTTATTTTGTTAATTAGTTCTAAAAATAAACAAAAATTACATTTTATTATCAAGAATTCGGAATTTTCCGTCGCCGATAAATAAAAAATATTAAATTATCGGCGGCGCAAATATTTCGTCGGTGTTTAATAAAAAAAAAAAAACATTTAATTTCACCGTCGGAAATATTCCGTCTGTGTAATATTTCAAAAAGAAAAATAAAAAATATTTTAATTTCACCGTCGGAATATTTCCGACGCTGATAAATAAAAAAATAAAAATATGATATATTTTCACCGGCGGAATAATTCCGTCGCTGATAAATATTTAGCGGCGGAATATTCCGTCGGTAAATCAACCGCCAAATTAGCGGCGGAAATAAACGAATATTCGAGGAATATTCGTTTTATCGGCGGAATTTAGCGGCGGAATTAAATTCCGTCGCTAAATTTGACGCCAAAAATTTTCCGACGCTGAAGCCTATATTCCGCCGCTATTTAGCGACGGAATCTGTCCGTCGCTGATAATTCCGTCGCTAAATGACCTGTTTCTGGTAGTGATTCATGCATTTAATTCATCATAATGCAGAAATCCCATATCATAAAAATTGAATAAACAACAAAACCTAATTGGGAGAAAAATCCCAACCGTTACCTCTGTTTATCTCTCTCTCTCTCTCTCTCTCCCTCCCTCCTCTTAGTTCTTGCAATTCTTGGCCTTAGCACCTCCACACCCACCATCGAGGAGACGGGGGTGATAAACCCGGCGTTTCAGATCCGATGGGCAGGCGACATGTGATGGCGGTGGTTGCCGGTTGGGGGTGTTGGCGGTGGAGAAAGGGCATGAGGAAGTGAAGAGAAGAAGAAGAAGAAACGCAGAGAGAGAGAGAGAGAGAGAGAAGAGAAGAAGAAGAAACGCAGAGAGAGAGAGAGAGAGAGAGAGAGAGAGAGAGAGAGAGAGAGAGAGAGAGAGAGAGAGAGAGAGAGAGAGAGAGAGAGAGAGAGAGAGAGAGAGAGAGAGGGATTGAGGGATTTGAATTTTTTTGATTTAAACCATTTAGTTTATCATTTTGCAATTTTATCCTTCAAATATTCACATCAGCAAACATTACCTAATAATGATTCCACGTAAGCAAAAATGCCATATTACTTTGACACATCAGCGAGTTTAACGGATTATTAAACGCCCGTTAACTGGAGGGACTACATCATCCTTAAAACGATAGATCAAGGATGAAAAGGTAAAAAAATTGTTTAGGGACGAAAAGGTAAAACTTAAAGTACTTTAGGAACGAAAATGATACTTTTCTCGTGTCTATGCTGTGGGTTTTTGAAATTTTGTTTGTTGATGAATGAATTTACGGGGTTGAAATGGTTGTTGTTGAAATTGAAGGATTGCAATTCTGGGTTCTTAAGTTCTCATTAATTGGGAAAATTTCTGTTTTTGAATGTGTAATTTTTCTTCCTACCCATCTCGATTTCGGTATTGACGCATTAGGGTTTTTTATCTGGGTTCACTTTGATTTTGGGTTTTCGAATGTTATTTTTGGGTTTCCAGATATGACAATTTGGCTGTGGTGGCGACGGCGACAGTAGCTTTGATGAGGATGGATTTGGTGGTGATTGTGATGATTATGGTGGTAGTGGTGGTGGTGGTGGTGGTAATGGTAATGGTGATGGAGGTGGGAAAAATGGTGAAGAGTTTGAGATGAATTCATGTTTCAAATTTTTACACTTATACCCCTTCATTTAATTGAAATTTCCTTATTAGCATTTCACTTGATTAATCAGTGCCACATATATGCAAACAAATGATATCACTGTGTCACATAAGCTAGATTTAACGGCTAAATGACAGCAATTAAACGGAAAGACAAAATAATTCTAAAATAGACAAGTTTAAAAACTTTTAGATAAAAAAAGTTAGTTTACGAACAAAAGATAAAAACATACTGTAATAAAATGTTTAATGGCAATAAAGGTACTTTACTCCAGCCACCAATAACGACCCGGACATGTTAGTCATTAAATTTGAGCTGATGCACCCTGAATTCCAAATTCATGGTTACCTTGTTACAGCACGATCACTGTGAAATGCTCATTATCAGTTTCGCCCATGATTGGCATCTCGTTATGGTAAGAACCCTAGAAAGATAATTACTGCGCTCTACTGAGATCAATATCCCCAATCCCTGGTAAGTTTGCGATCTCTTGTTTCCTTCTCCGGGATTTGCTCTTTCATATTTACAATTACACTACTTTGACTGTTTTCAATGCAATCAAAATTGAAAAAAGTCCATACTAGGGTTGGGATTTCAGTAGTTTTCGGTTCTTGTTGGATTTCAACTTGTTGCATTTGAGTGAGATTAACCAATTGTCTTCTATTTACCCTAGTTCAGTCTGATTGGAACGCTAACATGATCGAGATCCCTATATGATTTAATGGAGGTTTTACATTTTTTTTGGAGGAAATGCTATTTCAATCACACTATAAGCCCTAAATTGTTATCTCAATTCCAAGTACCACTTTTGTGTATCAGTAATTAGCAATGATTCAACATCATCCAATGGCTTAGATTCTTATTGATTTATAACAACCTATTGAAACTTTGATTTATGACAAACACATTCCTATTGATTCATAACAACCTATTGAAAGTATGATTTAGCTATTCATATTGGAAGTTTTATGTTGCTTTGCTTAGATTTGACATGATTAACAGCTCAAGAAATGAAAGCTTGCATACTTATTTGAAAAGTGTCTTGACTTGGACTGTTTTGCTGTCAAAATAGGAGACTGTCACCATTAAGCTTGTACGAGATGTTGAATCATAAGTGTTGGAAAGACAAGCCGGAGTTATTGAATTTTCCTTCCTTCTTGTAGGTACTTTTGACGTATCAAAATCAACATTGCAAATAGTGATGCAGAAACAAATTTGGCTATTTTCGCTGTTTTACATAGAAAGAGTTAGCAGAAGCCACAAATGGGTTCAAGGAGTTTTTAAGGTAATGATGCATATAACTTCCAAATATCTTGTTGTCGTGGAGATATTGGTTAGAGTGGTTCAAATCTTCAAGATTGCGAAAAGGAATTCAGAACTGAAGTTAATGCGATTGCCCAGACATATCATAAGAAATTTGGTTTGTCTGCTCCAGTTTTATAACGAGGGGGTGGGTGGGGTTCACCGTCTATTGGTTTATGAGTATTGAGTATGAGTAGTGGTTGTCTAACAAGCTTCCTGTATGGTGGTGATAAGAAACCCAGTTGGAAACAGAGGAATCATATTGCTACCTTCATAAAGAGTGCAGCACTCAGATTTTCCATTGTGATATAAAGCCTCAGAATGTACTTCTGTATTATTATCACAATGCTAGGATATCTGACTTTGGGTGCGCACCACCAGAATGGTTCAGGAGCACCCTAATAATTGCAAAGGTTGATGTATGTAGCTTTGTTGTCTTACTCCTAGAGATCATTTCGTGCCGAAGGAGCTTAGAGGATTTGGAGACTGATGGATCTGAAAAATTAATTTTAACTGATTGGGCCTGGGATTTCCATCAAGAAAGAAAGACGAGTACTTTAGTTGAAAGTGATGAGGAGGCCTCGAATGATTGAAAGAAGCTAGAGAGATTTCTGATGGTTGCTATTTGTTGTGAGCAAAAAAATCCATGATTAAGGCCTACGATGAGGCAGGTCTCTCAGATGATCGAAGGAGTTATTCAAGTAGCTAAGCAGCTTTTTCCATCCCGATGTTCCTCCAATGGTTAAGATTGCTTCTTTGGCGTTCACCTTTCACTTGGTGATCAGTTGTTATCCTTGTAATATATGCAGATTTCTTTCACTAAACAAGTCTATATATATTACCTACATTCATGGCAATAAAACTCGACCTGATGTTTTTGTTTCTTATTTTCTTCCTGATGGCATCTTCATTTTGTATTTTTCCTCCCTATTTCATCTTTGGCAAAAGCTAATGACACAGTAGCCATGGGTTCATTCCTTCCCGCGACTAACACTGTCACCTTGTGGTATTTCCGGTCCGGGAATATTGCTTTTGACTTCCAATAATCCAGGGAAGCGATCTCTTTGTTCTTATGACCTGGCAATAACATGGTCTACTTTGCAAGGAATGCACGTTCTGGTGCCAAGGGGGTCAAAACTGGAGCTAACAGCGAACCACAGCTTATCCTCACAGACCCTTGAGGTGAAAATTATGGAAATCTGATCCCTTTCTAATCAAATTGTATATGGTATCATGAATGATGCTGGTCTGTAGTTGAGAGTTTGCTTCTTTGCACCTTTGGTATGTAGCAGTAGCATCTTCTTAGTTTCCGTATATTACTTTCCATGAACTAGTTCCTGAACTTAAACTTTATTTTTGTATTTTGCAGGTGACATTTATTTTCATGAATCGAGTACTTTGATTATCTCTCTGACATTTGGCCGGCAAAGGTAAACGTCCTTATGCTTTACCTTTATGATACAACTAATCATCGTGCTTAATGCTGACTAGAATGCCTATACTATAATTATCACATCATCCTTTTATCCAATTCCATTTTTAGTTTGGCCATCTTCATCATTTCTTTTATCTGTTATTTTTTTCACTGTTATTCTTGTCCTATGATCTTTCTCAACCTGCGTTTTTCTTGAGGACACATGTATGCTTCTCCAACCCCCTGCTTGGCCCATCTTTAATGCAACTGTTAAGATTTACGCAATGAAAACATAAAAATAAAATCGACACAAGGAAGATTTGGCAGACTTGGGGATGATGTTTATGAACTTGTTAGTTTAGGACTGAATGTGCATTAGGGCCCCTTTTAGGTTCACCTCTTGTGATAGTATTTAGTTCAGTAAAGTAAACATCAATGCATGTGGTTATGCATTTTAATTTATTAATTTGGTGGTAAATGGAGGTAAAATACATTGAATGAACCTTCTTACTCACTGAACTGAAGTATAAAAGAAACTAAATGCTTACATAGCTAGCCCATTGCAAAAGCTATTCAAAAGCGGACTATGTGAATACGTCACAGCAAAAAGAAAATACTATAAATTCTAATACTAATAACTTTTCACTTACCAACTAAAGCTGGGAAAATGCAGTATACTTTCTTAACGGAGACATCTTAGCCTGAAATAGAGAAAGGGGAGGGACATAGGGGCTCAGGGACTTGAATAGTGCCTTCAAGCATTTGAGCAACCTTTCTCATCGTTGGTCTCATGTACGGATCTTCTTGTATACACCAAATACCAATCTTCACAAACATTTCAAGTTTCCTTCTCTCACTCAACGCCTCGAAACTATTATCAACAAACCCATTCAGTTTCCCTTGCTGAAAGCAATCCCAAACCCAATCAGTCGAAATTGGTTTCTCTTCATCACCACCAGTTTCAAAGTACTCCACGCTTCTTCTGCACGAAATAATTTCAAGTAGCAGCACCCCAAAGCTATACACATCCACCTTTACAGTGACTGGGGTGTTTCTGAACCATTCCGGTGCAACATACCCTTTTGTTCCTCGGATTGCAGTATTTGTTCTAGTCTGATTGATCCTTAAAACCTTTGACAATCCAAAGTCTGATATCCGAGGTTCATAATATCATCCAGTAGCACATTTTGAGGCTTTATATCGCAATGGATAATCTGAGTGCTGCATTCCTCATGAAGATAGGAAAGTCCCCTTGCAACCCCTAAGGCAATATGGATCCTCTGTCTCCAAACGTGGTTTCTTATCAGAAAAAAAAGGAAGCTTGCTAGGGTGCCGTTACTCATGTACTCGTAAACCAGTAGACGATGCTCTCCTTCATAGCCAAATTCTACTAGATTGACCAAATTTTTGTGATGATTTTTGCCAATAACTTCCACCTCAGTTTTAAATTCTTAATCTCCACTTTCTACCATTTTCTCCATCTTATTTACAGCAACAAATTTTCTAGAGGTTGTGCCTATTATCCCTTATAGACTATCCCAAAAGCACCCCTTCCTAATTCTTCCTTGAACCCATTTGTTGCTTCAGCTAGCTCTCTGTAGCTAAAGCAGTGCAAGTTAGTTTCAACTGGTTTACTACCTTCATGAAGTTTTATGCTTTTCTTTCGATGGATAAGGAAGTAGCCCAAACAAGCTGCAATGATCAATATGAAATTGACAAACACCGAGCTTCCCAAGAGCACTGACACCACGAGGACCAACGACCTCCGGACCTTCATCTTTTGTGGAGCTAGAGGAACACCGGGATATTGAGGCAGGCTATGTTACCCGGACACGGTATCCGGGATCCGACACGGACACGGATCCTAGTGTCGGATACAATTTTCTTAATAATTTTGGACACCGGGACACCATCCTAAATTTGGACACGGATACGGGATACGATAATAAAGACACGGGTACGGGATGGGATACGATAATACCAAAATACTCTTCATATCAAGAAAAATAACATTGTCTCCTCCAACAACTATATCTCAGCTTATAAAAGGAAGACTCCTTGACTGAAGCTCCTGTCCTTCAACCCACAACCTTTGCAACCTTTCTCAAACCCTTGTATACCTACAAACCTGCAAACAATCATCAAAACAAACTTCAGACACTTGAGACTGCACTTCAAATGTATAAACAATCTTGTAACCACTTAAGACTGTACTTTAAGTGTGTATTGTGTAATTTGCTTATTAACAAGCAAACCCCTAATTGACTGTACTAATTTGGAAGAGGAAGTTCAAGGAACTTGCCTAATCAATCTTGTAACTCTTAAAGCGACCCAGAGTATAGTGGATTGAACTCACGTGTCAAGATTGACAGTGAGAGTGGACGTAGGAGTAAACTCTGAACCACTTTAAACCCTTGTGTTATTTGGTATTATCACACACAAACACACACTCACTCACACACACACACTAATCACTTGTCTTTACATTATTTCACCATTACGATGATTGAGACCTAAGATATGTGTGTTATCGAGCATCATTTCTGTTGGGATTGGATCCTAAACTACAAGGAAGAGGAGGAGCCTAAGTCGAAGGAGGTGGTGAGATCGAAGGAGGAAAAACTCGTCGGGATCTTCTGTCGTTGAGAGCGGCCGCGCTCGTGGTGGAGGGCGACCGCGCTGGAGGTTCAACGAGGGTGTATAAGCTTCGGCTGTTGAGGGCGGCCGCGCTGGCCTTGAGGGCGGCCGCGCTTCGCCCAGATCTTCGGCAGCGGTTTTTATTCAGTTTCCTATTTTGATTAGAACTCTTCTTAAATTAGATTTAGGGTTCCTTGTATAACTATATAAGCATAATTTCGGCCTAGAACACATTGTAGCAACATATTAGAGAGACTAATAACATATTGGCTTAGCGGTGCCCCGGACGTAGTTCACGAGTTGGTGAATGAGCCGGGTAAACAACTCTTGTGTTCTTGTGTGTGATTGTTTCTTTCTTGTACGTGTGGGTGTGTTGTTTTCTTTGTGTTGATTGCGACGGGGAGCACCAATTTCACAACAACCTGGTATCGAGCTTTGGTTTGGGGATTCAAAATTCTTTCATTAGTTGATTAATTTTGAATCGCGTTCTTGGGGATTTTGGTGAAGCGATCAAGATGAAGAACTCAATCGAGAAATTCAACGGTGTGAATTTCACGTTTTGGAAGACAAGGATTGAAGACTACCTTTATTGTAAGGATCTTCGTGGACCCTTGAAGGAGAAGCCCGAAGACATGTCACAAGAGGGATTGGGAGACGTTGGATCGGAAGGCGTTAGGAGCGGTAAGGAGTGCCACTAGCAGACGACGTTGCACGGAACGCTATGGAGGCCAGGCAGCGGTGGAGTTGCTCTGGCTTGTCGGACATGTATGAGAAGCCGTCGAATATCGATAAGGTGCATTTGATAAAGAGGTTTGCGAATGCGAAGATGTCGGAGGGCGAGACGGCGGCAAGTCATATCGGCAATTTCAAAGGTATGGTGGACCCGATTGAAAAGTGTTGATATTACTTTCTCCGATGAAGTGCTAGCTTGTTTTCTTCTAAAATCATTGCACGATAGTTGGGAGGTTCTTGTCACAACGATTAGTACGTCAGCGGCATTGGTGTATACGGAGGTTAGAGATCTCGTCCTGCAAGAGAGTTGCGAAGGAAAGAGAAAAGGGAGAATCGTCAGTAGATGGGGGGCTGACTTAGGGTGGAGAGAAAAAGGGGTGGACCTAAGGGGAAAAAGGTCGAGTGCTACAATTGTGGTGAATTGGGGCACATCGGTTATATTTGTCAGGGAAAAGGTGGTGGTGCGCGCGTGGTGGATGATGGTGGTGATGTATTAATCCTAGGGGAGGAGCGGTCGGGTGAAGATTGGGTGTTGGATTACGGAGCTTCTTGTCATGCTAGTGGGGATGCGGAATCAATGAGGCGTTACAAACCCGGAGATTTTGGGGTTCTCTATCTTGGTGATGGTCGGCCATTGAAGATCAAAGGTAAGGGGATGTAATGATGAAGACACCTAATGGGGCATTTCTGACTACACGACGTGATGCATGTTCCGGATTTGAGGAGGAGGGTGATTTCGTGGGACAACTTGATAGTGAAGGATACGGTGTTTCTTTCGTTGGTGGGTCTTGGGAAGTCACAAAAGGGGCTAAGGTGTTGGCTCGTGGGGTTAAGGGAAGACATCAGACTCTACTCTACAATGTCGATGTTCGTTCCGGTGGGAGCAAGAGGCTTAAGAACCGGCCTGTTGGTGTGAAAAGGGAGACATCAAGAAACGGTATGTTGGGGAGGACTCAAAGTTGATCAACGTGGTGTGGAAGTCCAAGTGGCCCTAACAGAGCGGTTTCGGACCAAGAACGATCGATGCAAGAAACAAGGTGTGTCCCAAGTTTCAAGGGGAGGCATTGCGAGAAGGTGGGTGCGGAGGGAGAAGGCGAAGTTAGACTTGCGGGGAGAAATCAAGGTAGAAGGCGATTTGGGGAGGCAAGAACGATCTAACACGGGGAGGTTGAAACGTCGCTTGGTTTCAACTCGCCTTAGTACTTGAGGAGAGGAGAGGTAGTGTCGAAGCCAATATGGAGGAATGTGTTCGAAGGTGTTTACTCTGTGGTGGGAGTTAATGGGTGATTTTATGTTTGTTGGTTTAGTCTCCGGTGGGAGATTGTTGGGATTGGATCCTAAACTACAAGGAAGAGGAGGAGCCTAAGTCGAAGGAGGTGGTGAGATCGAAGGAGGAAAAACTCGTCGGGATCTTCTGTCGTTGAGAGCGGCCGCGCTCGTGGTGGAGGGCGACCGCGCTGGAGGTTCAACGAGGTGTATAAGCTTCGCCGCTGAGGGCGGCCGCGCCGGCCTCAGGGCGGCCGCGCTTCGCCCAGGATCTTCGCCAGCTAGCTTTTTATTCGATTTCCTATTTTGATTAGAACTCTTCTTAAATTAGATTTAGGGTTCCTTGTATAACTATATAAGCATAATTTCGGCCTAGAACACATTGTAGCAACATATTAGAGAGACTAATAACATATTGGCTTGGCAATTGCCCCCGGACGTAGTTCACGAGTTGGTGAATGAACCGGGTAAACAACTCTTGTGTTCTTGTGTGTGATTGTTTCTTTCTTGTACGTGTGGGTGTGTTGTTTTCTTTGTGTTGATTGCAACGGGGGAGCACCAATTTCACAACAATTTCAGGACAAATTAAAATTGTATAAATAGTATTGTATAAATAGTATATCTCTACTACTTTTCAATAAATGAGTATTGTTATACTCTTTTCGTCCCGAAATGGTATCGTTATTGTAAATTTTGAATATAATAAGGATGTGCTTCATTTAATTGTACATGTGTGAGATTGACTAACAAAATTGAAATCATAAGGGTAACTGAGTCTTTTTTTACATGTAATGATTACATTTTTTAGAATAATACTTAGGGACACAAAATATGGATACAAAAAATTGGATACAAAATGATTTGTTATAATTTTATTGGTGATTTTAATTAGAGTGTGGCGGATCCACAATCGATATATTTAACAAAATATATATTTGTGTTTTTTTTAAGGAAAATGTATTTGTGTTAAAATACACAATATATTATCTATTGATTTTATCAAGAAATTATTATATAAATAAATTCTGTTAATATATATATATATTTTTTTGTTTTAAATAAACGTATACGTCCCGAAAAAAAATGTTTTTAATAAGATGTTATTTATCTCTATCACCCCAAGGCCCAAACCAAAGCCCAAAGCCCAAACCCAAAACACAAAGCCCATTCTTTTATTTCTCCTTTTCACTGATGATCAGTAATCCCCTCTCTCTCTCCTCTCTCTCACACACACAAACACAAACGCCTCCACTTCTCCATCTCTCACACAATTCACGGCGATCCTTCTTCCCAAGCCATCCTCTCCCTTACGCCGTCAAGATACGTCAAGGACGGATCTCCGGTTGATCTCAGATTCTCAAGTTCCAACACTCCGACAATTCAAACCCACCATCTCCGGCAATTTCAAACTCTCCGGCGACTGGAACAACAAATTCAGGTCAGTCTTCTTACTCACCGACCATGAATCGTCTACACTTCCTCCTTCTCCTTTGTATAATCATTTTGCCCTTTTTTCTATTTGCCGTGTCCGAGGGAAATTTCCCGTATCCGCGCCGGATTTCATACCAGTGTCCTTATCGTGTCGTGTCGACACTGGTATGACGCCAAAAATGGCGAGTCCGGGTAACACAGGAGGCAGGTCACCTTTCCTAAATTTAAGGAAAGCCTTTATAGTAGTTTGAGGGTCACTTCTTCCATTTGAGAGTGGCAGATTCTGTTGAAGCAGGCAACCCTGCTCTTCTCCATGTCTTCTTCTCTTCTCTCCTCCAGAAGCTTCATGATCCTTCCCTTGATCTTCAAGGGTTCTCTTGAAAGCCCTAGGTGTTTAACTAAAGAAGAAAATTTGAAATCTTCTTGATTGAACACAAGAACACAACAAGAAGATTTATGGATGTTGGAGGTATGACTAGAAAGCACAAGAAGGAGAAATTCTTCACCAACTTGGAAGAAATTTCTGGAAAAATCAAGCCTTCTTCACCGGACTTAAATTGCCTCAAGAAATTGCACCGCCATGGAAGGATCGAGATGCATCGTGAAGTAACCTTCACCGACCTAGGCCAAGTATAAATAGGTAGGAAGGCTTTGTGGGTGGTGTGTATTTGTGAGAGAAAAAGAGATTGTGAAAGATCAGGTGGGTCTCTCTTAAGTTGTGATAGTGTGTGGTGAGGTACATAGAGGTTACTATACACTAGAGTGTATTTGTAGTTATGCTTATAGTGCTTGTACATTGTAATTGTACAAAGTGTTTAAGACTAATAATAATAGAATTATTATTACTTGTGGTTCACCAATTCGCTACGGAAATTCAACAATCTGGTATCAGAGTGGTACGATCCGGGATCGTGGGAACTACTACTGCAGAGACGTTACAACTTCGGTGCACTATCCGGGATAGTGAAGCACATTGGCCTGGGACCTCGTTTACTTGTTAAACACGTGGGAGAAGTGTATCAAGTCATCATGACAGATATTATTGGCACAACTTCCGGCATGGAGAGACTGAATGTGTACAACTATCGTGATTGGCGAACGTGTATGAAGTCCTACCTTAAAGGACAGGACTTATGGAACATTGTAGATGGCACGGAAACCTCACCGTCCGAGAACAACACGGAGCAGCTCCACAAATGGGAAATTAAAGACGGAAAGGCTTTATACGCAATCAAGACGACTATGGACAAAATTATGCTCGCACGTATTGAAGATATCGAGGTACCAAAAGAAGCGTGGGATGCTTTGGCTGCTCTCTTCTCAAAGAAAAATGCTGCCCGACTACAGCTCCCGGAAAGAGAGCTTTTGAATACGTTACAAGGTACGTATTTGGTCGGTGACTACTTCTTTAAAATCAGAAACTTATGTCGTGAAATAGAGCAATTGGATCCTACTTAAAAAATCGGAGAAGATTGGATGCGTAGAATAATAATCAATGGTTAAAACCTCGAATATTCTACGTTTATCACGGCAATCCAAGGTTGGCCTGTACAACCGTCATTAATAGATTTAGAAATATACTAGCCAACCAAGAAGCCCTTGCCAAGAAAATGGCGGGAGTATCATTAAAAAATACAGAAGAGGCACTCTATAGCAACCGAAGAGGCCAACCACGAAAAAAAATGGTACGTGGAACAAACATGAAGATGATAAAGAGAAGTCAAATGGAAGCGTCAACGGAGTCACCAACCAGGGAGACCTCAAGGATGCCCTCAAAGAGGGGGAGCTCAACAACGCCAAGGCTATAGATCCCGACCACAAGGGAATAGACGTGATGGTGATGAGTGCTACAATTGTGGCAAGAAGGGTCACTTTGCTCGGGATTGTTGATCGAGGAGAAGGTCGTTTGAAGGCAACGCGGTGACGTCAGGAGGTCATCAAGGAGATAACAGCGAGGAAGAGTGTGACCTAGAAGTGTCCTACGCAGTAGCAGATTCTTCTGGAAGCTTCTCAGACGACGAGAACGACTTTGAAGAATATTTCCAAGATAATGTAGGAAAGCTGACAACTGCAAGTGCCATCATGGAGATTGAAGACCGAGCACTTGTTGCAACTACTCAGAAGCTAGTCGACTACAACAAGGATTTGATTGTCGACTCTGGATGCTCTAACCACATGACGGGAGACCAAGAGAAGCTTAGTTGCATGTCTGAGTACAAGGGAGGTCGAGTTGTTGTGACAATTAACAATTCGAGAATGCCAATAGCTCATATTGGCAAGACGAAGATCGTGCCACGATTTAGTCCTCGTCAAGTCCAGTTGCAGAATGTGTTTCACGTACCATGCATGAAGAAGAATTTATTGTCTGCCTCAGTTGACGTCTCCAGGGAATTATGTCGTGTTTGGACCAAAATATGTCAAGGTTTATCGAGATTTGAGGATTAATGGCAAGCTGTTCATGGAAGGAAAACGAGTGGAGTCTATCTATGTGATGCCAGCAGAATCAGCGTACGTAGATAAGACAAGGAGTGAGACTGTGGACTTGTGGCATGCACGGTTGGGGCATGTCAGCTATCACACTCTAAGAAAGATGATGATAGGGTCAATGGTGAAAGGACTACCATCCTTAGATATTCGTACATATACAATTTGTGCTGGTTGCCAGTACGGTAAAGCGCATAAGTTGCCTTATGATGAGTTAAAGTTTAGAGCCAGAGAACCATTGGAGTTGGTACAACTCAGACGTATTTGACCGTGTAAAGCAGCCATCATGCGAGGGCACAAGATACATGGTGACATTTATCAATGACTATTCACGGTACGTTTGGATCTATTTTATGAAAGAAAAATCTGAAACTCTGGATAAATTTATGGAATTTAAGGAAGAAGTAGAAAATAAGGTTGAAAGAAATATATGGTGCTTGAGGACGGATAATGGTGGAGAATATATGTCAGACGAATTTCTCGCTATCTTCGTGAGTGCAAGATCAGGCGACAATTGACATGTCCAGGTACTCCTCAACAGAACGGTATAGTCGAAAGAAAGAACAAACATGTAGCAGAGACCTGTCGAAGTATGTTGCATGCCAAAAATGTTCCTACACGATTTTTGGCTGAATGCATGTAGACAGCAGCACACGTAATAAATAGGCTACCACAAGTAAAGTTGGGATCTATCTCTCCTTTCCAAAAACTATGACACACCAAGCCTACGGTAGGTCACTTTAGAGTCTTTGGATGTGTATGTTATAGCTTCATACCCGATCACCTACGGTCAAAATTTGACAAGAAGGTTGTACGGTGCATATTCATTGGCTATGACAGCGAAATAAAAGGATGGAAATGTTATGACCCTGCAACATGTCGTTGCCACGTATCAAGAAATGTGGTTTTGATGAAGCATCATCTTGGTGGTCACCACAACATACACTGCTTCCAGACTCAAAAGAAATAGAAGAGAAGTTACAAGAGAAGTGTGTGGATAAAACAAGTGAAGGGGAGACTAGTCATCCAGAAGTGTTTAAAGAACCGCCATTAGTCATAAAAGAACACGAGCCAACCTCTCCAGGAGAATTTGATCAAACCGCAAGTCCATGGAGCATTGGTCTTCATAGAAGTCTAGAAGAACATCAACCAAGCTCACAGGAAGAATCTAGAGAAGGTGCAGAAACACAACATTCAGTAAGGAGGTCGAACCGTCAACGAAGACCAAATCCAAAGTATGCAAATGCTGCACTTACTGAAGATATCGGCGTGACAGAACCTTCAACGTTTGAAGAAGCATCTCGAGATCCTAAATGGAGAAAAGTAATGGATGAGGAGATGGCAGCACTCAAGCAAAATGAGACATGGGATTTGGTCCCGAAGCCCAAAGACGTAAAACCCATAACATGTAAGTGGGTTTACAAAGTAAAAAACACGCCCCGATTGTTCAATCGAGTGATATAAAGCACGGTTAGTGGCTCGTGGGTTCTCTCAATAATATGGACTAGACTATGATAAAACATTTAGTCCCGTGGCGAAGATCACCACTGTTCATGTGCTATTAGCATTGGCTGCTAGCAAGTCATGAAAACTTTGGCAAATGGACGTTAAAAATGCCTTCTTACATGGAGAAGTTGACCGAGACATCTACATGGACCAATCACAAGGATATTAAAGGAAGGATCATCCGGAGTAAATGTGCAAATTAAGAAAAGCATTATACGGACTAAAGCAGGCGCCTAGAGCCTGATATGGCAAGATTGCAGAATTTTTGGTTCAAAGCGGATATGTTCTGGCACCGACAGATTCTAGTTTGTTCGTCAAGTCTGAACAAGGTAACTAGCTGTCGTGCTAGTTTACGTTGATGATTTGATCATCACAGGTGACAATATGAAAGAAATTCGAAGGACAAGGGAGAACTTGTCTGTTCGATTTCAAATGAAGGAGCTTGGAGAGCTAAAGCACTTTCTTGGACTTGAAGTTGATCGTGATGAAGGAGGATTGTTCCTATGCCAACAAAAGTATGCAAAAGATCTCCTACATAGATATGGGATGCTTGAGTATAAACCAATCTCCACCCCAGTGGAAGTCAATGCAAAGTTATGTGCGGAAGAAGGCAAAGATCTTGAAGATGGGACGATGTACCGACAATTGGTAGGTAGCCTAATCTACTTAACCCTGACGAGGCCAGACATCGCATTTGCAGTGGGAGCAGTAAGTCGATTCATGCAAAAACCAAAGAAGCCACACTTGGAAGCTGTAAGAAGAATATTGAGATATGTAAAGGGAACAATCGACTATGGGCTTCTATATTAGAAAGGCGGATATCACAAAGTAATCGACTACTGTGATGCAAATTACGCAGGAGATCATGATACCCGACGCTCAACAACAGGGTATGTGTTCGGTCTTGGCTCGGAAGCAGTCACATGGTGTAGCAAAAGACAATCAACTGTGTTATTGTCAACCACTGAAGCGGAGTACAGATCTGCAACAATGGCAGCTCAAGAAAGTACATGGTTGATGAAGTTACCGGAGGATCTACATCAACCAATCGATTATGCATTCGAGCTATACTGTGATAACCAATCAGCTATTCGTCTGACAGAAAATCCAGTAGTATTTCATGATGCTCGAACGCAACATGTGGAAGTACACCACCATTTCACAAGGGAGAAAGTACTACAAGGGAAGATACAAATGTGCCTGATCAAAACAGGGGACCAAATTGCAGATGTGTTCACTAAGAATCTTAGTGCAAAGAAGTTCGAGGAGTTAAAGAGAAAAACTAGGTATGACTATAAGGTCGAGAAAAGTCAGTGTTGCGTTGAGGGGGAGTGTTGAAGCAGGCAACCCTGCTCTTCTCCATGTCTTCTCTTCTCTTCTCTCCTCTAGAAGCTTCATGATCCTCCCCTTGATCTTCTAGGGTTCTCTTGAAAGCCCTAGGTGTTTAACTAGAGAAGAAAATCTGTAATCTTCTTGATTGAACAAAAGAACACAACAAGAAGATTTATCGATGTTGGAGGTATGACCTAGAAAGCACAAGAAGGAGAAATTCTTCATCAACTTGGAAGAAATTTATGGAAGAATCAAGCCTTCTTCACCGGACTTAAATTGCCTCAAGAAATTGCACCGCCATGGATGGAAGGATCGAGATGCATCGTGAAGTAACCTTCACCGACCTAGGCTAAGTATAAATAGGTAGGAAGGCTTTGTGGGTGGAGTGCATCCGTGAGAGAAAAACAGATTGTGAAATATCAGGTCTCTCTTGAGTTGTGATAGTTTGTGGTGAAGTACATAGAGATTATCATATACTAGAGTGTATTTGTAGTTGTGCTTATAGTGCTTGTACATTGTAATTGTACAAAGTGTTTAAGACCAATAATAATAGAAATATTATTACTCGTGGTTCACCAATTCGCTACGAAAATTCAACAGCTTCTTCTTCCAGCAACTGGTGTCTCGGTAAGTGGCAACTGCACAAAAACAGTCAGTTGTACAAGAGCTTCTGCATTCCTGCTCAGTAATTGGATCCATGTGCTCGTAATCAGCTGTTGGCCATTCAGTACCAATTAGCTCTTCAAAATTGTACATAATTTCTCCAGAGCTTGTAGGCACATCTTCATCACAATTTAGGGTGAAATTTGGCTTGCAGCTACCGTGCCTATCATTTGGATGAAGTAAAAAAATACCTTTGTGGGCATTCACAAGCTGGCCTACCAAATTCCTGAAGCCTGCAAACATTGTTAAAGCCTCAAACCCCATTGCCTTCAGTTCCATAAACGCTATAACAAATGTTATCTGGCTGCCACCATTCTGCAGTCCAGCCTGGGTTGCCAGTGAAATTCCTTGGGTGGTAGTATTGAGTGAACACCCATCAAAATTGAAAGTAGCTCTGAAATAATAATCTTCAACACTGCGTTCCATTTGAGGGGTGAGATCAAGTCTCTGGCTGTTTCCTTTCAGTATGTACATGTACCTCGTCTCATTGAAGATCAGTTGTTGACCAGAGTTTGAAGAATTTGAAGGATCATTCGCCTCCCAGGCATAGTAAGCATTATATTGGAAAATGTAGGGAGCATTCTGGTTATAGAAAACAATATTTCTATCTTTTTGGAAAATGTATTTGAACCTTCCCCTGGAGAAGTTTGTTGGTGTCATTCGCGGATAAAGCACCACTTCCTTTTCACTTCCATTATTTGTGTAGGCAACAAGGTATCTGAAGGATGTTGGAAGGTCGACCAGATTCTGAAAGAGTCACTTCCTACAAGCTCAAAGTTTCCGGTATCATTCATGACACCATTATTAGAATGAAGGAGAGAGAGAGATGAAGTCAATCATATAAGGTAGAGAGGAATAATATGAAAGACTCAATTTTTTTATGTTACTAGAGGTACATATTTATAGGGTTTACAAAGGGTTCTTTTTTATATTTATAGGGTTTACAAAGGGTTAGAATCCTATTCTAATACAAAGATTGAGTTACCTATTATAAATACATTAGAAAGATTGAGTTACCTATTCTAAATACATTAGAATATTTAGAGTCCTATTGTAATACAAACAATATATACTTGATAATATATAATATAATATTATGACAATATTATATTCTAATATGACCCCGCAAGATGGACGATCCTTGAATAAGTCCAATCTTGAAGAGTGATGAGATGAACCGGGTTTGATGGAGCAGGTGGAGACGAGTGTGTTCACGGACGTGTGGTTTCTGATGTGATGTGGTCTAGCACATATTGGAGACAGTGGGTTTGTGGAGAGTGATTCGGCAGTTTTTAGGGTTTGCCGAGGGTGGGGTAGTTCGGCGGTTTAGGGTTTGCCGAGGGTGGTGTAGTGCGGCGGTTTAGGGTTTGCCGAGGGTGGGGTAGTTCAGGGTTTTGGTGGCGGAAGAAGGAAGGGCAGAAATAAGAGGTGTATGAGTGGGGCGGTGTTTGTAGGGTTGTATCGCAAACCGCAAGTAGGGTGGGGAGGCTTATGGCCGAGGAGAAGAGGTTTCGGCAAGTGGGTTTTGTCGATTGTGTTTTGAAAGGGTTTGACAGTAGGTTTTGCCAAGGTTTAAGGTTTAGGGGGTGGAGTTTTGATGTTGGACGAAAAAAAAGGAAAATGAATTATGGTTTCGGCTTGTAGAGAGGTTTGAGTCGAGGGTGGGTTTTTGGTGTAGCGAGGTAGTGGTTTTGATGGTGGGGCGGTAGTGTCTGAGGTGGAGGGGGTTTCGGCTGTTGAAAGGTTTGAGCCGAGGGTTTTGTAAGAGGTGGTGAGAGGGTTTCGACTTTAGGGTTTTGCCGAGAGTGGTGGTCCGAAGAGGAAAGGAAGATGGTGGTGCGGCGGTGTTGTGGCTTGGGTTTCGGCTTTGGAGAGGTTTGAGCCGAGGGTAATGGTGTGGTGTAGAAGGGTGGTGGTTTTGATGGTGGGGCGGTATGGTGGGGAGTTTTGGTGGTGATTGTGCATAAAGGGGTTTCGGCTAGGGGTGGTTGAGCCGAGGGTGTTGAAGGAGAAGGAGAGAATTTTGATGGTGGGTGGCGGAAGCTATGGGGTGAGGGGGTGGGGCGGCTTGAGGGGTTTGCCGCTAGGGTTTTTAGAAGGTGGAATGTGGTGGGGTTTTTGATGGAGGGTGGCGGAAGCAATGGGGTGAGGGGGGGTGGGGCGGCTTGAGGGATTTTGCCGAGTTGTTTTGGAAGGTGGAGGAGGTAGTGGATTTGTTGGTGAGGCGGCTTTAGGGTTTTGCCGCTTGGCGAAGAAGTCCTATTATGGATCTTATTGCTCAGATACCTTATTAGAAGGAAGGAGAGAGAGACGAAGTCAATCATACAAGGTTAGAGAGGAATAATATGGAAGACTCAATTTTATTATGTTACTAGAGGTACATATTTATAGGGTTTACAAAGGGTTAGAATCCTATTCTAATAACCATAAGAAACTCGATTACCATAGGACTCAGATGAATTCCATAGTTCTGTGCCTCGCGGGTCAGTGAGGATTAGACCTCGGTCTGCAGTTAGCTCGACTGAGCTACTTCATTTGTGAACCACACTATGGTTTTGTTGGGTATTTTATCATACCAAATGGAAAGAATGAATAGACCATTGCTTTGGATTCGCTGAAACCCAAAAGCAAAATCACCAGATGGGGAAAGCCATGAGGTGACATTGTTATCTACTCTAAGAGATAAACAAGGATATTAGCCATCGCTAAAACGATTTTAAATGACTTGCTACCCCTTCCAGCACTCTAATGTATGTATTGACTCTTGACCGACAAGTCTTTCAGTTGACTTAACAAAAATATGACTTTACTTTATTAACGGTCTTGAATTTTTCAATATTTGACAAATTATTTTAGTCAAGGCTTTGTCGAACAAATATTTCATACATGATTTTAAATGACTTGCTATCGTTGTAATTCTTGCGTAACATGTACTATACAATATTTGTTGAGATAAAAGTGTTTTTGTCAGTACTGTTTTAGAGGCTGCCTACAGCTTATTGTACAATAGTTTTAATAACCTTGTGATTACATGTTACAGGCTTACAGCTTACCTAGTACAATATTCTGACGTTTTTTATTTATTTTTATGTAGTGCGAATCGTGTTAATTTGAACCACATTTCATCCCTGATTTTTATTTTACTGGGATTCCATGAATCAGTTTGATTAGTTTTCCTTAATTTGCTGAAACTTTATCTGATTTTAGATCGAATGTTAGGATTTCTAATGATTTGAAGGCAAATGAGTGTGTGTTTTAGTGTGCAGACTTCGCTTGGAGTGAGATTCCACCACAAGATTCGAGAACCAATTTTATAAATTCTTCTTTTTATTTTGCGACGCAATCTTACAATTTTTGGAGAAGTATCAAGAAGAAGGATTTTTTTTGGAGCCAAAGTCACAAAAACTGCTGCAATGAAGGTTAGAAAAATGATATTTCTTTGAATTATTCATGAGTTGGTCTTATAAAAAAACTAGTTTTTCCTGACACTTAGGAAAAACGTGTTTTGTTTTCCCCGTTTGTGCCAGTGCCAGTTTAACAAAATGCCAGTGTGACAAAGTGCCAGTGCATGTGTAACAAAGTGCCAGTGTAAAAAAGTGCCAGTGCACAGGTGTAACAAAGTGCCGGTGTAAACAAAGTGCCAGTGCATGTGTAACAAAGTGCCAGTGTAAAAAGTGCCAGTGTCCGTTTAACAAAGTGCCAATGTAAAAAAGTGCCGGTGCATGTATATTAAGTGTCTGTTTATAAACTAACACTGGCACTTGGTTACACTAACACTGACACTTGGTTAAACTAACACTGGCACTTGTTTTACACTAATACCGGTACTTTGATACACTGACACTGGCACTCATAAACACATGCACTGGTACTCCAAAACACATGCACTGGCACTCCAAAACACATGCACTGACATCTAATTACCCGGTCCACCAATACAGAGAAACCACAACATCAAAATTCTTGATTTTCGCCACAGCTCCCAACAATAAATTGAATGATGAAACGGGATAAAGGGTTTTTGCGTGAATAATGCAATCGAAATAGTGCAATGCATCGCTAAGATTAACATTTTTTGATTTACAGCTTGATTTGAGGAAAAACGATGAACTTCAAAACTCTGGTTCATTGAAATATGCCGTCGGTGCCGTCGAGAGCGCCGTCACTACGGTCGTTGGTCCTGTTTACGAGAAATTCAAGGGCGTTCCTGATGTTGTCCTTGTTTTCGCCGATCAGAAGGTAATGATTCTATCCTTTTAGCTTGGATCTTTAGCTTGTTGTTGATTAGATGAAGAAGAAGAGAGAAAGGGGCAGAGCGCGACGGTAGTGACGGCGGAATTTTCCGATCAATTTTCAAACTTAATAGTTCGGTTCTGAAGTGTTCTTCCGGAATTTTGACAATCACCTGAAGGGGATCGACGATGGGGAACTGAGATTTTGAGACACCAGGAGAGCTCGTAATTTTAAAACACGTTTTTTATAAGCTTATGAAAAAACGTGTTTTTTACAAGATTTTGACATTATTCATGTACTTAAGAACCTTTGTTTATGTCCTTTTTCATATGCTTTGCCTTTACACCTCGGAATTTTTATCAGCATCTAGTTTTCTGCTCTTTAAGTGTTATTCCAGAATCAAACATATTGTATAACTGATGAATAATAATTACGTCTGGAAAATGATACAATGAGTTGTACAGAAAATGTGTCAGTGTGTTGTACTGTATAATAACATCCCAATGTAGACATGTCCAAATAGAACCGGGAACCGATGGAACCGGCGGGTAGACCGGAACCGGGAACCGCCTGAACCGGGAACCGAACGTAACCGGGAACCGGATTGAAACGGTTCGAATACGAATCCACCATATTGGGAACCGAGGAATCGGCGGAACCGGGAACCGGCGATTGATCAAGGTAAGTTAAATGTAATATTTAGCATTTATTTAGTATTTGTACTTGTAGTGTAGTGTTGTTTTATTTAAATTAGACTAGAATTTAGATAAATGTTGTAATATTTAGCGTCTTTACTGTCTTAAGAGGTTTGGATTTAAAAAAAAAAAAGTTAGATGGTGATGAAACCGGTGGAACTGTTGGAACCGGAACCGGAACCGGCGGATAGAACCGGGAACCGGGAACCGGATTAATATGGTTCGAATACGGTTCCGGCTATTTGGGAACCGGGAGCCGGCGGTTCCGGAACCGGAACCGTTTGGACATGTCTATCCCAATGCATTAAGGTTTTGTGCGGTAAAAAACTCTAAATCATTTTTGATGTTTTAACATGAAACATTATTTGGTTGGAGATTGTGAACCTTTGAAATACAAAATGATTTAGTCCTGTACTATTGTAGAAGGAAGACAAAGACGATTTCTTTGATCAGAAGAACAAAGATACTGGTCTATAAATAAATGAAATTTTTTTCTCCTTTTTTTCTTTTTCTTTTTTACCCTCTCAAGTCAACTGAAAAGATATGCAAAGTCAAGAGTCAAGATATATATTTAATGTTCCATGACTGACATGGAAGAAAACTCTACCCCTTCCAGAACTCAAACACTAAATGTATGCATGTATTACTTTAGTTTGATTTGGCACGGGGAGTAAGAAAAAGGTAAATGTTGTGAGTATAAAAAGTAAAGTAGGAGAGAGAAAGTGGGTAGGGAGTTTTTGTTGTGAGAATGACAAGTGGGTTCCATTGTCCATTTTAGGTAATAAAACAACTAAGAACCTTAAACTGAGACATACCAAAAAGAAAAGTAAGAACCTTAAAACGGGACGGAGGGAGTACTACATCTATCCCATTTAAAATTGCAAACCAATTTAGGTGTCTCACTTAAAATTGCAAAATCCTAAAATGGCAAGTTTAGGAGTGTTGGAAGGGTTTGAAATTTCTTCCATGCCAGCCTTGGATACCATATTATCTTTTGACTGTTGACTCTGAATGTCTTTCAGTTGACTTGATCAATTTTTTTCTTTTTTGAAAATATGTCTATTTATAGTCCTGAATCCCTTGTTCTTATGATCAAACAAACCATTTGTAGCAATGGATTATCCCCTTATTTTTTTCCTTTGTTTTCTGTTTGCCCTTCCATTTTCAGCCTTGGCACAAACAAATGGTACCGTTGCTGTAGGCTCATCTCTTACAGCAAATAACAATGCCACCTCATGGCTTTCTCCGTCTGGTGATTTTGCTTTTGGATTTCAGCAAATCCAAAGAAATGATCTATTCATTCTTTCCATTTGGTATGATAAAATACCAGACAAAACCATAGTGTGGTTTACGTATGAAGCAGCTCAGGTGCCAAGGGGGTCACGAGTCGAGCTAACTGCAGACCGAGGGTTAGTCCTTACTGACCTTGGAGGCACAGAGTTATGGAATTCTTCTGGGTTAACTCCTAGTCAAGTTTCTTATGGTGTCATGAATGATTCCGGAAATTTTGAGCTTGTGCAAAGCAACTCTAGCAGAATCTGGTCCACCTTCCAACATCCGTCAGATACCATGTTGCCTACACAAATAATGGAAAGGGACGGGGTGCTTTATCCGCGAATGAGTCAAACAAACTTCTCCATTGGGAGGTTCAAATTCATTTTCCAACAAGATGGAAATCTTGTTTTTATCCCCAAAATGTTCCCTACAAAATTCAATATGATGCTTACTATGCCACTGGCACGTTTGATTATACAAATTCTTCTAATGCTGGTCACCAACTGATCTTCAACGAGTCAGGGTATATGTACATTCAGAAATGGAACGGCCAAATAGTTAATCTCACCCCTGGTATGGAAGTTCCTGCTGCAGATTATTATTTTAGAGCTACTCTCAATTTTGATGGAGTTTTCACTCAGTACTATCACCCGAGGAATTTCACTGGCAACCCAAGGTGGACTGCAGTATGGTGGCAGCCAACTAACATTTGTCTTCAAATTAATGGAATTTTAGGCAGTGGGGTTTGTGGGTTTAACAGTATTTGCAAGCTTCAGGATCTTGGTAGGCCAAGTTGTGAATGCCCACAAGGGTATTTCTTAGTTGATCCTAATGATACTTATGGTGGCTGCATACCAAATTTCACCCAAAGTTGTGATGAAGATTTGCCAACTAATTCTGGGGAAAGCTTGTACGATTTTGAAGAGTTAATTGATACTAATTGGCCAGCATCTATGTACGAGCGTATGGACCCAATCAGTGTGGAGGAATGCAAAAGTTCTTGTGCATCTGATTGTTTCTGTGCAGTTGCTTTTTACCAAGGCACTGGCTGTTGGAAGAAGATGCTTCCACTCTCAAATGGAAGAAAGGACCCTCAAGTCACGGGCAGGGCTTTCCTCAAATTTAGGAAAGGTGATCTTCCTCTTCAACATCCCGCTGTTCCTTTAGCTCCACAAAAGAAGAAGGGCCGGAGTTCGTTGGTCCTCGTGGGGTCGGTGCTCTTAGGTAGCTCGGTGTTTTTCAATTTCGTATTGGTCTTAGCAGCGTGTTTGGGTTTCTTCCTTATCTTTAGAAAGAAAAGAATAACGCTTCCCCAAGCTAGTCATGCAGTCGAAAGTGAAACTAATTTGCGTTGCTTTAGCTATAGAGAGCTTGCTGAAGCAACAAACGGGTTCAAGAAAGAATTGGGAAGGGGTGCGTTTGGAATAGTGTATAAAGGGATAATAGGCACAACCATGAAAAACTTTGTTGCAGTCAAGAAGTTGGGGAAAGTGGTGGATAATGGAGATAAAGAATTCAAAACCGAGGTGGATGTGATTGCCAAAACTCATCAGAAAAATTTGGTTAGCCTACTTGGATTTTGCTACGAAGGAGAGCATCGTTTATTGGTTTACGAGTACATGAGCAATGGCACCCTAGCAAACTTTCTTTTCTCAGACAAAAAGCCGAGTTGGAGACAGAGGACTCATATTGCCTTGGGGATTGCAAGGGGACTTTCCTACCTTCATGAGGAATGCAGTACTCAGATTATCCATTGTGATATAAAACCTCAGAATGTGCTACTTGACGAGTATTATGAACCTCGGATATCAGACTTTGGAATGTCCAAGCTTTTAAGGATGAATCAAAGTCAAACAAATACTGCAATCCGAGGAACAAAAGGGTATCTTGCACCGGAGTGGTTCAGGAACACCCCAATCACCATAAAGGTGGATGTGTATAGCTTTGGAGTCATGCTTCTTGAAATCATTTCGTGCAGAAGAAGCATAGAGCACTTGGAGACTGGTGGTGATGAAGATAAAGCAATTTTGACTGATTGGGCCTGGGATTGCTTTCAGCAAGGGAAGTTGAATGAATTTGTTGATAATGATTTGGAGGCATTAAGTGAGAGACGGAAACTTGAAATGTTTGTGAAGATTGGTATTTGGTGCGTACACGAAGACCCGTATATGAGACCAACAATGAGAAAGGTGACTCAAATGCTTGAAGGTGTTATTCAAGTTACTAAGCCCCCATGTCCCTCCCCTTTCTCTCTTTCAAGATAAGCTTTCCCAGTGTAGTAACTATGCTGCATTTTCCCAATTTTAGTTGGTAACTTGTTCCAAAGGTTCTTTATATTAGACTTTCTTGCACGTTGCTTATGATATGTAGTTATTCATGTTGTTTACTTCAGATATTAACTGAATGACTTCAAAAGTTCAGATTATATTCTTCCTGTCACTCATTTGAATTCCTATATGCACCACACAATTCAAATTTAAATGTACAGAATATGTGGGTTTGAAGCAATACGAATAGCACTCATATTATCGGCATATTAGGGAGTTGAAGATTGATCATAAATATTCAAATCCTTTGGAATACCCCTTAGCCAAGAAATTTCACCACAAATGTGTTTTGGACAAATTTCGACAGGTGAATTTGTCTTTTCAAGGAGGTTTGGGCACAAGTGGAATATGATCCTCAAAGCAAGATGAACACAAGGATGTAACGAGGAAACCCTTAAAGCAATCGTCCAAGAGAAAAACCTCGGGAGGCTTTTGGCAAGCCTGCCTAAACCAAATAAATTTTATTAAGTAATTGAGAGTTTTCGAGTACAAGTGCAGAGTAGAGTAAGCAAAACTGTGTAACGTGAACAAAAGTGTTTCCTAAGAGTAATATATAGGCGCAATTGTAACTGAAAATAACAACTTGAATGTTGTGCTGATTTTATGCCTAGAATCTCGCTCCTTGTTGATGGAGTCCAACCGTTATCCTTTGGTCGATGGTTTGAATCTGTTACGTTGCTTTTTGACTAGGTCCAAACGGTCACATGGGTGAATTATTTATTTATAATTCAGTTCCTGAAAAATAGGATAAACACAACAAATAATGTTAAGGCGTTAATCCAAGATGTAAATCAAGACGTTACCTTAAGATGGATGTCCAAGATGCAGAACATGCTGAGTGGATTTTATAGGACGTAACAATTGCCCCCAAAATATTGAGGCTTTTCCATGTTGAAATACGGAAAGTCTTAATATTTTGACAAGAATATTCTTGCGTGACGGTTGGAAGGAAAGGGTAGAGTCATGATAGGAACCAGTAACCATAATTTTCGGGTGGCCTCGATATCCTCAAATTTTTTCAAATTCTTTCCATTTCTGATGTCTCTTCCTATATTACGATAGAATCAGCCTAAAGGGTGCCATCTCCATCCGTCTTTGTCAAATCCAAAGTCACAACGCTTCTCGAAAAGTGAGTTAGATTTATTGTATCATCAAATTGATTACTTTAACAAGTCCGTACTAACATATACTTTTATGTGCAGTGACTCGATCCGGCTTTACGACGAATGACATTGTGTCTAAGTACAAAGGCAAGATGAAAGTGAAAGAGATCATACCTGAGGCAGGCAATAAAGTTGCCTTGAAGAGAAAAAGGGAGGATCAGGTTACCAGTGCGGAGAAGCAGACTCGGAGCGAAGAGGTGTTGGAGAGTCAGGTAAGAGTTTATTTGGATCTTTGTGCAGAGATCCTTTTTCATTCTGGTGAATATCTTTTGCTTGTCGATAACAGGCTGTCTCGATTGCCAAGTTGATGTCCAAAGAAATCAGGATGTGGAAGGAAAAGTGTGATACTTTTGACATGAGTAGGTTTGAGTACGAGAAGGATTTGAAAGAAGCTGCAAGGATACTGAGAGAAAATGGATTAGAAATAAGGGACAAAAATGAAGAGATTTTAAAATGGCGGTCAAGGCTTGCCAGCGTCGATATTAGGCATGCGAGGGAGATGGAAGCACTTCGTGATGACCTAGTGAACGAAACTGCAAAAGCAGTTTTTGAAACTAGAATCCAAATGAATACCGGGCAGGAGAGCACATAAACTGGGACCCGAATGATGAAAAGGAAGCTTTGCAGCGAATCATTGATGAAAAGGTGAATGAAATCTCCAAGGATATCGAGCAGGTTGACGATGCCCACGATAGCAACATTGAATGACTTTTATGATGTTTTAACTTCTTCCCTTGAAAACAGTTTGGTGAGGGTTTACCCTCAAAAAGAATTTTTAGTTGTAAAGACTCATAAGAGTCAAGACATTTGATCTTTTATAGATGTTGGATTGGTTCAACATCTTAACCTGGTGGGGCGCTTTTGCCCTTTTTTCTTGGATATTTTATTGAAACTGTTTGGTCGGTGATAAAATCTTTGTTGTTCGTTGGTAACATGTAAATGTTACAACCAGTTAACGGAGATAACATGTCAATGTTATTACCAAATTGAAAAGACAACATGTAACAATGTTGTAACCAAATTGAAAGGACAACATATAGCAATGTTGTAATCATTGACTCCCAAGTAGGAAAACGTGCGCTCAGGTCAGGTTATGATAACCAATAATCTTTTGAAAAGATGTGATATCTTTTAAACCGTAGAAGGTAAATACCTTAATCGTGCGCTAAGGCGAGGTTATGATAATCAATGAACTTTAGAAAAAATGGATAATCTTTTAAAACGGAAAAGGTGTTTTACCTTGCCTCTTCGAGATGTCGAACAGTTGTCCAAGTTGGCCACTCATCCGGGTATATTGAACTATCATGGTTTACAGTGACATCTTGCAAAACAGAAATACGTTAGAGATGGGTGTTAGCTATGGCTAACACCCCTCCGATGCTTAAGTCAGTAAAGGTTTGATTTAAGTAAAAAGGAAAGAAAATTGAGAGAAACTAGTTTGAGGGGAAGCTCATACCTGAATATGGAAATCGTAATAACTTTCACTTACATGTAATAATGCTTCAGATGTAGGGCGTTCCAGCTTCTAGATATTCGGATGCCATCCGGGGTGGACAGCCAGTATGCACCCTTCCCTGCTTCAGCATCAACAAGATAGGGACCTTCCCACTTCGGAGCTAATTTGCATGCATGCAACTCCCGGGTATTCTGGAATACTTTCTTCAGTACCATGTCTCCAACCTGAAAACGCCTTATTCTTACGTTCTTGTTGTACAACCTGGCAATTCGTTGTTGGTAGGCGACCATCCTTATCTTGGCCTTGTCTCTGAGTTCATCCACGGTATCCAGATCCTGGGCTAGGAGGTGGCTATTGTCTTCAGGAGTCAGCAATCCATATCTTGCGATTGGAATAGTTGCTTCTATGGGGAGTACAGCTTCAATGCCGAATACTAAAGAATACGGTGTTTGTCCTGTAGCGTTCTTAGACGTTGTCCTGTCAGCCCATAATACAAGTGGTAATTCATCGGCCCATCTTCCCCTTTTTCTATCCAAACATTTTTTAAGTTGTTGATGATCAACTTGTTGCTCGATTCAGCTTGTCCGTTGGCTTGAGGATGCACAGGGGTTGATGTTATCAATTTGATTCCCCACCTTGAACAGAAATCCCTTGTCTTTTTGCTAATAAACTGAGAACCATTGTCACAAATGATTTCCGAAGGAATGCCAAACCTACTCAATATGTTCTTCTTTAAGAAGGATATGACCTCCCTGTCTCATACTTGAATATACGCTTCTGCTTCGATCCATTTGGAGAAGTAATCCGTCATGGCTAACATGAACACTCTGCCTCATGGAGCTTTTGGTAACTTGCTGACTATGTCCATGCCCCATTGCATGAAAGGCCAGGATGAAAGTAAGGGGTGAAGAGGTTCAGCGGGTTGATGCAAGATGTTGCTATGCCGTTGACACGCGTCGTATTTTAATGCGAAATCCATTGCGTCTTGTATCTTAGTGGGCCAATAGTATCCCGTTCTGAAGGCTTTGGAAGACAGCGTCTTTCCTCCTGAATGATTTCCACATTCTCCTGCGTGTAGGTCGTTTAGGACTTCTTCAACCTCTTCAGGTTCTAAACACCTCATGTAAAGACCTGTAGCTGACCTCCGGAACAATTTACCGTTAATTAAGGTGAACCGAGACATCTTCATCCTGAAAGACCTTTGATTCTTAGCGTCCAGTGGAATGGTTCCATCTTGCAAATACCGTATGACAGGTTGAGTCCATGTCGGCACCACACCCTGGCCAGTAGAAGATGCCTCCGTATGACCTAGGACTGCGCACTCGTCTGTTCGATCAATGGCTGGATATTGGACGTATATAATGGGGATGTTTGTATTTATCATCGCTCCACATGTTGACCCTAAATTAGCCAAGGCGTTAGCTTCTGCATTTTCCTCGCGTGGTACCTGTTTCAAGGAAAAACTAACAAAACGCGCGGCCAACGCCTTAACAGGTTGGAGATAGAGTGTCATCCCGGTGCTCTTAGCTGCATAAGATCCGTTAAAATGATTGACTAATAGCAATGAATCAATAAATACGTTAAGACGAGTACCTTCTAAACTTAGAGCAGTAGATAAACCCATGATCAAAGCCTCATACTCAGCTTCGTTATTGATTGCCTGGACTTCACAGGAAACCGCCTGATGGGGGATTAGCTCTCCTTCTGGCGACTTTAATAAGATGCCCAGTCCTGTGCCTTTTGAGTTGGATGCTACATCTGTGAACAATGTCCAATACCTGGGGATATTATTACCTTCGAGGTGTTGGACTTCTAGTTCTACCTCGGATTGCAAGGTAGCACTGAAATCGGCCACAAAATCCGCAAGGGCTTGTGACTTAATGGCACTTCTAGGTTCGTAAGAAATTTCGTACGTACTGACCTTGACCGACCACTTGGCCATTCTCCTTGACATCTCTGGAGTTCTCATAACAGTCCTGATAGGGTAGTTAGTTTTCACAATAATAGGATGCATTTCAAAGTAATGACGTAATATAGTAGATGCAGTTATTATGGCGAGGATAAGTTTTTCGATATGAGAGTACCTGGTTTCTGCATCTAGGAGGGATTTACTTACATAGTTCACAGGATGTTGACTGCCTTGATCTTCCTTCACTAGGACAACACTTATGGCGTTCTCGGATACGGCTAAATCCCCAAATATAAATCCTAATTCTTTTGAGTATAGCTAATTCTTTTGAGTATAGCTAAATCCCCAAATATAAATCCTAATTTGAAAGAGAGAGAATATATAATACTAACCTCAGAATACTTTGAAGATCTGAATTGGAGTGTGTTGGCGGTGGCGATGGCTGGGGAGGGAAGCTCGTCGGTGTGTGGTCGTCGGTTTTACTGGGAAGGGAGGGCAACGAAGATTGGAGTGTGTTGGCGGTGGCGATGGCGGGGGAGGGAAGCTCGTCGGTGTGTGGTCGTCGGTTTTGCTGGGAAGGGAGGGCAACAAGAGGGAAGGCAGCGAAGATCTGAATTGGAGTGTGTTGGCGGTGGCGGTGGCGGTGGCGATGGCCAGGGAGGGAAGCTCGTCGGTGTGTGGTCGTCGGTTTTACTGGGAAGGGAGGGCAACGAGAGGGAGGGCAACGAAGATCTGAATTTAATAGTCTAGTGAAGCGCTTCATACTATAACACTTAAATTATGCGCTATCTTAGCTATTTCCAGAGATAGCGCATAACTTATATGCGCTATCTAAGCTTTATATTTTTTATTTTTATTTTCTTTTCGCTCGACTATTAAATTCAAATAATTGTATGCGCTATGTAAGGGTATATCTAGGATAGCGCTTTAGAAAAGCGCTATGTAAGCCGCGTTTCCTAAGATTCAGAATGTACTAGTGATGGTTTTGTCGGGTATTTTATCATACCAAATGGAAAGAATGAATAGACCATTGCTTTGGATTCGCTGAAACCAAAAGCAAAATCACCAGATGGGGAAAGCCATGATGTGACATTGTTATCTGCTCTAAGAAATGAGCCTACAGCTATGCTGCCATTAGTTTGTGCCATTGCTGAAATTGTAAGGGCAAACAATTGATAAAAGAGATAAACAAGGATATTAGCCATTGCTAAAACGATTTGCTTTATCAGACGAACGAAAGATTTCAGACTACAAATAAACAAACATATTTTTCTCTCTCTCTCTCTGGTCAACTATAAAGACTTGTAAAGTCAAGATTCAAGAAATTTAATTTTCCATGACTGGCATGGAATAAATTTCTACCCCTTCCAGCACTCTAAAATTAAATGTATGTATTGACTCTTGACCGACAACTCTTTCAGTTGACTTAACAAAAATATGACTTTACTTTATTAACAGTCTTGAATTTTTCAATATTTGACAAATTATTTTAGTCAAGGCTTTGTCGAACATATATTTCATACATGATTTTAAATGACTTGCTATCGTTGTAATTCTTGCGTAACATGTACTATACAATATTTGTTGAGATAAAAGTGTTTTGTCAGTACTGTTTTAGAGGCTGCCTAGAAACTATTTCTTTGTGGTTTCTTTTTCTCTGTAATTTCATTATAATTGTTACAGCTTATTGTACAATAGTTTTAATAACCTTGTGATTACATGTTACAGGCTTACAGCTTACCTAGTACAATATTCTGACATTTTTTATTTATTTTTATGTAGTGCGATTCGTGTTAATTTGAACCACATTTCATCCCTGATTTTTATTTTACTGGGATTCCATGAATCAGTTTGATTAATTTTCCTTAATTTGCTGAAACTTTATCTGATTTTAGATCGAATGTTGGGATTTCTAATGATTTGAAGGCAAATGAGTGTGTGTTTTAGTAGGCTAACCAAATTTTTCTGATGAGTTGTACAGAAAATGTGTCAGTGTGTTGTACTGTATAATAACATCCCAATGCGATAAGGTGTTGTGCGGTAAAAAACTCTAAATCATTTTTGATGTTTTAACATGAAACATTATTTGGTTGGAGATTATGAACCTTTGAAATACAAAATGATTTAGTCCTGTACTATTGTAGAAGGAAGACAAAGACGATTTCTTTGATCAGAAGAACAAAGATACTGGTCTATAAATAAATGAATATTTTTTTCTCCTTTTTTTCTTTTTCTTTTTTACCCTCTCAAGTCAACTGAAAAGATATGCAAAGTCAAGAGTCAAGATATATATTTAATGTTCCATGACTGACATGGAAGAAAACTCTACCCCTTCCAGAACTCAAACACTAAATGTATGCATTGACTCTTAACTACAAGTCTTTCAGTTCACTCAAGAAAAATGCAGTTTAATGTTCTTAGTTTGATTTGGCATGGGGATTAAGAAAAAAGTAAATGTTGTGAGTATAAAAAGTAAAGTGGCAGAGAGAAAGTGTGTAGGGAGTTTTTATTGTGAGAATGACAAGTGGGTCCCATTGTCCATTTTAGGTAATAAAGCAACTAAGAACCTTAAACTGAGACATACCAAAAAGGAAAGTAAGAACCTTAAAACGGGACGGAGGGAGTACTACATCTATCCCATTTAAAATTGCAAAATTTACCAATTTAGGTGTCTCACTTAAAATTGCAAAATCCTAAAATGGCAAGTTTAGGAGTGTTGGAAGGGTTTGAAATTTCTTCCATGTTATCTTTTGACTGTTGACTCTGAATGTCTTTCAGTTGACTTGATCAATTTTTTTCTTTTTTGAAAATATGTCTATTTATAGTCCTGAATCCCTTGTTCTTATGATCAAACAAACCATTTGTAGCAATGGATTATCCCCTTATTTTTTTCCTTTGTCTTCTGTTTGCCCTTCCATTTTCAGCCTTGGCACAAACAAATGGTACCGTTGCTGTAGGCTTATCTCTTACAGCAAATAACAATGCCACCTCATGGCTTTCTCCGTCTGGTGATTTTGCTTTTGGATTTCAGCAAATCCAAAGAAATGATCTATTCATTCTTTCCATTTGGTATGATAAAATACCAGACAAAACCATAGTGTGGTTTGCGTATGAAGCAGCTCAGGTGCCAAGGGGGTCACGAGTCGAGCTAACTGCAGACCGAGGGTTAGTCCTTACTGACCTTGGAGGCACAGAGTTATGGAATTCTTCTGGGTTAACTCCTAGTCAAGTTTCTTATGGTGTCATGAATGATTCCGGAAATTTTGAGCTTGTGCAAAGCAACTCTAGCAGAATCTGGTCCACCTTCCAACATCCGTCAGATACCATGTTGCCTACACAAATAATGGAAAGGGACGGGGTGCTTTATCCGCGAATGAGTCAAACAAACTTCTCCATTGGGAGGTTCAAATTCATTTTCCAACAAGATGGAAATCTTGTTTTTTATCCCCAAAATGTTCCCTACAAAATTCAATATGATGCTTACTATGCCACTGGCACGTTTGATTATACAAATTCTTCTAATGCTGGTCACCAACTGATCTTCAACGAGTCAGGGTATATGTACATTCAGAAATGGAACGGCCAAATAGTTAATCTCACCCCTGGTATGGAAGTTCCTGCTGCAGATTATTATTTTAGAGCTACTCTCAATTTTGATGGAGTTTTCACTCAGTACTATCACCCGAGGAATTTCACTGGCAACCCAAGGTGGACTGCAGTATGGTGGCAGCCAACTAACATTTGTCTTCAAATTAATGGAATTTTAGGCAGTGGGGTTTGTGGGTTTAACAGTATTTGCAAGCTTCAGGATCTTGGTAGGCCAAGTTGTGAATGCCCACAAGGGTATTTCTTAGTTGATCCTAATGATACCTATGGTGGCTGCATACCAAATTTCACCCAAAGTTGTGATGAAGATTTGCCAACTAATTCTGGGGAAAGCTTGTACGATTTTGAAGAGTTAATTGATACTAATTGGCCAGCATCTATGTACGAGCGTATGGACCCAATCAGTGTGGAGGAATGCAAAAGTTCTTGTGCATCTGATTGTTTCTGTGCAGTTGCTTTTTACCAAGGCACTGGCTGTTGGAAGAAGATGCTTCCACTCTCAAATGGAAGAAAGGACCCTCAAGTCACGGGCAGGGCTTTCCTCAAATTTAGGAAAGGTGATCTTCCTCTTCAACATCCCGCTGTTCCTTTAGCTCCACAAAAGAAGAAGGGCCGGAGTTCGTTGGTCCTCGTGGGGTCGGTGCTCTTAGGTAGCTCGGTGTTTTTCAATTTCGTATTGGTCTTAGCAGCGTGTTTGGGTTTCTTCCTTATCTTTAGAAAGAAAAGAATAACGCTTCCCCAAGCTAGTCATGCAGTCGAAAGTGAAACTAATTTGCGTTGCTTTAGCTATAGAGAGCTTGCTGAAGCAACAAACGAGTTCAAGAAAGAATTGGGAAGGGGTGCGTTTGGAATAGTCTATAAAGGGATAATAGGCACAACCATGAAAAACTTTGTTGCAGTCAAGAAGTTGGGGAAAGTGGTGGATAATGGAGATAAAGAATTCAAAACCGAGGTGGATGTGATTGCCAAAACTCATCAGAAAAATTTGGTTAGCCTACTTGGATTTTGCTACGAAGGAGAGCATCGTTTATTGGTTTACGAGTACATGAGCAATGGCACCCTAGCAAACTTTCTTTTCTCAGACAAAAAGCCGAGTTGGAGACAGAGGACTCATATTGCCTTGGGGATTGCAAGGGGACTTTCCTACCTTCATGAGGAATGCAGTACTCAGATTATCCATTGTGATATAAAACCTCAGAATGTGCTACTTGACGAGTATTATGAACCTCGGATATCAGACTTTGGAATGTCCAAGCTTTTAAGGATGAATCAAAGTCAAACAAATACTGCAATCCGAGGAACAAAAGGGTATCTTGCACCGGAGTGGTTCAGGAACACCCCAATCACCATAAAGGTGGATGTGTATAGCTTTGGAGTCATGCTTCTTGAAATCATTTCGTGCAGAAGAAGCATAGAGTACTTGGAGACTGGTGGTGATGAAGATAAAGCAATTTTGACTGATTGGGCCTGGGATTGCTTTCAGCAAGGGATGTTGAATGAATTTGTTGATAATGATTTGGAGGCATTAAGTGAGAGATGGAAACTTGAAATGTTTGTGAAGATTGGTATTTGGTGCGTACACGAAGACCCGTATATGAGACCAACAATGAGAAAGGTGACTCAAATGCTTGAAGGTGTTATTCAAGTTACTAAGCCCCCATGTCCCTCTCCTTTCTCTCTTTCAAGATAAGCTTTCCCAGTATAGTAACTATGCTGCATTTTCCCAATTTTAGTTGGTAACTTGTTCCAAAGGTTCTTTATATTAGACTTTCTTGCACGTTGCTTATTGATGACGCCACAGCTTTCGGGGTCAGGAGCGGTTCAAGGATATCTGGCTAGGATATATTTGGTGGTTTGATGTACCTAGATCACAACACAAACAAGCACTGTTAAGGTCAAAGTTGGATGTTACTCCAACTCAGGCCCTCGGGTGTGAGAGTAAGAATACTGAGTAATAAGGCTTTGAATACCTTTGGAGTGTGTGTGTTTAGGTTTAGAGAGTAAAAGAGCTTACTCAATTGTATATGGAACTTACCTTGCCCAAGGGGGTAAAGGCCTTCTATTTATAGGCAATGTCATGGTGCTTGTTGAGGTAAGCAATGAGATCAAATTTCTAGGGGCACTTTGGTATTTGACCGGCGACACGTGTCCGCAACTAATTGGTTTCGTCAGGGAGGGAACATTGATCCCGGGGGACATGGCTGAAAGTGACATGAGCCGTGTAGCCGGCTTAGTGCATTAAATGGAATAGTAGGCGCCGGGACCGAGCCGCATTGAATGCGTGATGGGGAGCCGGCAAGTGGCCTGTCGAGCCCGCAAGCTAACTTGCTCGCAAGGCTTGACATTAACCGGGAAGCGATATGCCCGCGGTCAACGTTGTGCCCGCGGTCAAAGATATATGACGCGAGCACGGTTGATGCGGACATGACTCATGCGGGCACGGATCCAGCGAGCAGGGTTCCAATGGTCCTCGACGGGGACGATGCGAGGAGGGACACGGTCTTGACCACAAGGGCCTATTTGTCCGCGGTCTTTCCTCCAGCGGTCTAGGAACTGCCACGTCACTGGTTCCTTGGACAAGACCGAGCGCGGGCCCGGTCCAGTAGATCCGGGCTCATCAATGGCCCCTAGCTCCAAGTGTGATTATTTATGGTCTGAGTGAGGAGCTACTAGAAGCTCGGTCTGCCTCAATTGCTCCTCGAGCGAGCACCAGTGTTAGCGTTTTTCCTTGTTTGCTGCTTGGCCTCATGGGCCAAAGGGAACGTTCGGGAGGCACCAGTGAGTGACACGTGGTCCCTTGCATGGCGTGCCTCCCGGTTAACAGGTGGGCCCCTTGGCAGATGAAAAGACGGGTTAGTGGTACGTCAGGGGTACGTGTCGCTCATCCAAGGGGGGCAATAAATGCAAAGGGTATTTAATTTTTCGAATTTTCAAACGTTGGAAACGGTTCGTGGTCCGAGGTTGGATTTGTGGGCTAATTAATACGGGTTAACGGGTTAACCCGTATAGGTAGGCCTTATAAATACCAAACCCTTAAACCTCAAACCCTTTTTACCGTTTCCAAACCTTCAGAGAGCTTTTGAGAGAGAAATCTTGCTGCGACCTCCGTGCTACTGTTTTCCGAATCCACCTCTCAATCTTTCTCTCGTAAGTAATTGTTGGGTGCTTTTTTCTTCTTCATCTCCCTCTATTTTTCTTTTCCTGATTTCTGAACAATGAGCACTCGAGAGTTTGGACCCCGCCGTCCCATAGAGTTAGGAGATGGGAGCACTCCAGATCTGTTTGCTGTTTGTAAACGGACAGGGGGGATATTTAGGAAGGTAGGCCATGGGTGGCTTAGGTTATCCCTTGAGTGCTTCCAGTATTTCTGCGAAAAATCCCAATGGGGGCCTTTTGTCCCACCCCGGTTGTGGGAGGCCAAGGATAAAAGGGTAAAAAGGAACGGTGATGTTTTGGTGTTGGGGGATACCAAGAGGGCTGAGAAATTTTGTGATGGGGGTTTTGTGCAGGTTTCCCCGCGAGAGAGGCTCGGCTCTGAACGCCGTTGAACTAGTGAGGAGAGCGATTCGCGTCCCCGACGTAGTTTGTGACTGGGAAAAGTGTGAACTCATGGACTCTGACCAATCAAGCAGTTCGCGGGCACCGAGAGCGGGGACCCTGAGTGACCCTCTAGATGTTCTGCCCCTGAGTACCATCTTTCCCCCCGTTGTGCCCGCGGCCCCTAGGGCGGGGACAATTGAGCCGAGCGACGGCGAGAACTTGACCCCCTTGATTTTGAGGTGGCCCAGGAACTGGTGAAGTTGAATCGGAGGTGGCCCCTGCCCGTGGTGACCCCACCGGTCTCTTTGGCTCCTCGAGCTCGGAGACCGAAGAAGATGACCACGAAGAGGGGGATAGGAGGGCAGCGGGGACCTCCAAGAAGGCCGCTGAGACCACCAATATCGTGGATGCCTTCGAGAGCTCTGACTCCGAGGAGGAGGAAGAGATTGTGGCCCCTGCCCGGAACAAAGGCAAGAGGCCAGCTAGGGATGTGAATCCTGGTCGTGGCCGTAAGAAGGCCAAGGAGGTGGCCACCATTGGTCGGGAGGAGGACATTTACGAGGTTTACAATGTGGACCGCAACGCCTACCGTGTCCGCACCTTAGGACATATACATTTGAAGGATAAGGATAAAGCCGCGGCCGAGACGTAGAGCCGATGTTCGCGAGGACAATAGGGCTGCGTTTTTATGGGGCCCGGCTTGAGAACGGATTGAGGCTGCCCTGGACCCTTTCTTTTATTTCTTTCTCGGAGTTCAATTCACGCCCGCCCATGCACTCCGACTCCCAATGCCATCCGGGCCATTGTCTCCTTCATTGCCGTGTGTAGATTCATGGGCTATGAACCTACCCTTGCCTGGGCTCTACGCCTACTATCGAACCAAATTCTCCGCGGCATTCGAGCCCGAAGGCTAGAAACTACTCCACCGAGGACATTCTCTCCTCCCTCCAACAAGTTTGACCAATGGAACCGAGGGACATCCTGGTGATTGAGTCTAGATTCGGATGGCCCTTTTCCAAACCTTCCGGCCCGTTCCTATGAAGGTGTCCGCTAGCAAATATCCGGACCCTTCCTCGGCCCGATGCACTGCGCACCGCCATAGAGGCATCTCGGCCCTCTACTTGGACAGCGGGGAGGAGCCCGTATATGACGTGGGCGCCATAGTGGAAGATGAGCCCCTGCCGATCTACTCGGGGGTGGCTCCTCGCAGGAGGGCGCCCACATGCCCCCGAGTAGTGATAGAGCCTTTGCCCCGCGACCCGATTGGCGGGTGCACGAACATTACCAGCCGAGGCGGATTGTAAGACACGTATCCGGGCGCCGAGTGCGATCCTCCCGAAATAATTGGTCTCGATTCCTTTATGAAACCGCTTGCCAATTTACTTTGCTTTTGATTTTTTGAACCGCTTTGCTAACCATTTTCTTTCCCTCCGAGTAGATCCGAAGTGTACAATTTACGATGGCTCCTCCTCTAAGTGCTGCTCAACCGAAGGCCAAGAACATGAAGGCCGACAAGGAAGGAAGCTGCCACGAAGAGAGCGAGAATGAGATGGGAGGGGTCACCACCAAAGACAAGATCGTGCTGTTGCGAGCAGAAAAGCGGGGACGCTCTACCTGCTCCCGAGTATTCTCAAAACCGGGAATCTCGCTCCACCTCCCCGGGTCCTCCTCCACCCATTGCTCTCTCCGGGCATCATCTCCCGGTCGTACTATTGCCTCCGGGCATAACCGGGAAGCAGTCCAAGAAAAGGACTCGAGAGAGAGGCCGATCTCGACGCACGAGAGAGGTCCTCCAAAACCCGAAAGTGGGGGATACCTCTACCCGTAGCCCTCCATTCTTGCCGCCACTACCTCTACCGCCGCTCCTCCGCCGCGGGGACAATATGCTCGGTGGCCTATCCGGTTTCCTCCCCGGCCACCCGCGAGGAGGCATGGGAGAAAAGGAAGCAGTGGGGGATGTGCCCGCCATTACCGGGGTAGACTTATATGCCCTGCGCCTGCACTCTGCCGTGGGCATTGGGCGATCAACGGGCTTTTTGCCCCGATTTCTACCACCAGTGGCCGAGAAGGAGAACCCGTCGGCCTTGATGGGGGATATTGGGGTTGCCACTTACCGAGGTAGGGACCTTTCTTCCGGCTTCCTCACTTAGCCTCACGATTTTCCACCTAATTCGACTTTCTTCCTCGCAGGTGGGCAACAAGGCCATGAGGCTCACGGGAGACTTGTGGACAAATGGTCCGGCCCGAGCTTGCCAGAACACCAAGGACATGGCGGGCAAACTCCGCGAGCCGAGCAGCCCAGGAGAAGGTGGGTACTCGAGCTCCCTCTGGACGCCAAGGAAAAGGAGTTCGCGACCAAGGAGTCCGATCTCGAAGGGCTTCCGGGAGCGGGTGACCGAGCCGGAGAAGAGCCTAGAAAAGGCAAAGGGTCGGGCGGGATGAGCTCCGCGGGCACAAGAGCAAGCTTGAGCAAAGAAATGAAGAGCTCGCAACCAAACTGGGAGCTGCGGAGGAGTCGGTCAAACTCCCGGGAGGCTAAGGCGGATGAGCTCTCCGAGAAACCGCTACCCCTTACGCAGCTTTGAGCCGGAGAGGGAGAGGATGCTTTGGCGGAGGCTCGCGAAGAAGCTGTCGAGAGTATAAGAACTCGACCGCTCACCGCGGAGTGCTTGGCCCAAGATGAGGCGGAGTGTCCGGACACGATCCGGAACTTCGCGGCCACGGTATGTTCTCCGTGCAGCAGCTTGGCCGTAATCGGCTCACCGGTTGCTACCGACGCGGAGTGTGTGCCGGGCATGCGCTAGTTCCTCTGTCCGAGGAAGAGGTCAAGGGTTTGGATCTCTCTGCCGCGGCCTCTCTGCCTCCTGTGGCAGAAGTGACTGCCCTTGGACTGATCGCCGAACTGGATGCTCTGCGCTTCGGGGACAACCCTTTATCCTTGGGGGATGCCCTGGCTCAGGTTCTTCCAGGGGGGCCAGCCCTTGGAGATCTATTCCCCCGGCGGCCAGCTCCAGCTCCAGCCTCCGCCGAACAACAAGCTGCTCCTACCACCGAGGTGACTCCGGAGACCCGGCCCTGCGCCTTCCCCAACTCCGGACTCCGAAGCGGGCACAGGGGGTGCGGCCACCGAGGAGCCAGAAGCGGGCACCGATGGAGCGGCCACCGAGGAGCCCAAGGAGAATGCTCCCCTAGTATAGGATTTTTTGTTTTTTCTTTTTGTAATAGCTTGTAGGATCCTTGTAATTATTTCTCAGTAATAGAATCATTTTTCTCCACTTGGCTCCTTTACTTTTATCTTAATTGCTTGTCTCGTAGGCTATTTTGAGTAGTTTGGCAATTTTCGAGCACCTTAATACTTGCATTCTTGCCTTATTACTTTTTCCAGCGTTTTTGACTTGCAATTAACTTTATACTCTCCTTCTGTGGGCAGCAGCTTAGTAGGCCCTTTGCCCGCATTTTTTGAGTTTTCCTAACTCTTTATTCAAAACCCTTAGGTTTTTTGTGAGAGCCAGCCTTATTCTTCTATGATCGCGTTTGTTTAGCCTTGTGGCAAACTTTGAGGCCTTAACCTCGTTTGTCTGTTTGGCTTTGTTAAACTAGTTTGATCACTCTCATCCATTTACACTTATTCCCAGCCTTGCGGTGTGGTGTAAGTCAAAAGTAGCCAAGACAAGCATACTTTCATAGGGCATGCGAGAAGGTGGCCGTGAGGCTATTGTCCGCGCAACGAGAAGGTAGGAGCATATTTTAGCATAGAGGCCCTTTAACCCCTGGCATCTGTATCCCCTTATTGGAGGTTCTCACTTATTTGACCCTTTATTCAAAACTCCCTAGGGTTTTTCGTGAGGTCTCGTGGCGATCTCGGTGAACGGGCTTATATGTAGGCCTTTGTCACATACAGGCATGCGAGTAACGGCCCTAACGAGGTCCTTCGCGCAATTAGTGGGTCCGGACTTCGTGTCATTGTCCCCACTAGAGTCCGGAGGCACGGGCATCATGGCCTTTGTACCTACGTTCATCTATATCCACTTGTTTTTGGTGGTGTCACGCGAGCAGGAGAGAGTCCTCCCCGCGATCATAGTACGGATCGTAATGGATCTTTGTACATATATAGGCATGCGGATCCTTAGATCTTTGCGCATCAGTAAGTAGGAGCTCATATGTTGGCTCTTGAACTCTTGGCATCCGCACGCGGGCATCCACCTTAGCTTTTGAGGCTGGTGGGAATTGATTTTTGCATCAAAATATGATGATAACTTCTCGCTTATATACATATAGTTTATACTCCTTCCAAAAAATTACAAAGACTTCAAAAGAAGTATCTCTTAAGGTGGTCGCTATTCCAGGCGTGCTTAAGCTCTTCTCCCTCTTTTGGTCGCAACATATAGGTGCCCTCTTTGACTATCTTTGTGACCTCATATGGACCTTCCCATTTCGGGGACAGCTTGTTGAAACCCGGTTGGGTCCCTTGGACCTCTACGCTTCTGAGTACCCGAGTCTCAGCGAAAAACTCCTCCTATTTACTCTTTTATCATGGTGCTTCTTCGCTTTCTGTTTGTAGTTCACCATTTTTTCATGTGCCCGCATTCTCTTTCCTTCGAGATCGTCCAGTCACACCTTACATTTGCCTCGTTTTGAGACTCGTCGAAGTATGTGACTGCATGCGAGGGTAGGGCTACCTCAGCTGGAGCCATTGCCTCGACCCATACGTGAGCGAGAAGGGAGTTTCTCTGTTGAATTTCTTATTGTGGTGCGGACAACCCATAATGCGATCACGGAGCTCGTCCAACCAACGTCCTCCTCGCCCTTCCAAATTTTTCTTTAAGGCGGTTAGGACTAGCTTGTTCGCGGCCTCGGCTTGACCATTTCCCGAGGATAGGCAAGCTGCGGACTTACGGTGTTGCACCTTCATTCTCACACATTCCGTAGTGAATTTTGCGGAGAATTGGGTGCCATTATCTGAAATTATTGCTCGGGGAACCCCAAATCGACAATAGATGTGGTCGTGGACAAAGCGATAGTGTTATCCTCGGAAATAGTTGCCAAGCCCTTTGCTTCCGTCCACTTGGTAAAATAATCCACGGCCACCACGGCATACTTGATGCTTCCTCTAGCGGTTGGAAATGGTCCAATAAGATCTATCCCCGCGTATCAAACGGCCACGATGGTACTACCAAAGTCTGCTCTGTTGATGGTAGTCTAGGGATGTCCGCAAATCTCTGGCACTTATCACATTTTCTAACATACTCCTGCGCATCCCTTCTCATTGTGGGCCAAAAGAATCCTTGGAATTTGATCTTGTACGAGAGGGTGCGAGCACACTGGATGCCCGCCACAAACTCCTTCATGAACCTCATAGAGTAAGTTGGTGATCATGTGAGTTTTAACACATCTCATTAAAGGCTTAGTGAATGATCGCCGAAAAAGCACCCCATCGCGGACGAGGTATTTCGCGGACACCGCTACGATGGCTCTAGCCTTTCTTGGGTCCTCGGGAGGGTTTGCTTCTCGATGTAATCCTTCATTTCATCCACCCGAGTCCCTTACTTGATCCTCAATATTGTTTATACGTATTCGATCTATAGCGAGTCTCTCAGTGAATTCAATCGGCAATTTGTCTCCAACTCACCAATTTCTTGCTCGGTTATTCTTGAGAGGAGGTCGGCTTCCACATTGTCCTCTCTCATGACTTGGTTCGGCTCATAGTAAGTGAAATTTTTGATGAGGGTTTTTGCAAGGTCACGATCTTGAGTTAGTCTTGGGTTGATAGTATCATACTCCCCTAATTTGATTAACTATGAAATTTGAGAGTCACTATTGATCTCAATATTACGAACTCCCAAGTCTCTTGCCAATTCCATGCCCGCTATAATCGCTTCATATTCGGCTGATTGTTTGATGCCTCGAACTTGAATCTCAAGGCCCTCATGAATTTCTCCCCGCGAGTGCAATCGAAGTATGCCCGCTCCACGATTAACTTGCTCGCGGAGCCGTCCACATATAAAGTCCACACCTCTTACGGACGCTCCCTTGGTTGAACAATTTACGTGCTCGGGCTTTACGGGTCATCTTCGATTCTGCTCGCTTTCTTTTTCGAGGTCATTTGTCATTAATTTGAATGATGATTCTACTACAAAATCAACTAAGGCTGCGCTTTGGCCCATCTTTCTCGGGGAGTAGGTGATCTCTGGAACTCGGTGAGCTCTATAGACCAAGCTAGCATTCTCCCGAGGACTCTGGTTTATGTAAAACCTTTCTAGCGGGGCCTCGGTTAGTACGGTTATAGGATGTGCGAGAAAAGTAGGCTCTTAATTTTCGAGCGAGATACAAGCAAGGCGTAAGCTAACTTTTCTATATTAAGATAACGCCCTTCTACGGCGGACGGTGCCTTACTTACATAATAAAGCTGGTTTTGGGAGTTATTCTCCTCCCTTACAAGAACATTTACTCTTGCCCGCTGAGATCAATAACGGCTAAATACGAAAAAGAGCTCTTCTCCGGCACCTAGGGCCTTTGAAGTAGAGGTGGTCGCCCAGAGGTATGTCTTGACTTCTTGGCCCGATGGCACTCGGTGCTCCATGTAAATTCATCGGCTCTCTTCCCCCTTTGAGAGTTTTGAAGAAGGGAGGCATCTCTCTGGCGACCGCGAGATAAAGCGGCCAAGTGCGGTGATGCGACCGTTGAGTTTTTGTACATCCTTGACGCGGGCGGGGAGGTTTCATGTCTAATAGGGCTGGATTTTCTCTGGATTAGCCTCTATCCCTCTTTGGTTGACCATGAATCCGAGGAACTTGCCCGCCTTGACCCCGAAAGCGCACTTAAGGGGGTTTAGCTTCATCTTTGTTATGGCGCAAGTTTTGAAGGTTTCCTCCACATCGAGCTCGTGGGAGTTTTCCTTAGTTTTTATGACCATGTCGTCAATGTAGGCCTCCAGATTTACTGCCTAGTTGGTTTTTAAAGACCGGATTGACCATGCGGCGATATGTGGCTCCTGCATTCTTTAGCCCAAAGGGCATCATAGTGTAGCGGTATGTCTTGCCCGCAGCAATGAAGGCTACGGGCGGACATCTTCGGGAGCCATCGGATGCTGGTGGTAGCCGGAGTAGGCATCAATGAAGCTTAGAACTACGTGTCCGGCTATAGAATCCACCAATCTGTCTATGCGAGGAAGAGGGAAGCAATCTTTGGGGCATGCCTTGTTGAGATCGGTGAAATCAACGCACATCCTCCATTTGCCATTGGATTTCTTAACCATGACCACATTGGCCAGCCATTTGGGGTAGGAGATCTCCTTTATTATCCCCGCTTTTAGCAACTTTTCCACCTCTTCCTTGATGGCAATCTCTTTCTCCGGGGAGAAATATCTGGATTTCTGGTGAATGTTTTTGAAGGAGGGGTCATCGTTGATTTTATGGAGGATCACGTCCTCGCTGATGCCTTGCATATCTTCCACCCTCCAAGCGCACACCTCGCAATTTGCTCTAAGGAACTCAATAAGTATCCTTCTTTCCTCGCTGTGAATTTCCAGCCCAACCTTAACTGTTTGCTCGGGGAAGTGGGGATTGATTACCACCTCCTCGAGCTCGTCGTTAGGTTGAAGGTCGCTGATTTCACGATTGTGCAGGGAGTCAATGACAATAGTTGGGGGGTTGACCTGAGCTTCGGTCAGTGTTGCCATTGAATATATGATATCACGGTCAATTTCCCCCTCTATTCCTCGATCAATATAACCTCCCTCAACAGGGGCAGCCAACTGCTTCGATTTTCTGCTCATCTTGAGCTCCACCTTTGTGGAATGGAAAGAAAGCATGCCAATCGGTACGGGTGGCGGCGGGAGTGCAAGAGCTTTCCCCTTTTTTGACTTGTCCTCGCCCTTTCCCTCTATCATTTTGTCCTCGCCCTCTATCTGCGGGCAGGAGGTCTGGCCTTTCTGTTCTTTCCTTTTTTCCTCCAGTGCTCGGAGGAATCTCCCGGGCTGGTTCTTGATGGTAGCAACCCCGCCCGGGGTGTTAAATTTCACCCTTTGGTGGGGGACGGACGCAACTATTCCCAATTCGGCCTGAGCAGTTACGCCGAGAATGGCATTGTATTGGGAAGGAAGATCGACCACCATGAAAGTTATCTTGGCCGTCTTCTGCATGGGTTTTTCCCCAATAGCTACGTCAAACACAATCGTCCCCTTTACCCTTACAGCGTGGTTTGTGAAGCCTTCGAGCATGCCCGCATATGGAGTGAGATGTGCTTCCGTCATTCTCATTCCAATCAAAGTATGGTAATAGAGTATGTCGCGGGCAGCTCCAGTATCTACCAACACACGGCCTATGTTTGCCCGGTTGATTCTCATTCTGAGGGTGAGTGGGCGTGTGGAATGAAAAAGGGTGGAGGCAAGTTCACTCCTTTTGAACCCAATTTCTGCTCTTCCTCAGGGGCCGGGCGGGGATGGAGAAAACCTTCTCTAATGTCCGAATTTGGAGGGACAGCAGCCTACTAGAGGGAGGTTCCTCCCCAATGAAGTTAATGTCATAGTCCCCAAAATCGTCATCATTATTATCTCTTTCATTCTGTCTGGTCCCCGCGTGTGTCGTGCCGCTGCCGATCATTGTTATTGGGGGCGATATTGTTTCCCTTAACCCACTTGGTTAGCTCCCGTTATTGATTTTTATTTGGATTACTCGCTTTAGCCGGAAACAATCCTCGGTTCCGTGCCGTGGTCGTTGTGAAACTCACGAAATTTAAGTCTACTCCTCTCATTTGGCTTTCGAAGCATGGGGGAGGAGCGGGGAAAGTACGAGGCTCTCATGATCACCACCCTTGGGTCGGTGAGCTCTGTGTAAGCTTGTTTCGGCCACGGCCTTTTGAGCCTTTCGATCCCGGCCTCTGTTTTGCCACGATTATTGGTATGAGCGAGGCTGCAGGGTGGTCTCACGGACTTGGCTTATCCTTTCTTTCGCGAAGCTCTGGGAGCGGAGCACGCTAGGCTCTTCGGCGGAGGCAATGGCCGAGGCCCTTTCATACATTTCCTCCACCGACTTAGGTTTGCTTTGGAGGCAAAGTTCATTTTGAGGAAGGAGGAAGGCTGAGGCCGCCCTCAAAACATAGTCGATATCTCCCTCGTCCGAGGTCCACAATCTCCTCGCTCACCTTTCCTGAACCGGGATATATAATCTTTTGTAGGCTCGTTTGGTGCACACTTGACACGGACAAGATCTGTCTTTGGTCTAGCGGGCACACCTGCTCCGGCAAAGGCATTGAGGAAGAGAACTCACGGGCGGGCGGAATAGTTTGGATACACCGGGGCTTGAGGGCTAGCATCCAAGATAGGGCTTTGCCGGTGAAGGTCGCGGCCCAGCTTTGCACATCACCGACTCATCCGCGGAGAATAAAGCCATCGGCCCTCAAATCTTCCCATATGACTCTTGGCATTCTTGGATCCGTCATAGGTGTCCATGCGGGGGTTTGCCCTTACGGATCGGTGCCCGCGCAATTTTATCGGCGAAGGCGTCCATGGTGCGGCCACACTTTTGGGCGGCCTTCGATGGGTTTCCCACATCTTACGCATGAATTCCACAAACTCGGGGTTCTGATCATCAACCTTTTGCTTTTTAGCTCGTGGAGCCACGGCCTTCTCCTTGGCCGGAGCCAAGGGTCTAGCTTTGGACTTCGCACGGCGATTTGACTGTGCCTCTTCACCCACTTCCTCGCTATCCTCTACATGCACCACGCTCCGTTTGGCCGGCTGTCCGCGGTCAAGGGCTGGGTCAACCCGGTTTGCCCCCACAGCTTGACTAGCAAGCGAGTGAGCGGGAGCTCGTTGGGAGAACCTTTGTGACCCTTGAGGGAACTGTAGCCCTCCATTGGCCTCTATTTCAAACATTTCCATCTCCGCATCCTTGATGGCCATGGCCTCCGCGACCAATTTGGACTTGGAGGCCAGGATTTCCTTCCTTCTCAGGATTTGCTCTGGGGAAAGTGGGGTGGTTAGATTGGTGTTTTTCATGTGAGCTTGGGGAGTTTTTGGGCTAGTGTTTAGTAGGGCTTGGGCTTTCTCAGCACGGGCTTCCTCGGTTAACCGGTGTAGAACTCGTTGAGCTGGGGACTTTTGAGGCTGAGAATGGGCCCCCATTCTGTTGAAAACAGAGTTGGTTTGCCTCTCCCTATTGACGGTGGAGGGTTCGGCTTGGTTCTCCTCCTCTAGGGTCAAATGACCAGCATTTTTCAGAATTTGAGACATGTCTCAGAAAGACGAAAATAACTGAAAAGAAGTGTCTTTTGACAGTCAGTTGTTTAGACTACAAGGTGTGTCTGAAAACAAAAGTTTTAAACGGGGAAAGCTTAGTGATGTAAAAAAGAAGAGCCTTTCGGCACTGAATTTGTTTAGGACACGTGAGGTGCCTTGAAAACAAAAGATTTTTAACGAGAAAACGAAAAAAAGTAGATTCCCGGCAATGGAACCACTGATGACGCCACAGCTTTCGGGGTCAGGAGCGGTTCAAGGATATCTGGCTAGGATATATTTGGTGGTTTGATGTACCTAGATCACAACACAAACAAGCACCGTTAAGGTCAAAGTTGGATGTTACTCCAACTCAGGCCCTCGGGTGTGAGAGTAAGAATACTGAGTAATAAGGCTTTGAATACCTTTGGAGTGTGTGTGTTTAGGTTTAGAGAGTAAAAGAGCTTACTCAATTGTATATGGAACTTACCTTGCCCAAGGGGGTAAAGACCTTCTATTTATAGGCAATGTCTTGGTGCTTGTTGAGGTAAGCAATGAGATCAGCCCTAGGGGGCACTTTAGTATTTGACCAGTGACACGTGTCCGCAGCTAATTGGTTCTGTCAGGGAGGGAACATTGACTGTCCAGGGGACATGGCTGAAAGTGACATGAGCCGTGTAGCCGGCTTAGTGCATTAAATGGAATAGTAGGCGCCGGACTGAGCCGCATTGAATGCGTGATGGGGGAGCCGGCAAGTGGCCTGTCAGAGCCAGTAAGCTAACTTGCTCAGTAAGGCTTGACATTAACCGGGAAGCAGCATATGCCCGCGGTCAACGTTGTGCCCGCGGTCAAAGATATATGACGCGAGCACGGTTGATGCGGACATGACTCATGCGGGCACGGATCCAGCGAGCAGGGTTCCAATGGTCCTCGACGGGGACGATGCGAGGAGGGACACGGTCTTGACCATAAGGGCCTATTTGTCCGCGGTCTTCCCTCCAGCGGTCTAGGAACTGCCACGTCACTGGTTCCTTGGACAAGACCGAGCGCGGGCCCGGTCCAGTAGATCCGGGCTCATCACTTATGATATGTAGTTATTCATGTTGTTTACTTCAGATATTAACTGAATGACTTCAAAATTTCAGATTCTATTCTTCCCGTCACTCATTTGAATTCCTATATGCACCACACAATTCAAATTTAAATGTACAGAATATGTGGGTTTGAAGCAATACGAATAGCACTCATATTATCGGCATATTAGGGAGTTGGAGATTGAACATAAATATTCAGATCCTTTGGAATACCCCTTAGCCAAGAATTTTCACCACAAACGGAAGATCTTTTGTATCTTACATTTCCATGAAATAAGAGAATCACCAAGAAATATACACCACCCAATAGTAGAATAGTAGAACGACGAGTGTTAGGGCAACCGGCTCAATCAGCAGCATATGCAAAGGCTGTCAATGAAAGAGGTGATTGAGATGAGAAGAAAAGACCACGAGAAAGAGTACCTCTGAGATATCGAATGATGCGGTGGACAGCAGCAAGGTGTATGCGTCGTGGATCAGACATAAACTGACTAACAATATTTACATCAAATGAAATGTCTGGTCTAGTCATAGTAAGACAAGGCAACCAACAAGCTGCCTATAAAGAGTGGGATCTCGAAGTTTATCTCTATCGTCTTTCTGGAGTTCACATTGGCTTCAATTGGAGTAAGAACACACTTATCATCATTCAGATTTGCACATCTGGCTAAATCCATGGCACACTTCCGTTGATTTATGGAATAACCACAAGATGAATACATGTGAAAATTCAGCGTCAGTTTTTGTCTTTAGGGAGCGTCCGCTCCCAAGGAGGGGGAGCGTCCGCTCCCAATAGAGCCAATTACGTATTTAGTTTCTCTCTTTTAGGAGCGTCCACTCCCCGGGAGGGGGAGCGTCCGCTCCTAGTGTTTCCAGATTCTCGTCTGTTTTAGTTTGGGTAGGATTGTGTTTCCTTATTGCTTTCCTTATTGCTTTGTCTTTCCTTTTTCCTGCAACCTCTTTGTACTCATATATATATATTTCCTCCTAGTGAAAAGAATAAACAAGAAGAAAGTTTACCCTAATTTAAATTCCTACATGGTACCAGAGCCTACCATACACAAGCTCTAGATCATGGCCGGCCATGGTAATGCCGGCCGTGGTGATGGACTGCCACCTCCGGTTCTGAAAATTGAATATAACTCTCCTTTCTACCTTGGTCCCCAAGATCAGCCTGGTGATTTCATAACTCCTACTCGCTTCCGTGGTGATAACTATGATGATTGGGCTGGTGATATACAGACCGCTCTCGAAGCTAGACGGAAATTTGGTTTCTTGGATGGCTCTATTCCTTTCGCCGTTCCTCCTTGCACCGAGTCAGATTGGAACACCATTCATGCCATGAATTTCTCATGGGTTTGAATTCGGAGTATTATGCCTCTCTTCGTACCAACCTCTTGTCTCAGGATCCCTTGCCCACTCTAGATCGAGCTTATCAGTTGGTAGCCCAGGCTGAAAGAGTGCGTCTTGCTAAACCTATTCTTGATGACCCTTCGGATGTCATTGGCTTTCCCCTTAAAACTGGCAGTTCTCGTGGTCGTGACAAACCCGACAAATCTCATCTTACATGTACTCACTGTCAGAAAAAGGGTCATGATGTTACTTCATGCTTTGAACTTGTTGGCTATATGGAATGGTGGGGAGACAATAGTAAAACGGGTTCTCGTGGTGGCAGTCGTCCCCAGCAAGGTCGAGGCAAAGGACCCACACGCAACAATTCGGCTGTCCAAATTAGAGCTGCTTCTACTGGTGCACTCCCCTCTGCCTCTTCTTCTCTATTTACTGCAGAACAGTGGAATGCTTTAGCCGGGCTTGTTGGTAATACTCGTATTCCGGATAATCGTCTTCACGGTACGTTTGATACATCTTCTTGGATCATAGATACGGGGGCTTTCAATCATGTGACCGAAAATGCTGCTTGTCTCTTTGATTCTTATTCTATACAAGCTTGTTCTGTCAAGCTTCCTAATGGAGCTTCAGTGGTTGCTCATATAGAGGGATCTGTTCGCCTGACAGACACCCTTATTCTTCATCATGCTCTTTACATACCAAATTTAAACTGCAGTCTTCTTTCTGTTTCTCAACTATATGATGATATTCACTGCACTGTCCATTTTAATGCCTCTTTGTGTGCTATACATGACCAGTCGAGGAACCTGATTGGAACGGGTGTTAGGCGGGATAGACTCTACTACTATGGAGGCGCACCTTCAGCATGTCACGTCTCAGTCAATAATGCATCAACCTTCCTCGAGTTGTGGCATAACCGTATGGGGCATCCATCTGAAAAAGTAGTTAAACTTCTTCCTCCGGTCTGTCATCTGTCTGGTAGTCTTGATCACCCTTGTGATGTTTGTTTTCGTGCAAAACAAATTCTAGAGATAGATTTCCTATTAGTGAGTATAAGTCCACTAGAATTTTTGAGAAAGTTCAATGTGACTTGTGGGGCCCTTACACTCATGTTTCCTAGTGTGGTGCTCGTTATTTTTTGACTTTGGTAGATGGTTACCCACGTGCTGTTTAGATTTATTTATTAGTTGATAAAATGGAAGTTTTTCGTATGTTTATGGCCTTTGTTGCTATGGTGGAACGACAGTTTTCTCAACAAATCAAAATTGTTCAGTCTCTGACAATGGCACTGAGTTTAACTGCTTGTTTGATTATTTTCTTTCTTCTGGTATCCTATTTCAAACCTCTTGTGTTGGCACACCTCAACAAAATGGGCGTGTCGAACGAAAACATCGTCATATTTTGAATATAGCTAGAGCCTTACGGTTTCAAGCCCATCTTCCCATTTATTTTTGGGGCAAAGCGGTTCTTACCGCTGCTCACTTAATTAATTGAACTCCTTCCCCCTTGTTGGATAATAAAACTCCCTATGATATCCTGTTTGGTAAAGCACCCTTCTACGATTCGCTTCGGGTTTTTAATTCAATGTGCTATGCTCATAATCAGCAGGCCAAGGGTGACAAATTTGCTAGAAGAAGTCATAAATGCATCTTTGTGAGTTATCCTCTTGGTAAAAAGGGGTGGAAGCTGTTTGATCTTGAGACCAAGAAATTCTTCGTCTCACGAGATGTGAAATTCTTTGAGACTGTGTTTCCATACAGTGATTCTATTACAGTTCCTCATGTCCCGGATTCGGTTGAAATTCTTGCTGAGGAAGCTGCGTTTGGCAGCATTGATCTTCCTGTTAAAGACTCCGTTGCACCTACGGTTGAATCTAATGCAGCAGAGCCCGTTACTTTACCCGATGCACAGGAAGATGTTGCCCCTATTATTCCTTCGGCATCGACTGAGAATACAACTCCTTCTGCATCAACTTCGGTCCCTTCTGATGAATCTGGACCCAACACTCTAGGGAGGGGTATGAGACAGAAAACTCCCTCAGTTCGTCTCCGCGATTATGTTGCTCTCACTGCTTCTTCTTCTAGTCCATCCCCCGTCTCTCCTCTTCCAATCGGTTCCTCAGGTACTCCTTATCATATAGCTCACTATATAAATTGTGATCGTTTTTCTGCAAAATATCGTAACTTTCTTGCAGCCATTACTTTGGATAAAGAGCCGACATCCTTTCGCGAGGCCATGGCTCATGATGGCTGGAAACAGTCAATGCAAGAGGAAATTCGTGCCTTAGAAGATAATGGCACATGGTCCATGGTTTCTTTACCTCCTGGAAAACGTGCCCTGGGTTGTCAATGGGTCTATAAGATCAAATATAATTCTGATGGAGTTGTTGAACGACTCAAGTATCGATTAGTTGTCCGGGCAATCATCAGAAAGAAGGTGCGATTATACAGAAACTTTTGCTCCTGTGGTTAAAATGGTCACTGTTCAGTCTTTTCTTGCTATTGCTGCTTCCAAGAATTGGGAGTTACATCAGATGGATGTTCACAATGCCTTCCTGCATGGTGATCTAGCAGAGGAAGTTTATATGAAACTCCCTCCGGGCTTTGAAGCACCGAATACCAACACAGTCTGTCGTCTTCATAAGTCTCTTTTGGACTGAAGCAAGCTCCTCGTTGTTGGTTTGCCAAGCTACTGACTTCTTTGAAGACTTATGGTTTCCTCCAGTCTTACTCCGACTATTTTCCCTTTACCTTCACAAAAGGTACGATCCAGATGAATGTGCTTGTGTATGTTGACGATCTCATTATAGCCGGGAACGATTCCGCTGCATTACAGACCTTCAATAAGTACTTGTGTGAGTGCTTCAAAATGAAAGATCTCGGATCTCTAAAATACTTTCTTGGCATTGAGGTTGCTCGCAATCCTTCTGGTCTGTTCCTGTGCCAACGAAAGTACACATTGGATATTATTTCTGAGGCAGACTTGCTAGGTGCAAAGCCCTCTGGCTTCCCCATTGAACCAAACCATAAGCTTGGTGTTGCTACCGGTGCTCTCTTGGAAGATCCGGAATGGTATCGACGCCTTGTCGGACGTCTCATCTACTTGGCTGTCACTCGGCCGGACCTGGCATATTCGGTCCACATTCTATCTCAGTTCATGAAAGAACCTCGTTCAGAGCATTGGGAGGCTGCTTTACGGGTTATTCGGTATCTCAAAGGCACTCCCGGCCAAGGCATCCTTCTTCGCGCCGACAGCGACCTCACCCTCCAAGGTTGGTGTGACTCGGACTGGGCTACATGCCCTATCACCCGCTGTTCTCTAATCGGGTGGCTTGTTTTTCTCGGACATTCCCCCATCTCTTGGAAGACTAAGAAACAACCAACTGTGTTTCGATCTTCTGCTGAGGCTGATTACCGCGCCATGGCAGCTCTTACATGCGAACTTAAATGGTTAAAGGGGTTGTTGTTGAGCCTGGGTGTTCATCATCCCAAGGCTATTTCTACCTTTTGCGACAGTGAATCGACTCTTCACATTGTCAATAACTCTGTTTATCACGAGCGGATAAAGCATATTGAGGTGGATTGCCACTTCGTCTGTGACATCCATAGCTTCATCCTTAATATTATTTTCCTCTGAGAAAATTAAAGAGCCACCGTAAATAGTTTGCCTAGAGCCCAAAAACGACAGGACCGGCCATGAGTAGGTGAGAGAATGAGTGGGAGGAATATTGTAAAATTTTTGTTATTTTGGGCAGTCTCTACTCATGTGGGATGGACAAAAAAGGAAATAAGTATCCACTCATGTAACACGGAGGGAGTACATCTGAAGGGCGAGGTACCAGATCCCATGTGTCATTATCCAATAAAGCACTAATCTCCATATCTATTGCCTCCTTCCAACATGCAATGCTAATGGCTTGCTGGTAAGAAGTGGGAACATCAATGGAATCTAAGGAGGAAAATAAAGAGTTGTGTGCAATGACATGAACGCCTTAAATGAGGTTCTTCATCATAGACGAAACAAAATTAGGTAAAGGAAGAGTTGGGGATGTGCTTACTTGATTTTGGGAAGGAGAAGAACCTTACGCTGGATGGCAATTAGAAGTAGTTGAAGGATGGCCTTGTTTGCTTTGAGGTAACAGAGTCTTTGTGGTATGGTATCCCCAGATTCAGGAACATTAACAAACATTCTGAGATAATTCGGTTTAACCTGAAAAGTCGGGTAGATAACAATATGTAGAAGGAGCAGATTTAGCTATAGACGAGAGACCCACACACGACGAAGAAGAGGATCATAGCATAAGAAACCTTTTTGATAATGACTATATCCCACAAATACACACATAACAGCCTGTTGGGAAAATTTGCTTCTTTGTAAGTGAACAAAACACACACACCCAAAAACATGAAACAACAACTGATGCATAACAAGAACATAATATATCTACGATATTATTACCGAAACATGTAACAGTTAAGTAGTAATCTATATGTAAATACTTGTCTTTGCAAAAACAAAATACAATATGCAAAATGGATAAAAGTAACAAATGCACTCATAGCCCTTTTGTGTAGTTTTTTCAGAAGGCGATAACATGAATTTTACCATAACAAAATACAAGAAAGTCTAACACAAATAAAGTTTGGTACAAATTACTTTTTCCTACCACCTAAAATACGAGAAATGCAGAACAGCTTCTTGCAGAGATATCTTACCTTCAAAGAGAATTGGGGCTAGGACATGGGGGCTCAGTAACCTTAGTAACACCTTCAAGCATTTGGGTGACCTTTCTCATGGTTGGCCTCAAATTTGGGTTTTCTTGTATACACCAAATACCAATCTTCACAAACATTTCAAGTTTCTGAATCTCACTTAATACCTCCAAATCATTATCAATAAGCTCAGTCAACTTGTTTTTCTGAAAGCAATCCCAAACCCAATCTGTCAGAATTGCTCTCTCTTCATCACCAGGCTCGAAATGCTGAACGCTTCTTCTACATGAAATAATTTCCAGTAGAAGCACTCCAAAGCTGTAGACATCCACCTTTACAGTGACCGGGGTGTTCCTAAACCACTCGGGTGCAACATACCCTTTTGTTCCTCGGATTGCAGTATTTGTTTGACTCTGATTCATCCTTAAAAGCTTGGACAATCCAAAGTCTGATATTCGAGCTTCGTAATGCTCATCCAAGAGAACATTCTGAGGCTTTATATCACAATGGATAATCTGAGTCCTGCATTCCTCATGAAGGTAGGAAAGTCCCCTTGCAATTCCCAAGGCAATATGGGTCCTCTGTCTCCAACTTGGCTTCTTATCAGCAAAAAGGAAGTCTGCTAGGGTGCCATTACTCATGTACTCATAAACCAATAGACGTTGCTCTCCTTCATTGCAAAATCCAAGTAGACTAACCAAATTTTTATGATGTGTTTTGGCAATCACATCCACCTCGGTTTTGAATTCCCGGTCTCCATTTTCGACCACTTCCTTCAACTTCTTCACTGCAATAAAGTTTGTGCCTAGTACCCCTTTAGAGACTATTCCAAACGCACCCCTTCCCAATTCTTCCTTGAAACCATCTGTTGCTTCGGCTAGCTCTCTATAGCTAAAGCAACGTAAGTTAGTTTCCATTTCTAGAGCATTACTAACTCGGGGATGCTTTATCTTTTTCTTTCTATAGATAAGAAAGTAACCAGAACATGCTGCAAAGAAAAATACAAAATTGACAAACACTGAGCTACCTGAGAGTATTGATCCCACGAGGACTAAAGTTTTCCGGTGCTTCTTCCTTTGTTGAGAAGCTGGATCTAGAGGAAGATTAGGATGTGTAAGACCGCCTTTCCTATATTTAAGGAAAGCTTTGCCATTATTTTGAGAGTCCTTTCTTCCGTTTGTGAATGGCAACTTCTTCTTTGAACAATTAGTGCCTTGGTAAAATGCAAGTGCGCAGAAACAATCAGTGGCACAAGAGCTTCTACATTCCTCCTCGCTAATTGGGTCCAAAAGGTCGTACCCAGTATTTGGCCAATAAGTACTGATTAGCTCTTTAAAATCATACAAACTTGTTGGCTGATCTTCATCACAACTTAGGGTGAAATTTGGCTTGCAGCTGCTATGCATATCATTTGGATCAAGTAACACATAACTTTGTGGGCATTCACAAAATGGCTTGCCAAAATCTTGAATCGAGCAAATACTGTTAAACCCACAAGCACCGCTACGTGCCCCTGCACCTGCAGTAAAAGCATTGCAAATGTTTATCGGTTGCCACCACAATGGACTCCAGCCCGGGTTGCCTGTGAAATTCCTTGGGTGATAGTATTGAGTGAAAACTCCATTAGAATCAAGAGTAGCTCTAAAATAATTGTCTGCTGCTCGCCATTCCATTCGAGGGGTCAAAACAATGCTCTCGTTGTTTACTTTCAGTACATACATGTACCCTGTTTCATTGAAGATCACTTGGTAACCAATATTAGCCGTGTTAGTGTGGAAGTAGGGAACACTTTCGGTATATAAAACAAAATTTCCATCGTGTTGGAATATGAATTTGAACCAACCCCTGGAGAAGTTTGTTGGCGTCAAACGTGAATATAGCACCCCTTCCCTCTCCATTATCTGCGTAGGCAACAAGGTATCTGATGGATGTTGGAAGGTTGACCAAATTCTGATTGAGCCGCTACCTACAAGCTCAAAATTTCCGGTATTGTTCATGACACCATAGGAAACATGATTAGGAGAGGACCCGTAAGAATTCCATAGCTGATTGCCTTGAGGATCTGAGAGGACTAGACCACGGTCTATAGTTAGCTGGATTCTTGACCCCCTTTGCACTTGAGTTGCTTCATTTGAAAACCACACAATTGTTTTGTCGGGTATTTTGTCATACCATATTGAAAGAAGGAATGGACCATTGCTTTGGATTTGTTGAAACCCAAATGCAAAATCTCCAGATGGGGAAAGCCATGGAGTGACATTGTTATCGGCTGTAAGAGATGAGCCTACAGCTATGATTCCATTAGTTTGTGCCATGGCTGAAATTGAAAGGGCAAACAATTGATAAAAGAGATAAACAAGGATATTAGCCATTGCTAAAACGATTTGTTTGATCAGACGAACGAAAAATTTCAAACTATAAAGACTTGTAAAGTCAAGAGTCAAGAAATTTCTACCCCTTCCAGCACTCTAAAATTAAAGGGATTCCCACTACTTTTTTTTCTTTTTATGTGCACAGGTAGCTGTAGGGAAACGGTAGTATGCCTTTTTCTGTGCTCTTTTCTTTTTCCACTATCTATTACTATTTTCTGTGCTCCTTCTCTTTTCCCACTATATATTACTACTAATTAATATCTTTTCAGTTTCAAAAAAATATAGTTGGGAGTTAGTGAATTTGATAATATAAATCTTTCACTTTTCACTCTATCTCAATCCTTCTATTACTAAAACATAAACATATATGCCAAAAACTTGTAAAAAACGCGTTTTTTGTTAACTTAACAAAAAACGTGTTTTACCGTCTTCCTCTATTCGCAGTTAACACACACAACACACAGCTCTCTCTCTTTCTCTCTCTATCCGGAATTACTTTCTCTCTCTCCTCTCTCTCTCTATACGCAGGAAGCCAAATCCCCATTGTCGTTCCCAACCTTCTTCCTCAATCACCAATCGCCGGATCCTAATCGTCTTCTTCCTCAGCAATCGCCGGCGACCACCATTCCTCTGTCAAAATCCAATTACCGACGCCCCTGTTCCCCTCAATCTCCTTACCGTAAAACTCGTCGCCCTGCTGTGTTCTCCTTCGGTTATGCGGCACCTCTGGATCTCACGTCGACAAGCTTTACTTCTCCCTTGCGTTTATTTTTTGATCTGATGGTGATGGTGTTTGTTGATTGCCAAGGCACAGGTTGAGGGATGACTGAGGGAGTGGTGAAGAAGACGATTGGGGAGAGCTAGGTCGCCATGGAAGCCGCTTTAGAGAGAGAAGCTCGTGGTGGGTGTCTGTTGAAATTGGAACTGCTGAGAAGTTGATTTGGGCATATTGCCAGCCTCTGTCTATTTAATTACCAGTGTATATGTTTTTTAATGCCAGTTTGGGTAGAGAGGGAGTTGGATAAACTGGAATTTGAGGATTGTTTGAATGCCAGTTTATGTAATTTTGAATGCCAGTTCATGTAATTTTGAATGCCATGTATTTTTGAATGCCAGTTCATGTAATTTTGAATGCCAGTCCATGTTTTTTTGAATGCCAGTTCATGTTTTTTTGAATATCAGCAAAAATAATTATCAGTGTTTTTGAGTGCCACTATATGCATTTTTGAGTGCCAGTAAATGTGTTTTCAAATGCCAGTCCATGTATTTTTGAATGCCAGTGCTTATATTTTTGAGAGCCAGCAAAAATGTTAGTGTAACAAAGTACCAGTGTTAGTGTAACAGAGTGCCAGTGTAAAGAGTGCCAGTTCATGTATATAAAAGTGTCCGTGTAAAAAGTGCCAGTTTCATGTTTATAAAATGCCAGTATGAAATCACTGGTCATTTGTAATATTAACACTGGCATTTATCATGGTTGCCAGTAATTACAAAAATGCCACCGTTTATTTTGAACAGCGCTTTAGAAAACACGTTTTTCCTTATCTTAAGAAAAAACTAGTTTTTTATAAGACCAACTCAACATATATTACTAGTAATATTTTAAATTTCTAGAAATAAAGTCAAGAGTCAAGAAATTTCTACCCCTTCCAACACTCTAAAATTAAAGGGATTCCCACTACTTTTTTTTTCTTTTTATGTGCACAGGTAGCTGTAGGGAAACGGTAGTCTACCTTTTTCTGTGCTCTTTTTCTTTTCCCACTATCTATTACTATTTTCTGTGCTCCTTCTCTTTTCCCACTATATATTACTAATTAATATCTTTTCAGTTTCAAAAAAATATAGTTGGGAGTTGGTGAATTTGACAATATAAATCTTTCACTTTTCATTCTATCTCAATCCTTCTATTACTAAAAAGATAAACATATATTACTAGTGATATTTTAAATTTCTAGAAATAAAATATAAATTTTGAGAAAATGGAGAACTGGAGAGAAGATCAATGGTTTAATGAGTCAAGTGATAAGGTATTTTTAATTTAATATTTTTTACAATTTATTTTTTTATATTCTAACTCATTTTTTTGCATGTACAAAGATCCAAAATTAAATTATTTATTTATTTTATTTAAAATTAAAATTGTCATTTATTTCGGGTCTATAGATGTAGTACTATATTAATCTATGTACATATACAAAATCTTTTTTTGCATGTACAGAAATCCAAAAATTAATGAAGAATTCTTTATCTTTTTAGGTGTTCCAATATTTTAATTACATTTTATAATAAAACCGTGGCGTAACATTCTATATCTTTTTAGGTGTTCCATTCTCGAGAAGATTTGATTAATGGGGTACAAAGGATGGGATTTTCTCTTGGGTATGCTATTGTAATAAAAAGACCAGTGAAAAACTCATCTGGAAAGATTCCTAGAATTGTATTTCAATGTGATCGAGGAGGTATATACAAAAGTAATAAAATCTCCACAAGACAAACTGGTACAAAAAAAAATGGGTGTTTATTCGAATTAGAAGGAAATTTTTTACGAATGGGTGATTGTTGGAGACTGAAAGTAATATGTGAATTACATAATCACGACACTGCATTACATATGGAAGGTCATCCATATTCAAGGAGGTTGTCTGGAGATGAAGCTAGTTTAGTGGAAGATTTGCCGAGAAAAAACGTGAAACCACGAGATATCTTGACAACACTAAAACAACAAAATTTGGATAATGTGTCTAGTATCAAAACCATATAAAATGCACGCCATAAGATCGAAAGGTGGAAAAAGCTGGTAAAACTCAAATGCAAGATGTTATGTCGTTTTTACAGCAAAACGACTATGTTTTTGAGTTTCGCACAAATGATTCAACTAATGAATTAGAAGATTTATTCTTTGCTCATCCAAAATCATTGGAGATATGGCGTACATTTCCACATGTGTTGTTGATGGATGCGACATATAAAACCAATAGATATAAGATGCCTCTCCTTGAAATTGTTGGTGTAACTTTAACTAATATGACCTTTTGCGTAGCATTTGTCTTCATGCATAATGAAACAGAGTCAAACTATACTTGGGCATTAAGTTGTCTTAAGTCAACAATGCATGGATCTACCGCTCCACGTGTTGTCATCACAGATAGGGAGTTGTCTTTGATGAAAGCATGCAACAATGTGTTTCCGATAGCTAAAGGATTACTTTGTAGATGGCACATCTACAGAAGTATTTTGAAGAAGTGCAGACCATCATTAAAATCAAAGGAATCTTAGAATTCGTTCTATAAAGCATGGACTATGTTGGTTGAATCTAAAACTGAGAAAGCGTACCTGTTCAATTTGGGACAACATGAAGCAACATTGCTAAACTTTTCAGGTATTCTTATATTATATATTCATATTTTTTTTATATTTATAAATAATATTCATAAAATTGAAATAAATTTGTTTGAATTTTCAGGTGTCCTTAGTTATTGTGAATACCCCGTCCCGATGCAACGCGCATTCGGAAGTTTGAAATAAATAATTATATAATGTCGGACCGAAATGGGATATTCATTTAGTGACACTCGCTTTAAACCATATTAAAAATATTAGTTTAATTTTGAGAGTCGCCACGCCACTTTGATATAGCCCAAAGCTTTGAAAAAAGGCTAAACATGTAATTGGGTTCGGGGGTCAAGTTACAACAGAAGAAGAAACGTTATCACTTCTATTGCCCGACGGATCGGTCTTTCTAGCATATGGGGTGTTGGTTGTGTGCGGTGTTTACAGGAATAGATAGAAGAAACGGGATCATGCATAAGGAGGAGGGGAGAGAAAGAATTAATTGATGATCACACCCTAGAACCTTTGAGTTAGGCCCTCGGAAGGTGCACTAATCAACGTTCATCCTTGGGGGATTGTTGATCATGGGATAATTATAACTAAGGTGGAAGGAAAGAAATAGTTCCTAGATCCATTGGGTTTCTTGGCGAAACCCTAGATCATCCTCGGCTATTGCATATTTAAATATATTAAAACAATCCTAAATCTAGCATATATGACATAAGCAAGAAATAAAGTAAAGTAATTAAAATACTAAGCATGCAAATAATAAATCTAGCATAATAATAAAGACGATAATAAAGACGGAAAAAATAAACAGAAGACTTACCTAATGATGGCAAGACTTTTGGATCGAATCTATGAAGATTCGAAGAACGGGCTTGATAAAATATTTAGACTTAGAAAACTCGAGTTTAGTCTCAAGTTTTCTATGGAGGAAACCTCAAGTTTTGTCTTGAGTTTTCCGTAGAATAATTCAGTGTTCAAAGTGTGAGGCGGAGTGGGGTTTATATAGTGAAAAGAATTGGGGAGGAAGAGGTACGGAACTGATGTGGGAAAAAGGAGAAGGCCGATCGGCCAATTGTTTCCTGGCCCAAACTTGGCCCAAACTTGGCCTAGGATGGCCGGCCACCTTGCCTAGAATTCTCGGCCACACTGTTTCCAATTCCCTCGGCCAGGTGCAAATGTGGTGCAAATTTTGTATAATAAATATCCGTTTCGTCCCGCGATCTTCTCGTTGCATTTTGACCACTTTAATGACTTCTTTTGCAATTCGCTCTTTAGGATTTTATTTTTCATTTAATCTCAGGAATTTTTATATATCAATTTCGTCCCAAATTTCCATATTTCCATTTTAGTCCTTAAATTTCCAATAAATTCCAATTTGGTCCAAAAGCTTCCAAATGCCAGTTTAGTCCCCGATTTTTCCGAATGCACTTCAGTCCTTTTTTCGGACCGGGTACTAACAGTAGCCCCTCGGCGACGCTTCTTGTAAGACAAGTGGGGTCGACGATAGAAAAATAGGATCCGTCCTGAAAAAAGGGATTTCAGGAGGAAGACAATGATCTTGCGGATGAGAGGTTTGACTCGAGCTGAGTCGCAAAAGGATGACCAGATAGGTCAAGTGGCTGGACCCACGTCGGGCTACCTACGTATCCCTAAAAAGGAATCAAGCCAAGTCGTAGTTCAAAAGAGTGGGCGTTTTTAATACCCGAGAATGGCGGATGTGTGGCGTCAAGGATACGTGACTGCACGGGAGTCACCAAAAGATTTGACTGTCCGGGGAGTCACCCAAAGATTTGACTGTCCGGGGAGTCACCCAAAGATTTGACTGTCCGGGGAGTCACCCAAAGATTTGACTGTACGGGGAGTCACCCAAAGATTTGACTGACGGGGAGTCACCCAAAGATTTGGTATGTGGGAGTCACCCAAAGATTTGACTGTCAGGGAGTCACCCAAAGATTTGATCAGACGGGGAGTCACCCAAAGATTTGACTGTACGGGGAGTCACCCAAAGATTTGACTGTACGGGGAGTCACCCAAAGATTTGATAATTTTGACTTCTGAAATGCGGGACGGACCCTTTGAAGGTGCGGGACGGACCCTTTGAAGATGCGGGACGGACCCTTTGAAAGTGCGGGACGGACCCTTTGAAGGTGCGGGACGGACCCTTTGAAGGTGCGGGACGGACCCTTTGAAGGTGCGGGACGGACCCTTTGAAGATGCGGGACGGACCCTTTGAAAGTACGGGACGGACCCTTTGAAAGTACAGGACGGACCCTTTGAAGATGCGGGACAGACCCTTTGAAATGGAGGATAGACCTCTGAAATGCGGGAAACTGTAGCTGCCAAAGGACTTAGGCTACTATTTATTGATGAAGAATAGTTGTGTGAATTGATTGGGATTATTATGGCTAAGGCTTAGAGAGGAGTTTTGTCTCCTAGGCTTAAGGCTAGGGTTTTAGAGAGGCATTTGTCAACTAGGCTTAAGGCTAGGGTTTAGAGAGGAGTTTTGTCATCTAGGCTTAAGGCTAGGGTTTAGAGAGGAGTTTTGTCATCTAGGCTTAAGGCTAGGGTTTAGAGAGGTATTTGTCACCTAGGCTTAAGGCTAGGGTTTAGAGAGAGGCATTTGTCACCTAGGCTTAAGGCTAGGGTTTAGAGAGAGGCATTTGTCACCTAGGTTTGAGGCTAGGGTTTTACATTTGCGGTAAGTCTAAACAGGGCGGTTTGAGCAGAAAGGTTATTGGTTTAAACTAGGCGAGGCCGAGTAAGTGTCGATGATAGAAGGTGGGATTAGGTAAGTTTGATGTCCAGAGATAAGGTTCGAGTCATCTTGAGAGTCACAGAGATACGTTTTTGATAGATTTGAAGAGTTTGAAAATTTGTGGAGACCAAAGAGTGATTTTTGTAAACAAGGTACCAAGGAGGACAGTATTTTGAAAGCATGTTTATTTGATAAAGAGGCCTTATGATTAATCATGTTTCTAACTAACTCAAAGAGTTTGACACATGCTGATCTTGATGACAAGGGATGCCCTTCATGCTAGATATGACTTCATTGGAGCTCCGATTTTTGTTAGAGCACATAGTCGACCCATTTTTGTTGAGGGGAGCCCCAATGTTTGATGAAGTGACCTTGGCGAAGTCCCAGTTGATGATGAATGGCGAAGCCCCAGTTGATGATGCAAAGCAAACCTGAAGGGAATGACGAAGCCCCAGTTGATGATGCAGAGCAAACCTGAAGAGAGCCTGAGAGAACAGCTTAACACAAGCCCCAGCTTGGAGAGATTCAATGCATCCCTATTTGCAGACAGAGTCATCTTGCGGCCACGGGGCGACCCCTCGTTTCGAACAATGGTCAATCAGTCGCTGGACAAGACTCGGAAATGTATATGTGCAGGGGCGCATTTTTTCGAAGGTGGGAATGGATCCCGAGTTCGTGTATGACACTTTCGCTTTTGGGTTTGACTCTTTTGGGAGAGTATAAGCATCACAAGGTGTGGAAAAGTGTATGGAAGCCCCTATGCAGAAAGACAGTGTTTGGCTCTATTTTCCTATGATGTAGAAAAAGAAGACTTGTCGAGACATTTGAAGAATTATTTTATTCAGAATTATATCTTGATTGCTCGCGAATGGACCTCACTGATTGGTTTATCAAATTCCAATTATATGAGTAAACAAATAATGACTGTTTTGATGAGAAGCTGGAATTGGGCTTGTCTTTGGAAGGAGTAGGATGTTCCGTTGTTGCTTGCTGCTCTGTTTGGTGGTAATTGTGGTGCGGGCTGCCGTTGCATTGATCTCCTTCATGGGAAAGAATGAAAAATAGGAAAAAGATTGGGGTGGAAGAAAAGGTGGGAATTGACTGATTATAACCCAAAGATTTTTTTATTCCTTCAAGTGAAGATTCTTTGTTCCTTTGTTCTCGCAAGCCGAGGGGAGTAGTCCCTGGCGCGTGTCTCCTTGCTTTTACCGGAGTGCCACTGAGAGGCACGGATGCGAAGCCCCAGTGAGACTTTTGCAGACAGTGTTTGAGGAGTCGAATGAACGAATTTCAAGAATAGGACAAGTTCCCAAACTTTTGAGAGAATATGTAATATGCTCACGTAGGATAACAAGTGACTCAAAAATCTGAATATGCATTTCTTTTAAATAATCTTTTGAGAATGCCATTCGGTAGCGGTTGTAGCTGGTCTTTGGGTTGCGATCGACCACTGGATGATGCTTAACATGACCTCTTAAAGTGAGAGGTCGGCTGGGCCATTTGCTGAGAGGTTGGCTTGAGGGATGTGTTTGGAATTTCTAAGGTGAAGGGATTTTCTTGTTGCTGCTTCTTCAGAACCTCTAAGAGTGAGGTTAACTTTGATTTTGGAAAGGTCAAGGGTGGTGATGGAATCCTCTAAAAGTGAGAGGATGGACTTTGGAATGGGTTTATGGGATTTGTCCAAGAGGGAATCTTTATTGCTTCTTCTCGCGAGTTTGTTGTGATTTCAGCAGGTAACTTGATCACGATAGGACCTTCACTCGATGTCTCGTTTTCACAACCTTTGCGATGGGAGGTTCACTTCGGGGTGATGAAGTTTTTTTTTTTTTTTTTTTTTTTTTTTAAAACACCCTCTTATCGAGAAAAGCCTTTGGATTTGTTTGCTCGCGATAGCCCCTAGTGTATGCCTCAGGATGGTTTTACCTTTTCCCTCTTGGGCTTGGAGGTGGTCCCTTCGAGGGAGCCCCTTGTATGAGTTTCTTTTGCATTCCGCCTTTCTTGAGCTTGGAGGTGATTACTTCCTTTGTGAATCGAGGAGCCCCTAGTATGGGCTTCTTCCTTAGGGTCTCAAAACTTGTCGATCTTGAAATGAAAGGGTATTATTTAGTGAGGATAAGGTTATGGCTTCCTATGGTGAGAGGTTTAAGCTTCAATCGCTCTTTGGATAACATTCTCAAAAGAGTATTTAAAATAAATGCAAACTCAATTAACCGACTTATTAAGTAAGGCAGAATATATTCGGACCATGCGAAAGATATGTGAGCATATTCAATGAAAGCTTATCGATCAAAATGGAAAATCAGAGGAGACGCGAGATTTGGGGGTTGGTGAGCCCCAAGTTGATATTCATGTAGCACTTGTGAAGGATAGGAACAACTCCTTGCATCTTCTTTAAATTGCTGTGGCGTGAGCAGCTATTTTCTGATGATGAGGAACAACGGTCTTTGTGCTTGTCTTGACCATATGGAAAGGAGGTCAAGTGGGAGAGTGTATTTGGGGAAGTGTATGTTTGAGAAGGTATAACGGGTATGTACAAGGAGTGTATGAAAAGTATATGGTGGAGTATGGAGAGAGTGTATAAGAGAAGGGTGTATAGGGATGGTGTATATGAAGAAGGAACGGTGAGTTGTTTACTCCAATCAACGCATTCATTCATTGTTTACTTTATTAGCCGGTGAGTTTATCAGTGAGATTAGCAACCAAGTGATAATTATAAATAAAACAATCTTCTTGAAAGTAATGCGAGATTATGTCTCAAGTCTAGAGAGAAAAGAAAGAAAGACCTTTTTTTTTATTATCGAAGTAACTAGTTCAAAGTGGACATTACATATCAATGCCCAAAATGGACGAAAAAGACGCACTAGAACCTACAAGACTGAATGAATCTAAATCTTCCCTCGAAGGGTGAGGGTTCCTTCATCAATGAGGCCTTGGGTCTTCCCTTGGTTGATCAATCTTTGAATTGAGCGTTTCAGTTGCACACATTTGTCAGTGGTATGCCCAGCGTACTTGTGGTATCTGCAAAACTTGGATGTATCTAAGTCTTCCTTTGGGTTGATAGGCTTGTAGTTCTCGAGCGGCTCGATCAAATTCTTTCCCACCAAAGTGTCGAAGAACTCACCCACAGGCATTCCTAAGTCATCAAAATGTTCCTTGTTGATCTTCTTCTCGGGTATTGATGCCTTTAGTTGGTTGGTAGCCACAGCAGGCATCCTGAATGAGAAATTCTGATGTGTAGGACCATAAGGGGAACCATAAGCATGTGGATGATAGGGACCCCGGAATTGAACAGGAGGAGGAACTCTTCTCAAGTATTCCTGAATGTAGGACAAATGATGCTGCTCAATTTCATGCATGTCTTTGAGGAGGTTGATCACTCCCAACCTCATGTTTGAGACTTCTTTGAGGGCTTCAATGCTTTTTCTCCAGAGACATGATGTGGAATTCTGTAAGAACATATGGCGGAGTCAAACCAATGAGTTGAATTAGATTCATAATTAATCTTAAGGCATCTTTGAGAAAATATTTGACCTCCACAATTTTGAGTTTGACCGAGCTGAAGTTGCCTACGTAACCCTTACCATTTAAGATACGAGTCTCAGGTCACCGTAGTTCGAGGGGGCCCCGATTGATGATACAACCAGGGTTAAGTTTAGAGAAAAAGAGAGGATGAATGTAAAAGAGTCCATTTGGTGAAAAAGGGAGAGGAAGATGACTCGATCCTTGGTCAAATATAAGTGAGGGTGATCTAGACGAGCTAATCGGACTTGGTAAGTTGGCTTAGGTAGGCCCTAGATGGTGGTTTGATCTATATGGGTCGAGAGAGGTTTGATCTAGGTGGGTCTTTGGCTGAAGGGTGCTAGAGATAAAGGCCCTAAACTATGGATGGTTTAAGAGATGAGAGGTAGAACTTTGAAGGGTCCTAACTTGAAGGATGTAGACCGTGGGTGGTCAAAGGTAGAGGAATGGACCATGGATGGTCCAAGAGACGAGGGGTGGACCTCGAAGAGTCTCAGGTGGAAAGGTGGACCTTTAATGGTCCTAGATAGAGAGAGTGGACCTCGAAGGGTCCTAAATTGAGGAGTGGACCTTGAACGGTCCAAGATATGAGGAGTGTGGACCTTGAAGGGTCCAAGAGATGAGGAGTGGACCTTAAAGGGTCCAAGAGAAGAGGAGTGGACCTTAAAGGGTCCAAGAGAAGAGGAGCGGACCTTAAAGGGTCCAAGAGAAGAGGAGCGGACCTTAAAGGGTCCAAGAGAAGAGGAGAGAACCTTGAAGGGTCCAAGAGAAGAAGAGCGGACCTTGAACGGTCCAAGAGAAGAGGAGTGAACCTTGAAGGGTCCAAGAGAAGAGGAGCGGACCTTGAAGGGTCCAAGAGAAGAAGAGCGGACCTTGAACGGTCCAAGAGAAGAGGAGTGAACCTTGAAGGGTCCAAGAGAAGAGGAGCGGACCTTGAAGGGTCCAAGAGAAGAAGAGCGGACTTTGAACGGTCCAAGAGAAGAGGAGCGGACCTTGAAGGGTCCAAGAGAAGATGAGCGGACCTTGAACGGTCCAAGAGAAGAGGAGTGAACCTTGAAGGGTCCAAGAGAAGAGGAGCGGACCTTGAAGGGTCCAAGAGAAGAAGAGCGGACTTTGAAGGGTCCAAGAGAAGAGGAGCGGACCTTGAAGGGTCCAAGAGAAGATGAGCGGACCTTGAACGGTCCAAGATACGAGGAGCGGACCTTGAACGGTCCAAGATTGGGAGAGTGGACATAGTATAGGAAGAGCACCACGAAGGGTCAAAGAGTGGACCTTGAACGGTCCAAGATAGAGAGACTGATCCTAGAGCGGTCCGCAGTAGAGGGTGTGGACCTTGAAGGGTCCAAGAAGTAAAGAGCGGACCTCGGAGGGTCCTAGAAATGGAGAGTGGACCTCGAAGGGTTCTAAATTGAGGAGTGGACCTCGAAGGGTCCTAGAAATGAGGAGCGGACCTCGGAGGGTCCTAGAAATGAAGAGCGGACCTCGGAGGGTCCTAGAAATGAGGAGCGGACCTCGGAGGGTCCTAAAAATGAGGAGCGGACCTCGGAGGGTCCTAAAAATGAGGAGCGGACCTCGGATGGTCCTAAAAATGAGGAGCGGACCTCGGAGGGTCCTAGAAATGAGGAGCGGACCTCGGAGGGTCCTAAAAATGAGGAGCGGACCTCGGAGGGTCCTAAAAATGAGGAGCGGACCTCGGAGGGTCCTAAAAATGAGGAGCGGACCTCGGATGGTCCTAAAAAATGAGGAGCGGACCTCGGAGGGTCCTAGAAATGAGGAGCGGACCTCGGAGGGTCCTAGAAATGAGGAGCGGACCTCGGAGGGTCCTAGAAATGAGGAGCGGACCTCGGAGGGTCCTAGGAATGAGGAGCGGACCTCGGAGGGTCCTAGAAATGAGGAGCGGACCTCGGACGGTCCTAGAAATGAGGAGCGGACCTCGGACGGTCCTAGAAATGAGGAGCGGACCTCGGAGGGTCCTAGAAATGAGGAGCGGACCTCGGAGGGTCCTAGAAATGGAGAGTGGACCTCGGAGGGTCATAGAAATGAAGAGTGGACCTCGGAGGGTCCAAGAAATGAAGAGTGGACCTCGGAAGGTCCTAGAAATGAAGAGCGGACCTCGAAGGGTCCTAGAAATGAGTTAAGCATTTTATTTACAAAAAAAGCCCTCTATTATTTTTTTTTTTATAGAACCTACTCTTGGTTGGAAGGGATACCCCTTTTTCGCAACTAACTAAAGGTCCTAAAGTGGTGGATCCTAACGACTAACCGTCTCATATAGACATTTAATATGATATTTATGGAGAGTACTACAGACCCATGATAGGACAAGATCAAGCATTCAACTTTACTTGGCACGTCCTTTAAAAGGAAATCAATTTTTAGTGCCTTTATAGATCTTGACTTATCATTGATTCGTAGTGACTTAACATAAAGACTTTATTAATTGTCTACATAAAATAGCTAGCCAAACCAACCGGTCACAGGGCGTGTATTCCTAGCAAAGTGGGTGACGCAAGGGTTAGGTTTTAGGCTCCCACCGTGCAGCCAAAGCGCACTGATGAGTGGATGGCCAAGTGAGACTCGAAAGGGAGGCGACATGATCACCACACTTCCCGCACTTTGGCTTCTCCGAAGGGTAAAAGGGTGTCTGTGCAGTGTGACACGGACTCTAGTGGTAGTGTGAGGTAGAGAAGTCTAATTCTTTTTAGAGAAAAAAGAGAAAGATTTTTTATTTACATGAGATGCATGCATGCAATGCAACAGTTAAGAGTAAAGAAAATAAAAAGAAAGCAAAATACAACACCTCAAAGGAAAACGAAAGTCTGACCCACTTAGTTTGAAAAAGATTTCAAAACAGTCCCCAGCGGAGTCGCCACTGTGAATACCCCGTCCCGATGCAACGCGCATTCGGAAGTTTGAAATAAATAATTATATAATGTCGGACCGAAATGGGATATTCATTTAGTGACACTCGCTTTAAACCATATTAAAAATATTAGTTTAATTTTGAGAGTCGCCACGCCACTTTGATATAGCCCAAAGCTTTGAAAAAAGGCTAAACATGTAATTGGGTTCGGGGGTCAAGTTACAACAGAAGAAGAAACGTTATCACTTCTATTGCCCGACGGATCGGTCTTTCTAGCATATGGGGTGTTGGTTGTGTGCGGTGTTTACAGGAATAGATAGAAGAAACGGGATCATGCATAAGGAGGAGGGGAGAGAACGAATTAATTGATGATCACACCCTAGAACCTTTGAGTTAGGCCCTCGGAAGGTGGACTAATCAACGTTCATCCTTGGGGGATTGTTGATCATGGGATAATTATAACTAAGGTGGAAGGAAAGAAATAGTTCCTAGATCCATTGGGTTTCTTGGCGAAACCCTAGATCATCCTCGGCTATTGCATATTTAAATATATTAAAACAACCCTAAATCTAGCATATATGACATAAGCAAGAAATAAAGTAAAGTAATTAAAATACTAAGCATGCAAATAATAAATCTAGCATAATAATAAAGACGATAATAAAGACGGAAAAAATAAACAGAAGACTTACCTAATGATGGCAAGACTTTTGGATCGAATCTATGAAGATTCGAAGAACGGGCTTGATAAAATATTTAGACTTAGAAAACTCGAGTTTAGTCTCAAGTTTTCTATGGAGGAAACCTCAAGTTTTGTCTTGAGTTTTCCGTAGAATAATCCTGTGTTCAAAGTGTGAGGCGGAGTGGGGTTTATATAGTGAAAAGAATTGGGGAGGAAGAGGTACGGAACTGATGTGGGAAAAAGGAGAAGGCCGATCGGCCAATTGTTTCCTGGCCCAAACTTGGCCCAAACTTGGCCTAGGATGGCCGGCCACCTTGCCTAGAATTCTCGGCCACACTGTTTCCAATTCCCTCGGCCAGGTGCAAATGTGGTGCAAATTTTGTATAATAAATATCCGTTTCGTCCCGCGATCTTCTCGTTGCATTTTGACCACTTTAATGACTTCTTTTGCAATTCGCTCTTTAGGATTTTATTTTTCATTTAATCTCAGGAATTTTTATATATCAATTTCGTCCCAAATTTCCATATTTCCATTTTAGTCCTTAAATTTCCAATAAATTCCAATTTGGTCCAAAAGCTTCCAAATGCCAGTTTAGTCCCCGATTTTTCCGAATGCACTTCAGTCCTTTTTTCGGACCGGGTACTAACAGTTATCTAAATGCAAATTGGCTGACACCTTATAAGGAAATGTTTGTAGCTGCTTGGATCGACTTTTGGAAATCACACAACTAACAGAGTGGAGAGTGGAGACTCAACATGCCAAGTTCAAAAAATACTTGGAGTCCTCGCGATCGGATTTGAAAAAATCATTGTCGTATATCCACCCGGTCGTCCAATCACAAGTCATATCGATCAAAGCGAGTCTTGAACAGAGCAAAATTGTCATTCGACATCGATTCAACATACCGTTGTTCCGAGAATTGCATGGTTTCATTTCAACTTATGCACTTGACATACTATTCAAGGAATTTGAGCGGTCCAAAGTTATTGGATTTTTTTCTAAAAATTGTGGATGCCAATTACGCACAAGTCATGGGTTGCCGTGTGCGCATGAATAAGTAATATACTTCAATGAAGGTCATCCTATCCCACTTGACTCAATAGATAAGTTTTGGAGGAAGCTTGATTTAACACCGTGCACATCCTTAGAAGAAGATGATGATTTTGGTTGCGAACTAGAGTTAAAAATGTTTAAGGCACAGTTCAAGGAAAAGCCGAAATCTGGTAAGTTCAGTTTTTTTAGGAAGTTAAGGGAGATACAATTGTTCTTCAGTAAGATTTGTTGATGTTGATCCTCCTGTGCCAGCTCAAAAACCCTGTAGACATAGTTGTTCTTCAGCGAGATTTGTTGTTCTCAGTTTTTGGAAACAACAAGACACATTTACTTTCAGACCAAAAATACTCGCATCCATATATTCATCAATTTCTGGTTATATTTCATCCTTACATAATGCAAATACACGATGTAAGAGCCGATGGGAATTGTGGATTTCGAGCAATAGCTGTTTGTCTTGGTCTTCATAAAGATGCATGGCCCATTATTCGGTATGAGTTGATAGAAGAGTTAGACACATACAAACTAGATTATGTTGTATTGGATTGACTAAAGTTATGAAATGAATTTTTCGTATTTTGTATTTTTATTTTTAAAGTTATATCTTGTTAAATCTCTTTATTTCTTTATACTAGTATAATATTTTTGTTTAGCTAAAAGACGTTTTTCTTAAACGAGTGTAAAACAGGTTTTTTTTTCTAAAATTTTGTGTTAACTTAATTAAAAAAATCTAATAAAAATTTAAGTTAAAATATAAAATTATCTTAAACCAAATTATGAATTAAAAATATTTATTGTTAAGTTTAGCAAATCCAATTAAGTATCTCATTTTTTTACATACTTTATTACTACTCGTATGTATACATACTCATTTAATTTGAGAATCTAATGTCTTTTTAAATACTTTATCCACTCGTCTCATAAAAATATCATATTTAATTTGTCAACATTTTAAAATAATATTATGTTTTATTTATTTATATATTACTTGCACAATAGTAAAATTATACTAGAATTATTTTTATTTTTTAAAATGCTATATTTATTTTATAACAAATTTAAAAAGAAAGTGTAATATTTATTTTTTTTTAAAAAAATTGAGATTGAAACAACATTAAATTTTTATTAAAATTAAAAATAAATAAATTTATGTAACTTGTAAAATCTACTATATATAACATCAACAATTTTCAAGCTCCTAGAAAACTCCAAGTGGCACAATATCATTGGCCAATCTTTCCATCATCCACCAATCACAATCATCCATTTGAAATTCAATTAGTAACTTTTAAAATTTATAGGGGTTGATTTTTAAAATTATAGGTCCAGTCCGTCAAGATAATACTCCCTCCGTCAATGGAACTTAGTGGCCAATCTTTTCTTACGTACCTAGAAAATGGAACTTTCTTTTCGGGCTTGAAAATTTAGATAAATGCCTAAAACATGAACTGCTAAAATCTGGATATAGCTCACCCAACTAAGCCTATTTTCAGTTAGATATGTGAATAAGAAAATTATACTTTATGTTGAATCATAAAGCCGGTTGCAAAAATTTTGAAAATTTGAGAACCGTTGATCATGATGTCTGCAAGGACTTTAAATCAGCTTGCTATGCCTTGGGTTTGTTAGATGACGACAAGGAATATGTCGATGAAATAAAAGAAGCAGCTGGTTGGAAAATGTCTGTAGCCTTAAGGAGACTATTTGTTGTCCTATTATTATCTAATTCCATGACTATGCCGCACGAGGTATGGGATAAGACTTGGGAGGAACTTTTCGATGACATGGAATACAACTATAGGAAACTACACAATAATTCGGGTAAGTTTATCATCTTTAAATCTAATATATATTACATATATTTATATATTTTCTCTAATACAAATGCTTATAAAACACAATTCTAATTTTTTTTTTCTAACCGTAATTAAAGTAAAATATACTGGATATTTGTTCTACTTTCAATAGTGTACTCCGACCGTATGGCGAAAATATTCACCACTCCATCCTTCCCGCATTAATTATCTAATATGGATATTACATACTCCCTCCGTCCCACCCGAATTTGGACAAAGTTACTTTACACGGAGATTAAGAAATAACAATAAGATAATAAAATGTGTGGTAGAAAATGAAGAGAGAGAATGAGTGGAGTTAATAGTGGTTGGTTGAATAAATTGTATGGTGGAGAATGAGTGGAATTAATGAGTGAGTGGGGTATGCTCATTTTTTTATTATTATAAACTTTCCTTTTTGGGTTGTCCAAATTCGGATGAGACGCCCAAAAAGGAAATTTGTCCAAATTCGGGTAGGACGGAGGGAGTACATGTTTATGCTTTGGTCGAATATTTGAGATATAAAGTTGATTGTAGTACATTTTTTAAATTTGTACTTCCTCCGTGTCGCACTAATTTTTATCAATTTTATTTACAAAATATAGTTTTCTTATTGGTTGGAGAACAAATTTATTGATTATTTAATATTTACAAATGAACGTACTCCCACCGTCTCACAGTAATAGTATCATCCTTCACTCCCGCACTAATTTTCATGTAGAGACACCACAAGGAAAACCGAAAATAGAGACGAAAAATTAGAGACAGACGAAGTCTATAGCTAATTTGGAGACAGATTAGAGACGGACTCAAAAATTAGAATTCTGAATCCGTCTCTAAATTAGAGACAGATACAAAATCTGTCTCTAAACTTTAGAGAGAGATTTTGAATGTGTCTCTAAATTAGAGACAGATTTTTGAATTACGCTCTAATTTAGCGACAGATTCAACATCTGTCTCTAAATTAGAGACGTGTTCAAAATTTGTCTCTAATTTAGAGACAGATTCAACATCTGTAGCTAAAATAGATTTATTTTTATTTTCTCAATTTTAGGGTTTATGAATAGTATATTTTCCTTTCTTTAAAAAAAAAAACTTTTATTATATAACTTTGTATAAAAAAATTCACGACTGACCAACATCTCAAATAATTTTCTTAATCAAAAAAAAAAAAAGTATATCATTTACCCTAAAACTCATATCATATATCCTAAACCTTATCTTTTTTTATATAACTTTTTCTAAAAAAAATCACTAATTAACAAAGACTAAAATATTATTTTCTAGTCAATAAAAAATTAAATAAAAAATAAAAAATAAATATAGGGTAGTCCGTCCCTCTTTTGACTTTTCTTCTATATACTTTCATTTGTTTAGTTTTTTTTTCTATCTTTATTTATATAACTTTTTAGAGAAAAAAAATCACTACTTAACAAAGTCTAAAATATTATTTCCTGGTCAATAAAATTTTTTTTTAAAAAAATAAAAATATACTGTACTCTGTCCCTCTTTTGACTTTTCTTCTATATACTTTTGTTTGTTTAGTTTTTTTCTATCTTTTTTATATACCATTTTTGTAAAAAAAAATCACTAATTAACAAAGGCTAAAATATTATTTTCTAGTCAATAATTTTTTTTTTAAAAAATAAAAAATAAATATTGGGTAGTTCGTCCCTCTTTTGAATTTTCTTCTATATACTTTCATTTGTTTAGTTTTTTTCTATCTTTTTTTATATAACCTTTTCTAAAAAAAATCACTAATTAACAAAGGGTAAAATATTATTTTCTGGTCAATAATTTTTTTTTAAAAAAATAGAAAATAAATATAGGGTAGTCCGTCCCTCTTTTGAATTTTCTTCTATATACTTTCATTTGTTTAGTTTTTTTATATCTTTTTTTATATAACAAGTTCTAAAAAAATCACTAATTAACAAAGGCTAAAATATTATTTCTAGTCAATATTTTTTTTTAAAAAAAATAAAAAATAAATATAGGGTAGTCCGTCCCTCTTTTGAATTTTCTTCTATATACTTTCATTTGTTTAGTTTTTTTATACATTTTTTTATATAATTTTTTCTAAAAAAATCACTAATTAACAATGACTAAATATTATTTTCTAGTCAATAAAAAATTAAATGAAAATAAAAAATAAATATACCTCACTCTAAAGTCTAAATCTCACTCTATACCCTAAACCCTATCTTTTTCTATATAACTTTTTCTAAAAAATATCACTACAAACCAAAGTCTAAAATAGTATTTTTTTTAGTCAATAAAAAATTAAAAGAAAATAAAAAATAAATATATCTCACTCTAAACCTCTAAACCTCACTCTAAATTCTAAACCCTAAACCCTAAAATCCATATCATATACCCTAAACTCTATCTTTTTTTATATAACTTTTTTATAAAAAAATCACTAATTAACAAAGGCTAAAATATTATTTTCTAGTCAATAAAAATTTAAAAAAATAAAAAAATAAATATAGGGTAGTCCGTCCCTCTTTTGACTTTTCTTTTATATACTTTCGTTTGTTTAGTTTTTTTCCTATCTTTTTTTATATAACTTTTTCTTAAAAAAAATTACTAATTAATAAAGTCTAAAATATTAATTTATATTCAATAAAAAATTAAAAGAAAATAAAAAATAAATATACCTCACTCTAAAGTCTAAACCTCACTCTATACCCTAAACCCTATCTTTTTTTATATAACTTTTTCAAAAAAATATCACTACTAACCAAAGTCTAAAATAGTATTTCCTAGTCAATACAAAACTAAAAGAAAATAAAAAATAAATATATCTCACTCTAAACCTCTAAACCTCACTCTAAATCCTAAACCCTAAACCCTAAAATCCATATCATATACCCTAAACCCTATATTTTTTTATATAACTTTTTTAAAAAAAAAATCACTACTTAACAAAGGCTAAAATATTATTTTCTAGTCAATAAAAAATTTAAAATAAAAAATAAATATAGGATAGTCCGTCCCTCTTTTGACTTTTCTTTTATATACTTTCATTTGTTTAGTTTTTTTCTATCTTTTTTTATATAACTTTTTCTTAAAAAAATCACTAATTAATAAAGTCTAAAATATTATGTTATAGTCAATAAAAAATTAAAAGAAAATAAAAAATAAATATACCTCACTCTAAAGTCTAAACCTCACTCTATACCCTAAACCCTATATCATTTACCCTAAACCCTATCTTTTTTTTATATAACTTTTTCTAAAAAATATCACTACTAATCAAAGTCTAAAATAGTATTTTCTAGTCGATAAAAAATTAAAAGAAAATAAAAAATAAATATATCTCACTCTAAACCTCTAAATCTCACTCTAAACCCCAAACCCTTAAATACATATCATATACCCTAAACCCTATCTTTTTTATATAACTTTTTTTTTAAAAAAAAAATCACCAATTAACAAAGGCTAAAATATTATTTTATAGTCAATAATTTTTTTTTTAAAAAATAAAAAATAAATATCGGATAGTCCGTCCCTCTTTTGACTACTCTTTTATATACTTTCATTTGTTTAGTTTTTTTCTATCTTTTTTTATATAACTTTTTCTAAAAAAAAATCACTAAATAAAAAAGGCTAAATATTATTTTTTAGTCAATAAAAAAATTAAAAAAAAATAAAAAATAAATATAGGGTAGTCCGTCCCTCTTTTGACTTTTCTTTTATATACTTTCATTTGTTTAGTTTTTTTTCTATCTTTTTTTATATAACTTTTTCTAAAAAAATCACTAATTAACAAAGGCTAAAATATTACTTTCTAATCAATAAAAAATTAAAATAAAATAAAAATAAATATACCTCACTCTATTCCCTAAACCCTATATCATTTACCCTAAACTATATATTTTTTTATATAACTTTTTCTAAAAAATATCACTACTAACCAAAGTTTAAAATGGTATTTCCTAGTCAATACAAAATTAAAAGAAAATAAAAAATAAATATATCTCACTCTAAACCTCTAAACCTTACTCTAAACCCTAAACCTTAAACCCTAAAATTCATATCATATACCCTAAACCCTATCTTTTTTTATATAACTTTTTCTAAAAAAAAAATCACTAATTAACAAAGGCTAAAATATTATTTTCTAGTCAATAAAAAATTAAAAAAAAAAGATAAATATATGGTAGTCCGTCCCTCTTTTGACTTTTCTTTTATATACTTTCATTTGTTTAGTTTTTTTCTATATTTTTATATAACTTTTTCTTAAATAAACCACTAATTAACAAAGGCTAAAATATTATTTTCTAGTCAATAAAAAATTTAAAAAATTAAAAAAAATAAATATAGGGTAGTCCGTCCCTCTTTTGACTTTTCTTCTATATACTTTTTATTTGTTTAGTTTTTTCTATCTTTTTTTATATAACTTTTTTTTAAAAAATAAATAATTAACAAAGTCTAAAATATTATTTTCTAGTCAATACAAAATTAAAATAAAATAAAAAATAAATATATCTCACTCTAAACCTCTAAACCTCACTCTAAACCCTAAACCCTAAAATCCATATCACATACCCTAAACCCTATATTTTTAGAGGAATATTGTAGTTGCAGTTGCATCCAGTGGTATTTCTTCATTATTACTTTCAAGACCAGTATTTAGTCATGGACAATTATATGTTGCATTACGGATGCAGAGGAATATTGTAGTTGCAGTTGCATCCAGAGGAATATTGTCGTTGCAGCTACACCGTGTAGCGAGTTTGACCTGTCAAAGGCAAACCGTTTAGCGAGTTATTAAAAATCCCTTTTCCCCTTCCAGTTTACCGTCTTCATTCAAAAAAAAACAAAACAAACCTAAACCTAAGTTGCAGCCGTCAGCTAAGCCGAGGAAGAAGAAGAAGAAAAAACAAGAACCAACCCTGATTTTGCCATTCAAATTCAAAATTTTATAATTGTAAGTTTACATTCTTGTATTTTACTTTATTTTGTGTTGAATTTTACTTTTTTGGATATACTAATTTTAATCTTTATTCCAATTAGCATATTTCTTCCTCTAATTTTGTTGTGGTATTTAAATATAGTGACTAGTTTTAATTTAATTACATGTTTATATGCTTAGCTTTATACTTTATATACCTTCCTCCGTCTCAAAACTCTCAAAACCAAAACTCTCAAAACGAATGTTTAAAAAAATATTAATTTAAAAAATAGCGTTTTGAATCATTTAAAAAAAATGATAGAACACCCAAGTGTATATGGACCGAAAAATGGTAGAATATTTAGAGTTTTGAATCCCATGGTGATCATGTTGGTACTTATATGGTCGTATTAATAAGGGTAAATTTAAACTAATATTTGTTTATTAATTTAGGACTTCATATTTCAATTTCATCTCATTTAATAGTGTCAATAATATTTTGGACTGATTGGCAAAAATAGCTAAAAATCACTATATTTGGCCATATTTTGAAAATTATTAACTTTGGTCCCAAGATTAATATCCAAAACTTTTTCAAATTTGCTTTTAATCAAGTTTATTTTTATTTTTGACGGTATATTCTTTGCCTCAACTTGACATATATTTGGACCCCAAATGCTAACAATTTTTAAGCTCCAAATTAGAGTCGTCAATTTGAGATCATCCCGTCATACAAATTGGACGGAATATGATAGGAGAGGATAGTATATTCTGAAACCGTGTATAAAAGGACTATTCGGGATATCTTATTTAGGATGAGAGATAAAGCGTGATGGCACGAGATGTTTCGCATTTTTTTAAAATTTTATTTTTATCCCTCAAATCCTTAAAAAAATGCTAATTGGAATAAAGAATTATTTAGTGATGGTTTTTTCAAACATTTTGCAAGTTTTCTCTTTAGGTGAATTATATGCATTGACATATTCTTGAAAACTATTTGATTTTTTGTTAAATAAAGTTGCATTATGTGTTGGAGATGAAAATTAAGTTGAAGAATTATGTGTTTCATAATTTTAGAGAATTGACTTATAATATTATCTATTTTGTTTCTACTTTGTGTACTTGTTGTTCTAATGCATGAAGAGTTAAATTTGTCCAATTTATTTGTAAATATGTATCTTTATTTATTTCTACCAATCCATCATCAAGTTGGATGAATGATCTACTATTGCTTTCTCGTTGTTGAGTTTTTGGTACTGTTTTAGGTGGATGTACCTAATTTTCGGGTAAGCTTATATATTTCCATTGAATTGGTTTTGGTACGATGATATTAACTTTAGATTGTTTGTCTTATAATTTTTTTCTCGATTTAATGCATTATGCCTAAGACCTATATTTATGACTCTAAATTGTAATATATAAAATATTTCAAAAGAAGTACTTATAAGGTATATAGGTTGGAAACCAGCACAGCCGAGGTGATTCATATTCAACCACATAATCACTCTCACGTATGAATTAAAGATACGAGGCAGCTGTATGAGTTGAAATACAGTGTGACGGGTAGAACAATAACCACGTACCTATAAAGTATTTAGTCAACCTTACTATTCAAAAAAGTCAAATTTTACTGCCTCGTATGTTTTATAGTTATTAAAAATTTACTTATTTCAAAAGAACAATTTACTTATTTCAAAAGAAGTACTTATAAGGTATATAGGTTGGAAACCAGCACAACCGAGGTGATTCGTATTCAATCACGTAATCACTTTCACGTATGAATTAAATATACGAGGCAGCTGTATGAGTTGATATACAGTGTGGCCGGTAGAACAATAACCACGTACCTATAAAGTATTTAGTCAACCTTACTATTCAAAAAAGTCAATTTTTACTGCCTCGTATGTTTTATAGTTATTAAAAAATTTACTTATTTCAAAAGAACATTTTATTTATTTCAAAAGAAGTACTTATAAGGTATATAGGTTGGAAACCAGCACAGCTGAGGTGATTCGTATTCAACCACGTAATCACTTTCACGTATGAAATAAAGATACGAGGCAGCTGTATGAGTTAATATACAGTGTGGCGGGTAGAACAATAACCACGTACCTATAAAGTATTTAGTCAACCTTACTATTCAAAAAAGTCAAATTTTACTGCCTCGTATGCTATATAGTTATTAAAAAATTTACTTATTTCAAAAGAAGTACTTATAAGGTATATAGGTTGGAAATCAGCACAGCCGAGATGATTCGTATTTAACCACCTAATCACTTTGACGTATGAATTAAACATACGAGGCAGCTGTATGAGTTGATATACAGTGTGGCGGGTAGAACAATAACCACGTACCTATAAAGTATTTAGGAAATAATGAATATAGAAGAAACACAGTTTACAAAAAAATGATTATTAATTACCAACCTTGTTATTGAAATAAACAGATGGATTCCTTCATTGATCCTGGGCCTATCGATGCCTCTGTTCTGACCCAGCATGGGAACCATAGAGCTCGGTTTATTTGCGCCGATGTGGAGGTTGCTAGTCCCCTGTCTTTTCGTCGTGGTGCCTCCTTGCCAGTCGTATTAGCTCCTAGGATATTGTCCAAACTGGCCGAGTGCGGCTTTAGTGGAGTTCACTACATAGGGAGAGTTCAGTACGATTATGGGTTGCTGGAGGCCCATTGATGGGGATGCTGTTACTGATGTTGGGTACCCATCACATTTAGACTGGCGGGGTGTCTTTCAGCAACTTTTAGGGGCTGTCCCTTATCCCAGAGATATGGATGGGAGTAGTTTGAAGCTCAGGTGGATTACGACTCATTTCCCACACTTCCATGACCTCGCCGATGATACTGCTCTGGACATTGTGGATATGTACGTACGGGCATATATCATGCTCGCCTTGGGTTCTACGGTCATGCCTGATCATACGAACAACAAGGTTAAGTTGTGTTATCTCCCTCTGCTTGGGGATGTTTCCAGGGTCAGCCAGTACAGTTGGGGAAGTGCGTCGCTCGCTTTCCTATATCGAGAGTTATGTAGTGCGACTAACCCTTAGGCGAAACAGTGCGGAGGATTTCTCAACGTTCTACATGTATGTTTATCTCATTTTAATGTTCATTATGTTGTTGTTTTTAAGTTTGATTTCAAATTAGCGGCATTATTTATAGTATTTGATATATATTTAATTGATATAGATTTGGGCTTGGGAGCGGTTGAGATGTGTGCAACCACATATCCGTAGTCGATTCAGAGATCCGGACTACGTGCTCATGCCCCTCGGATGCAGGTATACATATATCATACGTTATTTTCTCGTCGTTATTGTTTTTTTTTTTTTTAACTTTTTCTTATAATTATTCTGTTTATGAAATTTCAGCTGGACCCAGGCATCACTGTATCTGAAGGAGGTTACTGCACATAACCTGCGAGGCTATCGTGATCAGCTGGCCAAGCTAACCAATGATCAGGTTGTGTGGCAGCCTTATGCAGAGAGATACGCTCTGCCCTACTGCACTCAGGGTCAGGACGTATGGTTGGCGAAGGTCCCTCTCGTATGCTTTGAGAGGATCGAGTGGCATCTGCCGGATCGCGTTATGAGGCAGTTTGGCCTGCTGCAGGGGGTCCCAGAACCGTGCAACACTCGCCCGGACTTGCACAGTTCTGATCGGCGGGGAAACAATACCGTGATTTGGAGCGACCGCCATCAACAACATATTGCACTCTAGGAACAACGGCGGCAATTTTTGGTTTCCGGGGTCTACGGCATTCACGATATGCGTTACACCGATCCATATATGATATGGTATCGGAGCATAACGTGTATGTTTGTGCAGAACCTCACTCATATAGAGGAGGCTGGATACCGGTCGGCTGCCCCTGCCCTAGAGTTTATGGTAAGTTTTTACATTTTTCAAGTTATTATTTCTAGTTTTTTTTTTTAACAAAACTTCAATTATTAACTTATGTCTCTCATACTTATATTTATTTTTGATATAAAAAAACAGGTGCAGACCCTTCAGCGCTTGCATGTCGACAATGAGGCGGAGGAGCATCCCAGGCAAGCTTCAATGCGGGCGACTATTACACACGGCCTCACGGGAGTTAGGGAACACCAACGCCTTCAGTCTGCTGCAACACCTCTCCCACCGGTAGATCGCGCATAGGGGGTAGAACAACCTTGGCAGCGTCGGGTTAGACGTCGTGCACAGCCACAACCCCAAATGGACTTGTACGACGAGCCAGAGCCCAAGCCCGAGAACGAGCACGAGCCTCAAGTCCAGACCCAGACCCAGGATGATGGACAATATGAATGGCAGTCATAGTCACAGTGGACTCAGACTCAGAGTCAAATTTATGGTAGTGGGAGTGGGGGTGGGAGTGTGTGGGGGGATGGGAGTGGTTGGGGGATGGGGGTGGCTTGAGGAGTGGGAGTGGCTGGGGGGATGGGGGTGGCTGGGGGAGTGGGAGTGGGTGGGAGAGTGGGAGTGGGAGTGGGTGGAGTGCCCAGCCAGACCCTTCCCCTGGATCATCTACTATGGGCTTCAGATTATATACGAGTGGAAGTGGCTTTAGGGTTCCTTCTTCTACATCACAATCAGGGCTCTGCCCCTTCTTTTGGGGTACAACTTACCCCTGCTCAACGAGAGGAGATCATTAGAAGAGGGTTTCAGCAGCGAAATCCGACGAGTAAGTACACACCGTCTGACTATGAGAGGAGGAATAGGTGAAACATTTTTTTTAGATGTAATGAAACTTTGTAGTATTAGTTGTTATTTAGATGTTTTATTTGTAATAACTAAACTATGAGTTTTTTAGTTTTTATTTGGATATTTGCATTTAATTTTTTTTACACTTTCTACACATTTATGTAGATGTGTAGGTGTGGGTTATGGTATATTGTACAGGTTTAGTGTTTCATAATATATTGGATATTGGAGATGTTGCATTGGATATGGGATTATGTTTGGTTTGGTTGTTTGCAGCAGGTTGTTTGGTTTGGTTGTTTGTTGTTAGCAGCAGGTGTTTTTGTTTTGATTTGGTTGTTTGCAGGTGGTTGCTGAAGATTGCTGCTACTGTGGAATGAAGTTCAAGTGAACTCGCTACACGGTGTAGCGATTTCACTAAACTCGCTACACCGTGTAGCGAGTTCACTAAAACATGGACTCGTGGACACGAGTCATGACACAAATCCCACTCTTGCTGATGTTGTGCACGAGTCGTACAAAAGGTCACCACTCGTGACTTTTCTTTCTTGGCCCACTTTCCTTGGATTTGTTCACTTGAACAGGGCCAAAAATTTTGTTCTCTGATTCTCTCGTCCCTTTGATGGGGAATAATTGGTGTAGTTGGGGATGACTCGTCCCCTGGCCTAATTTTCTGAATTTCTTCATATTTTTTTTTTGACAAAATATTCTAATGAAAATATCAACTCAAATTTTTTTACAACATATTCTAATGAAACTGCAACTGAAACTAAAATAGGAACTAACTGTTATTTTGCCAATTGAACTTTGAACTTAAATAGGAAATAACTAACTGTTTTTTTTTTTAATTTTTTACAACATATTCTAATGAAACTGAAACTTAAATGGAACTAACTGTTTTTTTTTCTTAAATTTTTTTTACAACACATTCTAATGAAACTGCAACTGAAACTAAAATAGGAACTAACTGTTACTTTGCCATACATAAACTTTCATATTGAAAAATTCAACTCAAATATAAATTACATTCAAGTTTTCAAGTTTAATGAAAATTAGATAAAATGGAACTGCAACTGAAACTGAATCCAATTCAAACCAAACATAAATTACATGCAAAACATATTCTGCTACTCCCTAATGTTCGGGCATCTACGACGATTGTGCCCTTCTTGATGGCATGATGAACACAGATTCTTCCGTTTATCTGCTTGAAAGTCCATAGAATTTCGGAAGCGTCTTGATCTAGGTCGTCCGAACTTCGCAGAACGTCGAAGTAGGGGATTAGGGAAAAAACTTGGCACCAAACCATCCACACCCCAATAGTCCTCATGCTCGATTGGTTCGAATGTCCCCTTCCATGTCTTGTAGTATTCCCCAATGATGTAAAATAGAGAAACGAAGATAAGCTCTGACGGTTAAGATTTTTCTGGCGCATGGCGGACTCTACGGCGCCGGCGGGACCAGGAATAACACGCAATGAAGAGGAGGATTGATAAGATTGAGAAGATTGAGGGGTGGAGGATTCACCAAAGGAATTGGGACGGCAAAAAAAATGCTGCTCTCTTGGATCCATTTTTTGTGTTTAATAGAATTTGGATTGAGAAGATTGAGGGTTGCGAGGAGGATATGAGAATGAAGGAACGAGGGATTGGAGGATAATGAATATGGAAAACCAAAACCTTATGTAAGAAAAAAAATAAAAGGAAACTCGCTACACGGTGTAGCGAGTTTGTCAAAAATTAATTGCCCTAATTAATTACGAACTGGCAAACTTAATTGCATAGAACCCGCTACACGGTGTAGCGAGTTTGACCTGTCAAAGTCAAAATCGCTACACGGTGTAGCGAGTTTCAAAAAGTGGGACACTTTGGGAAAAAGTTTGAACAGTAAGTTATAATGGTAAATAAAATTTTAAAAATGAATTAAATGAGAAAAAAATCAAGTTTCTACCCCTTCCAGTACTCTAAAATTAAATGTATATATTGACTCTTGACAGACAACTCTTTCAGTTGACTTAACAAAAATATGACTTTACTTTATTAACAGTCTTGAATTTTTCAATATTTGACAAATTATTTTAGTCAAGGCTTTGTCGAACAAATATTTCACCGCCTGAATACTTTTCTCCATGAAGTGACAATCAACCTTTATGTGTTTTGTTCATTCATGAAAATCTGGGTTTGAAGCAATACGAATAGCACTCATATTATCGGCATATTAGGGAGTTGGAGATTGAGCATAAATATTCAAATCCTTTGGAATACCCCTTAGCCAAGAAATTTCACTACAAACGGATGATCTTTTATTTCTTACATTTCCATGAAATAAGAAATCACCAAGAAATACACACCACCCAATAGTAGAATAGTAGAACGACGAGTGGCCTGAAATAATTGTAGCTAGGACTGTAACCACTTGTGCGAAGACTTGTTTTGTATCTCTCTTGATTGATCATCTAAGAGACATCTCCCCCTTGATTGATGATCATCTTCTCCTTGAATGACTGTCTGTGAGAGGCAATTTTCCCTATTCTCCCCCTTTTCTTTAGATATTTTCAAATGGTGTGCGCACATCCATGAAAATATCTTAAGAAACCCCTTTGTGAAATATGATCAAAGTTTCATCTTGAGAGGAGCAGAGCCAGATGAAAAGATTGGAGGAAAAACAATACTTACAGATTTATGAATTAAATGGGGAATAATGACCACATATGTAACCAGTTGTGTGCAGAGTTGTGTGCACAGATGTCCGAACAACAGCAGAGACGAGTGGAGAGAGATTATAAAAAAATTGAGATTTCCAGAAAGACAGACCATTGTTGCTGATGATGGCTGGGAAGGCGTGTATTTGGCACAGAAAACAAAGATAGACAAGGTAACCAAACCTTTTGAGGGATCAAATTGGGCAAATAAATTTTGAATTAAAAAACAAATGCTACCCGAATTTTGTGACCAATTGTAATACCATAGGAAATCATTTCCACTTGGACCCTAAAAGATTGTTCCATTCAAATTCCCTTGCACTCAAACCTGGACAAACACTTATTAAACAAATTGTTAACCAAAAAATGATTAGCCCACAATTTGATGAAAATAATAAACAATCAAATGAATATTTCATGGGGCAAAAAATGTCCTAGTTTATAATTATGCCTAGAATGATGCAAATTATGAGCACACAAGTGGAGATTGATCTCAATGAAGTGTGATATGATATGAATAAATTTACACAATGACACAATTTGAGCACATGAGTGGAAGCTTCATAATAAATGGAGGCAGCTTGTTTTTCTTAGTGACCTTAGATTAGACACCCACTCCATGATAGATATCACACAAAAATTAACAAGGTAATTTTTATCACCAAGTCAAGAAGTATCTCACAATCAAGAGTCAAATGTCAAAGATGCAAACCAATCAAGTATTCACAAGAGATAATCATGCAGTTAATGAATGCAGTTTTCCTTCTTTTTTTTCTGTAATATACAATTATACAGAGATGCAGACAGATGTCCACACAGTTGTGTGATCATCTCAACACACACAATCCGAGAGACCTTTTTAGGGAAGAAAATCTCTCGAAAACAATGGCCTTCATGAAAATATCAATCAATCGTTTATTAGTTTCAGCAAATTCACAACTAATAATTTTATGTTCAACAGTATCTCTACCAAAATGAAGTCTAAAATCTAGATGCTTAGGAGTAGAGTATTGAACAGGGCCATTTGCCATATCTATGGTACTTTTAGCATCACAAAAAATAGATAAAACTTTGTTTTCGATTTCATAGTATTTAATCAAATTGTTCATCCAAATTTTTTTGATGCACTTACTATCAACTGCCACAAATTTTGATTCGGCAGCTGATAGGAAAATAAAAGTTTGTTCCCCATTATCCCATGAATACAACTTATTTTCAAGAAATGAAAATCCAACATTGGTGCTTTTGAAATTAATGATTATCTCCCCCTCAAATGTCTTAAAAATGCCTCTGATTAGATTCATCATTGGCAACACAACAACATGAACGTACCTGATGGAATACGGAGTTCATGCAAACCAAACCGGCAAGGTCACGGTAGTTGACCTTTTTCCATTTTGTTTTCATGCCTCTATCCACTTCCCCTATGAACTGGGATGTGGGATGGTTTTCCTGTATTCTGGAAGGAATATCCTTTTCTCTGCTTACATCTCCTTCATCAGTTTTAGAATCTGAGCTTTGATCAACAGTTGTTTGATCACTTGTGTTGTCAGTTGTTTAAACAACTGTTTGCATTGCATAAATGGTTGTTCTGCAGTTTCATTCACTTTTGCTGGCTCAGATTCATCATTAACTGATTCTGGTTCCCAAGTGAAACCTGTAACATCATCCTCAGCTGTTTTGACATTAAGATCAGTAGCATCATCAAAGATCGATTTAAAAGGTATGAAAGATTTTCAACCAACTTGTAACAATGATCTGAGAATCTTACTCCTGTCAAAATACATCTATTTGAATCATCAAAGACCTCACACATCTTCTTATCAAATTTACATGTAGATCATCATCACACAATTGACTTATGCTTATCAAATTAGCCTTTAGCCCATCAATATGCAACACATTATGCAACCTAGGTAAACCTTCTACATGCAACGTACCTTCGCCAATGATCTTACCTTGAGCTCTTCCTCCGAAATTTACTTTTCCATCTTTGAATGGTATGTAGTCATTGAAGTTTTCACGTGCCCCAGTCAGGTGGTGAGAACAGCCACTGTCAAAGTATCATGACCCTTCAACACTACTCATAAGAGAGGTGAAGGCCACTTGACAGTTCGTGGTTTCTTTCCTTACCCAGGCAATTTTTGTTTCAGCTTTGTGTTGTGTACTCAGTTGTGTGTTCGGTTGTGCACACAACTGTCTACCCAAGTGTCTATACACATTCCAAAACCCAGTTCCTGTTTTAGTTTGTAACAATATGGTCGAATATGACCTGGAGAAAAGCAATTGTGAGCGTTGTGATTAATTTCGAGTCGCCACCTATATTATTCGTTTGGAAAACATAGAAAAACCATTTTTTTGAAAGAGATTGGGTTCGGGGCTTAGGTTATGGAATGGGTAGGTCAAGGAGCATCCATTCCACCCAATCCGGAGATTGGTCTTGCTAAAGAAAAGAGAGGTTTTCAGAGAAGAGAAGACGATTTCAAATATAACAAATAAAGATCCATTTAACGGGGTTAAATGGAATGTAGGATCGATTGCTTCGAGACCGTCCCCATGATTTGGAGAGGCTCTAGGCCGATCCTAGATTCAATAGATTTATACCACTCTAATAATCAATTAGAAAGGGATTTAGGGGGTTACCTTGCGTGAGGTGATTTGGGCAGAGTTTCGACTCAAGTTTAGAATCGAATCTTGATACGGACAGAGCTTCGCCTCAGTCCTTGACTTGGATCTTGATGTTTGTTTATCAACAAGGTTGACAAACAAACTTTGAGGTGATTTTTAGGGTGATTTTGTAGGAACCTTTCAGGGAAAGAAACCAACAAAATATGTGTGTGTTGTGAAAATTCGTGGTCCTCCGATCCTTGGAAGTCACCAAGTATTTATAGGGGTTGGATAGGTAGAGGTGGAGAGGTAAAACCCTTTCAGAAGGTTCTGGACCCCAAACTCTATTGGTTGGCCGGATGGATAAAATTTTATCCCGAAAAGAGGTTGAAATCGACGAGGAAACTGTCTTCTGCATGCTGCAGAGGGACGATATCTCGCGCGAGACACGCCATTCCGCGCGAGATATTGCTTCTGTTGGACAATTCTGTCCTTTCCTCATTATCTCGTATGCAGTTTAGTCCCAAACTAACGGTGGTTAGTCAAAACTTAACGAAACATGACGAAATGGTGGATTTCTACTTCTTGACTCAAAGCGAGACTTAGAGTGGTATAAATATGATTCGATGTGTTCAGAATGGGGTGTCTACAGAGCCCCTCGATGACAAGACTTATGGAAGAAGTCATGTCGACGATAGAAAAGACATCATTCTGAACATTGGGATGGTCGGGCCGCACGGCTTCCTACGTATCTCTATCGGAGAATCAGACCATGACGTAGTTCGACTCCAAAACACGAAAAGGATGCTTTAGGTATTTTGAAAATTATTTGAAAATCGAGGAGATTTTGTTTTGAAAGATAAATTCATACTGAGGAATCAAATCAAGACCCAATTCTGAATATACCTGTCTGTTTGAAGATTCGCCTGTCTGGGCTCCGAACCTGCGGGAAATATGTTAGAAAACAAAGGCTTACCTTTCCGGTCCTTTGAGTCCTGTTGGTTTTGTGATGGTTTGCCTTTCTGGGCTCCGAATTGGGTTTTTGTTATTGAGGATGACGATTCACCTGTTTGGGCGTTGAATCGGGCTTTTAGTTCGACGATCCACCTGTCTGGGCATTTGGACCGAGCTTTTCTTTTGACGATCCACCTGTCTGGGCGTTGGATTGAGCTTTTATCTGTTGACTATCCACCTGTTTGGGCGTTGGACCGAGCTTTTATGTTGACGATCCACCTGTCTGGGCATTGGACCAAGCTTTTTGATTTGACGATCCACCTGTCTGGGCGTTGGACCGGGCTTTTAATTTGATGATTCACCTTTCTGGGCTCTGAATCATGTGGATTGAGTTGATCTTTGGACCACTCGGTTTTCGGGCGACTGGTGCCGTACCGGGCGATCGTGCGGGCGTCACGTTTGGCTCGTTCAGTGACTTGCGGTGCCGATTTTTCCACGTTTCCTTGCTAGTTTATCATTTCCAAGGGTAAATGTGTCAAAATTTTGAATTTTGACGTTGCGTAGACGCTTATTGTCGAGGACAATTTTGTCAATTTCCAGAAGGTATATCTCGCGCGATACATCTTATCTCGTGCGAGACTTGTAGTGTCGGGGCTAATATAGCTCCTCTTTTTAATTTGAAAACATCCTTTTCAAATTTCCCTCCCTAGCTCGAGCCAAGGTCGTTTTCTCTGCAATTTTTCGTGGATTGCTTGGTGATTCTCCTCCCAATCAATTCTCAATCCTCTCTCCCTCCACAATCAATGGCTCAAGAACAAAGGAATCCTATTTTGGGGAGTTATTTACTAGGGAAGGACTATCCCCGTGATGGCCTCACCTTCGATAGGCACGCGCACATTTCCACCATCATTCAGGAAGGTTTGGTAAGAGATTCTCTCTCAACTCTTGATTCTTGTATTGCATTGAGCTTGAACCCACTTGAATCCCAACTTCATCAATGGCTATTCTTTTCTTGTTCTTGCCTATGCTTAGAACTAGGTTCCTTCTTGCATGCTCTGATTTTGTGCATTTCATTAGATGATTGTTGTTGCATTGTATGCGTATGAGCCTCCTACACATCATGGATTGTAGGAGAGGTTGATTCGGATCATTAATGGCATCCTTGGGCAAGCTTTTCTTGTACGCACGCCAAGCATTCGATGGAATGCCTCAATGAAAATTTTTCTTCTATTTCATTGATTTTCTGACATGGAATGATTTCTAATGTTGCCCTTTTTGTTTTTCCTCTGTTTTGCAGTCATATAGGCCAACGAAGAATTGTCGAGGGAGCCCGAAACTGGCTAGAGTTGTGTGGGACAAGATCAAGGACCTTGAGGGAGTTCGAGATAGAATGGCCCAAACGGGGCTATTGACCTTTGTTGATAATCTTCGGGGGATAAGACGGACTCCCCAAGTTCGTCAGGCGATCAGGGAGAGGTGGTGGGATACTACCCACACCGTTTATTTGTGCTTCGGGGAAACAACTATGACTCCGACAGACTTCCTTGCTATCACGGGGCTAGAGTTCATTGGTGATCCCCTACTAAAGACTTTGGGTTATAAGCTTGCGGGTCCAGCTGTGTGGAGACAGTTGATCGGTTTCGTCCCTAACAAGGTTAAGGGATTTGCTGCTGAGCTAACACCCCTACGACGTCAGATTGAGGATTATGCTCTTAAGCCGAATGCAGTCACTGATCGATTGGTGAGGGGTGCCCTCTGGTATATCCTTTCTGAGACCATCTTTGCGAGCCACTCTTCTACGGCTCGTCTTTCTCTGTTAGGTTTGTTGGTGAATCTGGATGAGGTGAGTGGATATGATTAGGGCTCAGCGGGGCTGGCCTTCTGCTATCACGCCATGAATGAGGCGTGTAGACACACTAAGGATTCCCTGTCAGGGTATTCTTATGCCTGGGAGGTATGCTCTTGGTTCTGTTTCTGTTCTCTGTCTGTATGCTCTATCTGTGTTTCATACTGAATTCGTTCTGTTTTCTTGTGCAGATATGGGGCTATACTGTCCTTGGGCTGTACAAGTTTGAGTTGGAGAGCCGGACCCCTTTGTTCCCGGATATCAGGAGGTGGAGCCACCCCAATTGGAGCATTGATGAGGATGAGGATCGGGAGTGGACCACCTCGGTGGCGAGAGGTGAGGACCATCTTTGGGACACTTTCGAGTATGAGAGGCCAGGCCTTTATCCATGGACCCTGTTGGAGCGGGAGGTGCATCGTGCTTGGGATGCTGCTTTGGGATGCGAGAGGATGCGCATCTTTGGAGGGGATACTATGTATCTTGGTGAGCGGGTCTTCCCACGGCATGGCCGGGGTAGACTACCATATATGGTGCCAGGCGGATCCGCCGAGGGCAATGTACCCCACCTACTCCATTCCGGAGGATGATTATGCGAGTCTCTTGGTGGGTGATGCGGCGACGGCTTGTGTTATCCCGGGGCCTCCTATGAGGAGTTCTTGCCTCGGCGATGGGTCCCCTCTGGTGGGTGATAGGCGATCGCACGCTCGTGGCTCCACCTCTGCCTCGGGTTCATTGCACTTCCTCGTGCAGGTTCTCTGCCTTTTGCCCCTGGTCCTCGAGCTACACGTACATGATGGGAGTATGCCGATGATGGGCCACATCCCGACTCTGGATCATATTCCCTAGGGTTACCGCCTTCCGCCGGATGTCTCCTCGGTATGTTTCTGTTTGTATTACCTCTCGTATTCGTCCATATAAGTGTATACGTCCAACTTCATCTGAGCATTTCTTTTCTTTTGTTATCAGGTCACCATGTCCGCGGCTGATTACAACCGTGGAGCGACCAAGATGGCGGGACTGATGTCCCTGGTGTCGGACCTCTCCGAGAGGCTATTCCATGAGGCTTCTTTGGCGGCCTCGACAGTGGCCTCGGCGGTGACCCCTACTTGTGGAGCCAAGAGTTCGAGGAGGGATGGTAGCCCCCGTGGTGGTGAGGGCGGAGGTGTCGGCGGCTCGGGCGACTTGATGGCGTGATCCCCTCCTTTTCTCTCTATTTGATTTCTGATGATCTATACATATTGGCCGTGTGGGCCCCAAACAATTTTTCTTTTCTTTGGTACCTGTTAGAAACAAGTAGGTAGCACAAAACAATGGTTTTCTTAATTTCTAATCCTAGGTCTAATTAGTTAATTTTTTAACTTTCTCGACTTTCCGTGATTTGGAAATGGAATGGATTGGCCATCAAGGCCACGATTTTGAGCTTGATCTTGGTGTTGCACTACATATTATGAACTGTATGCGCAGGTTTTTCGAGACTTGCTTCGTCAAGTCGGGGCTAGATTGCTGTTTGAGCAGAACTATTCTTTGTTTTGCCGTAGCGATATCTCGCGCGGGACAAGGTGTCTCGCACGAGACACGCTACCTAGCGAGTTCTCTTCCTTTTCGAACAGAGTTTTGTCGGTTTTCCCTATAAAATCACCCAGTGAGTCCGGCCGGATAACTCATTCTAGCCTTTCAAACTCTAGAGATATTACATTAGGGTGAAACTCTTGGCTTCTTTTCCAACCCTGCGATCCATGGCTTCCAAGGAGATTGCCCCAACGTCCATTATTGTCGATGATTTTTCTCTGTCGTCCGAAGTGATTGAATCTTTCAAGCAAGCATCAAGAGATTTTGTGAGGTCGTTTCGCAACCGATCTCGCAATAGGTTTATAGCAGAATTCGGATTTAGAATCCTTTTCACCTTGAAGAACCTCCAATAGGATTGGAATCTCTTGCGGGGTCTTTGCTCGATTTTGGGATCCCTCTATTCATCTCTTCAATTTTTCTTTGAATGAGATGGTGCCTCTTGTGGAGGAATTTGCCATTATCTTGGATATGCCTTTGGTAGTGAGATTGCTGTTCCTAAGTACCATAGGAATCATTCGGAGGCTTTGAATGAATTGCTAGGGATCCCCTTGATACTTGCTATGAGTTGGTTCACCGCAAATGGGTTGATTGCTCTTCTTTTCGAACGCTTAGAGATTCAGATGATGACGCCTTTCATGTCTACAAACGGAACTTTCGGCCCTTTCTCTTTTCGGAGATGTTACATTTACATGCGAGGATGGCTTGGTTGACTCCCAGCTGGTGGAAATTGTTCTGCGAGGCTAGAAAACGTTCTAGGAACATTATTCCGCTAATCTTGGGTGAAACCTGCATGGTCTTGATGAGGCTGCATAGGACCGGTGCCATGACTCGAGGAGTCCTCTTACGGTTGACTATTTGGCTTAGGGAGCATCTCAAGTGGTAGGCCCCCGTTGGAATATTCCCCATTCACATATCATACGCGAAATTGCGATCAAGGATCTCTCGGTGGATGAGTGGGGGTGAGTTGATTGCGAAGATGGCTGCTGCGATATTCTTTGGTGTCCGCCTTATTGGAGGTTGAACAAGTATGTTGCCAATACCAAGGGTTTTGACAGGGTTGTTCTTCCGGGTTTGCGAGATTCCTCCTTCTATTTTCCCAAACGGGTGCTCCGTCAGTTTGGTCAGTCGCAGGACACTTATCTTTTTGAAGGAGCTTCTCGTGAAGTGTCTTACATTGGTGTAGAGTTTGCGCAGGCGCTAGCTCAAGCATGGGGCGAAGGAAATAGTCGGGACCGTTGGTCGAACCTTCGGACTTTTAATGCAAGTATCTTCTTATCCGACAAGTATTTGGATTGGTTTCTTCATACCGGCCACCCTAGTGTGGAGAAGATTGATGATCTGCGGCTTTCACTGCTAGGGGATTCTTTTGTGGCTAGCAGTATTTTGCGAAGGAGCGAGGCTCAGTCTGATCCTGCTAATGTGCGAACCGATCCGACCCAGGATTTTCTTGACGGGGATTGGTACGAGAGGCGAGGCAAAGGGATGCCTGGAAAGACGCAAACTCTAGATAGGCCCAATGTCTTTAAGAGGCTTTCGGAGTCTGTCTTTGATCGCCTCGAGGGATGTTCTGCTTCAAAGGGTCCGAAGCGCAAGAAGGATCGTGACGACGGTGGAGATCATGTCCACCGACCTACCAAGTCAATGAAAGGCTAGATCTTAAGGAGTACCAAGAGATTGCTCTGATAGATCAATAGTTTACTTTATTAATATTTTTTTTCAAGGTTGTTAGCTTAGTAAATTAGTCGTTGTGGTTAGGATTTCTCTTTTGCCGTTAATAAAATGCATTCGATTAATAAAAGGACAAAAGTAGATTTATTTATTTGATTAGACCGAACCCGAAGGCTGCCTACGTTCCTCTTTTACAGCAATTAAATAAGAGGCTCAGGTCTAACGTAGTTCATTTTTGAGAAAAGGGACAAAAATACTTCTTCGGGCCGAAGGGTAATCTCGCACGAGAAAAGCCCCCCCCCCTTTTTTTTATGCACACCCTTTCTTTTGCCTAGACTGCCCCTTCGGGTTTTCACTCTAGCGGGCTTCTTTTCTTGTGCAAGCTCTAATTTTTGCCTAGGCCGTCCTTTTCGGGATTTTCAACCTAGCGAGCGATTTCTTTTTAGGAGGCCAAGTCACGCGAAGTATTTCTTGAGCTTGTCCATATTGACTGGCTTCGGTAGTTGATCTCCGTCTAAGTCCACCAGCTGAAGGGCTCCCCCAAAAAATATCTTCTTCACGATGTAGGGTCCTATCCATCTTGGTCCCCACTTGCCTAACGGGTGGAAAGGTCCAGGACGATGCTCATGGAGAACCAGGTCACCTACTCTGATGTTCCTTGTCTTGACCTTTTTGTTGAAAGCTCTTGCCATTCTTCTTTGGTAAGCTTGGGTGTGCTCGGCTGCCTTTAGTCTTCTTTCATCTAGCAGGGCTAACTCCTCGTATCTGCTTTCTAGCCAGTCGACTTCGTTCACTTGGTTTTCTAGGAGAACCCGCAGTGATGGTATTTCCAATTCTATCGGCAAGATAGCTTCCATTCCGAATGTGAGGGCGTAGGGAGTCTTTCCTGTAGCTGTTCGGACTGAAGTGTGGTATCCCCATAGTGCAAAAGGAAACTTGTCGGGCCAGTCTTTTCCAGTGACTGCCATTTTTCTGATGATGGTTTCGATTGTCTTATTTGCGGCTTCAACTGCTCCGTTCGTTTGAGGCCTGTAAGGAGACGACTTATGCCTTGTGATTCTGTACTCAGTTAGGAGGTGATCGGTTTTCTTCTCGAAGTGTGACCCATTATCGGATATCATTTCTTGCGGAACCCCATATCGGCATATGATGTTGTGCTTGATGAATTCTGCAACCTTTCTGGCATTTAGAACTTTGTAGGAGGCGGCCTCAACCCATTTGGTGAAATAGTCAATGGCTACTAGGACGAAGCAGTGTCCGTTAGCTCCTACGGGCATGACCTTTCCAATCACGTCTATCCCCCATGTAGAAAACGGCCAAGGAGAAGTCATAGGGTACAGCAAGGAAGGCGGTGCGTGCTGAAGGTTGGCGTGTATCTGACATTTGTGGCACTTCTTGACCATTTTGGTACAGTCGGCTTCCAAGGTTAGCCAAAAGTACCCTTGTCTGATGATCTTTTTGGCAAGCATGTTTCCGCTCATGTGGGTCCCACATATGCCTTGATGGACATGGTCCATTATTTCTCGGGCCTCTTCCTCGGTGGCACAAAGGAGGTTTCCTTGGGAATGTTTCTTGAATAGACGGCCAGCAATGATGACGTAATTAGCGGCCAACCTCTTAAGGGTGATCTGAGTCTTGCAGTGTCTCGGGTGGGATGGTTCCATCTAGGATGAAATGCCAAATGTCATCGTACCACAGTTTCTCTTCGGAGTTCTCAACAATGGTACATTCGGATAACCATTTGTCTTTGCAGTCATGGAGATCTATAACGGCGCGGTATGGCGGGAGTTGCACGCCGTGTTATTTTGAAAGGTTTGTTGCCTTCCCTTTAGGAATTTCAACCAAAGGAAGCGGTGTGGCTAATGCGTCGGCAAACCGATTTTTGTCTCTAGGGAGGTAGTGGAATGAGACATCTTGAAATTGTTGCGCCAACTCTTGGAGGTGGGCCTTTGTATCTTTGAAGGGTTGGATCTTGGACCCTCCACTTCTTCAATGTCGATTGATGATCAGCGGGAGTCCCCAAATACCTCGAGTTCGGTTACGTTGCGTTCTAGGGCTGCCTCAAGCCCCGCTATGCAAGCCTCGTGATTCTGCGGTGTTGTTGGTGGCGTCAAAGTCAAGGCGTATTGCCAGCGGAGTATAGATGTCGTTAGGGTCTACCAACAACATTCCAATGTCGAACCATCTCTGGTTTGCCGTGCCATCGAAAAATAATTGCCACCTATTTTCTTCTTCTATAATCATGATATCTTCATCAGGGAATCGCGGGTCTTCCCCCTTCGCTTCGTCACAAGGAAATTCGGCCAAGCGATGCTGCGAATACACTCCCTCTGACGGATTTCTGAGTGACGTAAGTGATATCATATCCCGCGAGCATCAAATACCATTTGGCCAATCTTGAAGACAAATTTGATTTGTCTAGGATGTATTTCGACGGATCCATCCTTGCAATGAGGCGAACCGGGAAGGCTTCCATATAGTGTTTTAGCCTTTGTGATACCCAAATGAGAGCAGCGCAAGACTTGTCGAGTGGAGAGTAGTTGATTTATTTGCCTTGGAATGCTGCGGTGACGAAATAGATGGCATTCTACGTGTGTGAGGGCGAGCATTTGTTCTTGAGCGAGCATAGCCCCTAGCGCATTGTCAGTGACCGTGAGGTATAACTTTAAGGGCTTTTCTTTGTGCGGTGGAACCAGGACGGGTGGGGAAGTTTAGTAATTCTTAACTTCCTCGAATGCTTCTTGAAATTCTTCGGTCCACTCTTGAGGGGCATTTTTCTTGAGTAGCTTGAATATGGGATCGCACATTGTAGTCAGTTGATTAATGAATCGACTGATATATTGAAATCTGCCCATGAATCCCTTTACTTCTTTACGTGTTTTGGGTGGAGGCATGTCTATGATAGCCTTTATCTTAGCGGGAGTCTGCCTCTATGCCACGCTACGTGACCATGTACCCTAAGACTTTCCCTTTGACCACTCCGAATGAGCATTTGGCGGGGTTGAGTCTCATCTTGTGCTGTCTCAGTCGATTGAAGAATTTTCTGAGATCTCTGAAGTGCTGACCATTCGTCCCTTTTGAGTGAATAATCATGTCGTCCACGTATACCTCTATTTCTTTATGGATCATGTCATAGAATAGTGTAGTGACTGCCCTTTGGTAAGTAGCCCCAGCGTTCTTGAGACCAAACGGCATGACCTTGTAGCAGAACGTTCCCCATGGTATGGTGAATGCTGTTTTGTGCTGATCCTCCTCTGCCATGAGGATTTGGTTATACCCTGCGAAACCGTCGACAAATGAGCCGACTTCGTATGCGGCTGTGGCGTCGACCAACATGTCTATGTTTGGTAGCAGGAAGTCATCTTTAGGGGATGCCTTATTCAAGTCTCTAAAATTGACACAGACTCGTATCTTCCCATTTGACTTGGCTACATGTACCGTGTTTGCTAGCCATTCCGGATACTCGATCACTTTGATAAACCCTACGTTCAAGAGCTTCATGATTTCCTCTTTCACTTGCATTGACCATTCCGGCTTGATTCTACGTAGTTTACATTTGGCGGCTTGGCGTTGGGTAGCGGCGGTATCTTGTGCTCTACAATTGGCGATTCAACCCGGGCATATCTTTGTAGGACCAAGCGAAGACGTCGACATATTCTCGAGGAGGCTGCGTCAAGGTTTCTCTATCTTCCCCCTTGAAGAAGCTGCCGATCTTTGTTTCTGCAGGGTCTTCCGTTGTCCCAAGATTAAACGTTTGCATTTCCTCATCGTCAACAGGGCCATTCTTTCCACAACGACCTACTTGCTTAGCTAATTCTTTTAAGATTTGTTTGTTTTCTTGATCTATCTCATCGTATGATTCATTATTAACGTGTTCGTTATATTGATTATTATTAGTTAATTCATCATTCACAATGTTAGCAATCTCAGGGTACTCGAAAAGATCAAAGTTTTTATTAAGGAAGTAAGGGAATACATGTTCGGCCACCGCCTCGATTTCCTCTTGAGTGAGTTCATCGGAGGTGGAGCACACTTCTAATGTGAAAGTTACGGGGCCTATCTTCTGCGGGGATGGGGAGTGCAACCAAGCTCTTTGATCATGAAGTCTTCATCAACAAGCTGGTCCTCCGGTGACGTGCCGGTTTAGAATTGGCTCATCACATTTACGTATTAGTCTTGTGTAATCAATAGTTGGAGCGTCCCCCTTGGAGATTGCATGGATCTTTGTCTTCTAACCGGCCGGAGTCTTGAGCGTCGCGGCATGTCTTCTCCCAACACAAAGTCCCATTCGCTTGTCATTTACGCCTTTGTGCCCCACAAATCATTAGGGATTAGCGGGACGGGTTACATTTCATGCGAGAAGCATCGCGATCGCTGAAGATTTCAAAGCCCGGTTGGCGCTTTCCTTTATCATCGATCCATGGTTACGAAAAGATAAAGTAGGGAGTACTTTCCCCTTCCCGGACGAAGTAGCCATTGAGTGTCTTTCGATATGGCTCGAGGTTGTAATTCTTGGCCTTTGGGTCTTTGTGGCCTTTGTATGCGGTTCCTTCCCACTTGATTTGAGTGAAGTCCCACTCTTCTTCGTCATCTCCATCGTGGATGGAAATGATGTATCCTAGGCCATGCTTTGTGTGAGGTGGGGGAACCGGTGGTGGTTCCGTTAACCCTTGTAAGTGCTTTCCAAGCCCCAATCCAGGAAAGTATCCTTGCATCATTTTCCAGACAGGAAGGTTTCCAGAAAACCAAGATGCTTTGGAGTAATCGTTTTCGTTGCAAGTTTCTATGACATTCACAGTGCTTTCTTTCTCGATCTCAAAGCTGCTGAATACGGGAAATCGAAGTGCTATGTTGTATTTCGAGGATAGGGCTAGCAGTAACCATCTCTCCGTGTATGGTGACTATCGTATTGTTGTGTCTGAACTTGATACATAGTTGCAGGGAGGAGGGCACACCCCCTATGTCGTGTAGCCAAGGGCGACCAAGCAGCAAGTTGAAGGATGCCGGAATGTCGATGACTTGAAATTCGATGCTCATTGCGACTTGCCCCATTTCTACGGGTATCACGGCCCGATCCCAAAGCGGTTCTAGCGGTACAGTCGTATCCCCTTATAGTATGCTCGGATGGCTTAAGGTCTTTGTGGGTGAGGCCTAAGGATGATAAGGCTTTCTTTGGGAGGACATTGATTGCAGAACCATTGTCGACCAAAATGCGTGGCATTCGGTACCCATTCACCTTAGCAGTTATGTAGAGGGCCTCATGATGATTGTTCCCATAGGACGGTAGGTCCAAGTCAGTGAAAGTGATGATGTTGCCAAATTGTACTTGGCCAATCATTTGAGTAAGCTCTTCGGGTGTTGCTTCCGAGGAAATGGTCATTTGAGCCAATGCCTTTTTCAACATCTCACGGTGCTTGTGAGATGCTCCTATGAGATCCCAAACTGAGATGTTTGCTTGTGTCTTCTTTAACTGAGTTAAGAGAGGGTCCTCCGGTTCGCTTGGCGATGAGGCTTTGGCTTGTTTAGGAGGATTTTCATCCCTTGGATCTTTGTTGATGATCACACGACCGGATCGTGTGAGTAGATTGACTGTTTTAGACCCTTTTCCCTTTTGTTCTAAGATTTCCTCCCAAGACATCATATAACAGAAAGAAGATTTATTAAATTCAAGAGGGCTCTCGTCCACAATTGTGGCTAGACGAGTAGGGTCCTCGAAGCTACTTTCTATCTCTATCAGATTGACCTCATTGTTTGGTAAAGGATTAGTAACAACATTAGGTAACCCTATTTCTTTATCATCAAACAAATCTTGGATGACGTCTTTCAAGTGGAAGCAGGAGTTGGTGTCGTGGCCGGTGAAGTTGTGGTACTTGCAGAAGAGATGATGAGCATGGTTGGCAGGAAGATCTTTCTTTGGAGGTCCACCTTCTCTTGGTTTGATTTTCCCGTTCTTGACAAGCACCTCGAAGAGTTCTTCTTGAGTGATTCCTTCAAGCTTGTCATAATGTCTATCCTTCTTCTTCTTTTGTGGTGGAGGTACCGTAGAGTACTTACCATGTCCGGGGTGATTGAAGACAATGGCATTGACAGAGGTATCCTTGGGATTGGAAGAGGAAGAAGAGCTCTTGTTGTAACGGAATCCACTTTCTTTCTTGGCTTCCCTTTTCTGTTTGATGAGGTCATCTAGCCGTATGCCCGACTTGTGAAGTTCGGTGAAGCTAGGAAAATAGTTGCCGGCTAGCTTGTCTTGATACTCCTCCCTAAGGCAATGTATGAGGATGTGGATTTGTTCGTCTAAATTTGGGCCTATCAACGATTTCAGTTAGTTTGGTTCTCCACCTTTTGACAAAATCTGTGAAGGATTCGTTCGGAAGCTGCTTGGTTTGCTCAAGATCCCTTCTAGTGGTGCGATAAGTGGAGTTGTCCTCATATTGCTTTTGGAAAGTACAACTAGCGAGTGGCCAGTCGAGTCTTGTAGAGAGTGGAAGGGTCATGTACCAATCCCTAGCGGCACCATCAAGAGTTTGTGGAAAGCATTGGGCTAACAGGTTGTCATCAACACCCATAGGTAGCATGGCCCAAGAGTAGGTCTCCAAATGTGATTTGGGACAGGTGGTGCCATTGAACTTTGCAATGTCGGGTGTTTTGTACTTTCTAGGAAGCTTGGACATGGATTGACGAAGGGTGTCGTAATCAATAGAGAGCGAGGCTCCCTTACTCACATCGAGGGATGCAAGTTTCTTTTCTAACATGGCCATGGTAAGGGGTTCGTTCTTGCTCTCCCCTTTGCTTTCCTTCTTGGATGTGTAGCTTTCGTTGTCAGATGAGGAAGATGACGAGCTAGACTCCTACTTCTTTTTCTTGCTTTTGCTTTGGCTGTGACCCTTGGCCTTTTTGGTGTATGACTCTTCTTCTCCGGAGGAAGAATCATTTTTCTTCTTCTTTTCTTTGTTGGCTAGTGCTGCCCTAAGCTCTTGAATTTCTTCCACGAGAGTGTGGATTTGGGAAGCTTGCACTTCTAGGCGATCATTGGCTTCTTCCAGAAGTTTGTGGTTGTTTTCGGACAAGGTTTCATTACCCGAAATGTTGTCGATGTCGGACATTGTGTTGGGAGTCTTGAAGTTGAGTAGCTTCGGAAAGCGACGAAGAGATGCGAGACGATATCAAGATCAAATCTAGCCCCAACGAGTCGGAAGCGAGGCTTAAATGGCTCGGGCTCGGTTTCGGCAAACGAGAGGCATTATCCCGCGCGAGATATGTAGTCCCGCGAGATAATCACACGGAAAGTCGATTTTTATTAGACCTAAATTTTGGTCGGAACGGAAAATCCGTTTTGAGGGGTTTCTAAGGCCTTTATCAGAACCTAACGACTAAGCAATCAATCCGATTTTTGTAAAACAAAGCCATGTAAGATCGTTTTTTCGAAGGATTATATGTATATATATTTTCTCAAAGGGACATCCGAAAGGGTCATTTTCCGAAGGGACTTTTTCCGAAGGGACTTTTCCGAGTCCTTCTTTATTGTCAATTTTACATGGCTTTGTTTTGGTCAAAAACAAGAAAAGATCACCGAGTCAAAACCGACCGGTCACGGAGTGATCCTAAAAAGACAATCTACATGAAAATGTGGCGATGCAGGGCTGGAAGGCTAGGCTCCCCGCGATATGACAATCTAAGTGGATTGAATACGCGGAGTGGGATGGTCCAACTTCGGAGAGACCGGCGACTAGGTGGTTACCGTCATCCGTCCTTAGTGTGGGTCCCGGGTTTATAGAGGGTATGCAGTGCAATGACAGATATATCATGAGTGCGCGTGTGTGATAGTCAATCTAGGTGATAGATAAAATAGAGATTTTTTTTAAATCAAAAGGAAGACAGATAGTGGCCGCACCAAGTGGTTGCCTACGTTTCTCCCAATTTAGGAAGACTCAGGCCGTCGTAGTTCCACATAAGGAGAGAGAAAGAGAGATAAATAAATTAATTTACAACTCCCGAATCCCCAATGGACCGGACTTTAATTAAATAAAACCCAATCACACGCAGTTTATAAATAATAATCAATTATTTAAATGAAATAAAGATTCGAGTTCTACATCTTAAGGGAGGCCTTAAGATGTGGGAACTCTGCAGATAATGAATTCTTGGATCCCCCTTGCGTGTTCGGTTCTCTTCTTAGACTATGAGATGAACGGGAGAAACCAGAAAACAACCAGATTGCCGAGGCGATATCTCGCGCGAGATAGGATATCTCGTGCGAGATATGCCTCATCTGAGAGCAGAAAGTCAAATTTACAATAATTTTCTTTGAAAACCTCTCTTTTAATTTTGACGCAAGTTTAAGCCTCTTAATTTCAAATCCCCAGCAGAGTCGCCACTGTGAGCGTTGTGATTGATTTCGAGTCGACACCTATATTATTCGTTTGGAAAACATAGAAAAACCATTTTTTTGAAAGAGATTGGGTTCGGGGCTTAGGTTATGGAATGGGTAGGTCAAGGAGCATCCATTCCACCCAATCCGGAGATTGGTCTTGCTAAAGAAAAGAGAGGTTTTCAGAGAAGAGAAAAGACGATTTCAAATATAACAAGTAAAGATCCATTTAACGGGGTTAAACGGAATGTAGGATCGATTGCTCGAGACCGTCCCCATGATTTGGAGAGGCTCTAGGCCGATCCTAAATTCAATAGATTTATACCACTCTAATAATCAATTAGAAAGGGAATTAGGGAGTTACCTTGCGTGAGGTGATTTGGGCAGAGTTTCGACTCAAGTTTAGAATCGAATCTCAATACGGACAGAGCTTCGCCTCAGTCCTCGACTTGGATCTTGATGTTTGTTTATCAACAAGGTTGACAAACAAACTTTGAGGTGATTTTTAGGGTGATTTTGTAGGATTCTTTCAGGGAAAGAAACTAACAAAATATGTGTGTGTTGTAAAAATTCGTCCTCCTTTGATCCTTGGAAGTCACCAAGTATTTATAGGGGTTGGGGAAGTGTTGAAGATGAGATCAAACACTTCAAGATGGTTCCAGACTCCAAACTCTATTGGTTGGCCGGATGGATAAATTTTTATCCTGAAAAGAGTGAAATCGACGAGGAAGCGTCTTACGCATGCATGCGAGAGGACGATATCTCGCGCTAGACACGCCATCTCGCGGCGAGATATTGTTCCTGTGGACAATTCCGTCCTTTCCTCGTTATCTCGTATGCAGTTTAGTCCCAAACTAACGATCGTTAGTCAAAACTTAACGAAACATGACAAAATGGTGGATTTCTACTTCTTGACTCAAAGCGAGACTTAGAGTGGTATAAATATGATCTGATGTGTTCAGAATGGGGTGTCTACAAATACATCTGTGTACATACATATAAATATTCTGCAAAAATTTCTGTTTTACTTAGAAAAAGAATTTTAGTGACCGCACATTACGCGCAATCTTATCCTGTACACTACACGCTACAACCCTCAACCCGGGGTGGTCTTAGTTGCAGCTTGATTGGTGTTCCTATGCCTTTTGAGCGCGCACGATCCCTTGCGCAAGCAAGACGATGAAAGGTCAAGCTAAAATCTTGACCCGATCTTAATTTCCAAAGCTACACCCAGACAATGCTCTGTCCCAGATATACATCCATGCCTACATGACACCATGTCATCAAGCCTTTAATACGTAAGCCATGACAATATGACCTAGCCAACGCCTAATGTCACAAATCTCTTACGCAAGCAAGGTAAAGAGAGGTCATGCCGAACTCTCGACTCGATCTTGATTCAGGTGCCGGCTCGACTAACTATTCACATGGCCGACGCATTAAAACGAACATGACAGGCTCGGTCCTTAGGTTCAGATTTTTATTTTAGGCCGGTGGAAACCACTTGCCCTATAGGACCCTCGCTCGGGGCTATCCACCCCAGGATATCGAAATACAGGTGCAAAACGAGGGGCTTATAGCCGTTCAGATGGTCTCCACTGACCCAGGATCTAGCATAGTTGCGAAAAAGAAGAGCAATATTTTCTAACCAACTTAGGATTCTGAGAAAACACTGTTTTAAGTAAATTAAAACAACAAAAAAAAGCATAAATAAAAAAAGGGAAACTAAATATCACATGAGCTTTCCCCCTTTATCCAAAAAAGGCCTTCCCATGTCTAAACCTTACCCGTCACCCCCTCTAGCGAACCGAGAGTGGTTGAGAGTACCCGTGAATTGTTCTTCCATTGTCAAAGCCGCAAGGTCCCACAGCCTTCCCAGTACAGCCACCAGGGCAGTCCATCAACTCCTTATGGCCAGGTCGGCAGATAACAACGAGGAAAACAGGATCTTACCCCCGAGAAATTTCCTGACGATGGAGGAAGTCTGGCAAGCTGTCATAGCTCTCGAGAAACACCAAGGCGAGCAACAGGCCTGGATCAAAGGTGCCATGCATCATTTCGGAACATTAGCCACCCCCCAACCACTTGGGGCTCCCAAGGACGTACCGGCTCCCGCAGCTCCCAACGTCTCTCATTATCCCTCGGGAGACAATCCTTTGCCTTCGTACAAGCCCCGCAGCTACGACATAAATCCACAAGACCCCCCAGGGAAAGACGTGACAAGTCAATGCCCCGAGGTCCTAAGACTACCGCAAAATGATGAACACATCTGGTGGGACGTCTGCGATTGCCCCACTTGTCTGGAAAGGGATTTCCAAGACGAAATAAACGAGGATCTCTCTCCAAGAAAGAAGAAAATCTCTTCTCAACAAAAACTGAAAAAGGGATATGAAGCCGGCGATTCCACAGTCAGAACCCTCGGAGAACCATCAGGAAAGTTTGACTACTACGTCATCTACTCCAGCAAATCTCCTCAGCCTAACTCTATGCAAGACCATGGCAATTTCTGCTCCATGGTTAGATGGGACGAGCTCCGCACAGCCACCAACGGCCCAAGGGTCCTGACACCCCAACCCCTATCTTGGGAAGACATCAAGGCCATCGTTGATGCTCCAACAAAAGCAATAACAGTGAACGAGCTGAAATGCCCGGCATGGCCCTACGCCAACCAAGGCCCTCCCATGACAGAAGTGGGAGAAACAAGCAAAGGAGTGAAGGCAGAAGTGAATGTACTGACGCGTTCCGGCCAAATCCTGGTGAATCCTCCAAGGACAGACAAAAGGCCAGCCATACCTTAGCCTCGAATCGAAAAGGGCCCCTACGCCAAAGAAGTTGAAGCATTTGACCCAAAGGCTGAAGATCTGATCTTAACTCAGCTCAAGCGCACTCAGGCCAACATATCCCTCTGGTCCTTACTCACTTCCTCCTATCCGCACAAGCTCAAGTTGGAGGAAAGCCTGGCCCAGACCATGGTACCCATCAACGTGACACCAGATGAAGCGGTCCAAATGATCGGCAACGTTCACTACAGTAACATCATCACTTTCACGGAGCTCGATCTACCGAAATTCGGGGCTGACCACAATGAGCCTCTCTACATAACAGTCCAACTTGACGAGCGTCGCCTCCCTCGGGTCTTGGTAGACGGGGGATCCGCCATGAACGTCCTCCCATCCAAAATGATGGACTTGCTAGGGATCAAGCCAACTGATCTAAAGCCTTCAACTCAGACGATCAAAGCATACGACTCAACGTCTCGCTCAGTCTTGGGGATAGCCACTCTGAACCTGTGGTTCGGAAAGCAGATGATCCCGACAGACTTCCAGGTCATCGACATCCCGATCACCTTCACTGCCATCTTGGGACGACCTTGGCTACACCAGATCAATGGGGTGGCATCCACCCTACACCAGTGCGTAAAGTTCGTCCAAGGAACGGATCTCACCATCATCTACGGGGACAGCATAACTACTGAAGGGACCAACACAAACGGCATCCCAGTCCTGGAAATCAAGAACGACAACGACGGCATGATGCTGACATGGTCCATAGTCGAAAGCCCGAAGGCCCAAGTATGCCACATAGACCTTCCCCTGACTTGAGACTGGATCCCTCCTACCATGAAGATGATGAAGCTCATGAACTACATCCCGGGGCTTGGTTTGGGAAAACGCTATCAAGGTACCCAACAAATCATCGAGGTCAAATAACAAAATACCCGACATGGCCTAGGGTACATCCCTTCTCCCAAAGACGTTGTGGAAGACAGAAAAGCTGCGCGAAAATGCTCCGCTGCTGACAAAAGAGGCTTGCACGCAATCTCTGACCTCCGCCCTTATAGCTTCGACATGGCCCGGTACTTCACAAAGAAAGTCGGCAGTTTGAACGAAGACACGGAGAAAGGGACAGAGTTGATCAATGCAAAACAAAAATGGTCGGCAACAATGGACAAGCTCCAACAAAGCCTTGAAAGGTTCAGAGGCCTCGAGCCAAACCCCGTCAGAAGAGCATTCCTTGACACGCCAACTCTACCGGGACCCACCACCACCACTATTCACAATGAATTATGGTTTGGGAAAACCCCCTCTCTGGCGAAAGAAAGCAAAAAACTCTCTATCAACACCCCCGCCACAAACAAGCGGGACGAGTCAGCATTCTAACTAGCAATACCCAAGATAAGAACGGAACACTCCGCAGACAATGCCTGGAACAAGCCATTGCTACAACAACTCTTCAGTGAGGAAATCGAGGTGCCAGACCTGATTGATTTTGTTTCTGATAACTCTACGGTAGCCATGATTGGGGACAGCAGCGCGAAGCCTTTTGACCCTCGCCTCCTTTCAAGATCATCAACATTGCCACTCAAGAATTGGGCCACCATGTCTGGACCTGCCGCCAGGAAGAAGGAAATGATCGAACAACTTGGTCTAACCCCTCGCGTCCTAGAGTCCAGAGTCGAAACACATTCTGAGTCCATTATCTTTGAATTTGAGTCTCTCGAGTCATCTGATGGCCTTAAGCCGAAAGATTACGAACTCATAGCCAATAATGTATTCCCATATTCTCTTAAGGAAAGTTTCGACCTTTCCAAGTATCCTCTCATTGCATCTTTAACAACTGATAAATTAACTAAAACACAAACAGTTAATAATGATTCACTTGACAAAGAAGCAGACACATTAAACGAACAATACATTAAACACATCTTTAAGCATGTTGTCAAACGAGAGGAAAACCGGGCCCAAGCTGCCGAGGAGGTTTTAACCAAGGTGAATTTGGGAACTGATGAAGAGCCAAAAGAGACGCAAATCGGAAGCTTCTTCATCGGCACTGAGCAAAACGCATTGACTGCACTGCTCAAAGAATTCATGGACGTGTTCGCTTGGTCCTACCAAAACATGCCCGGCTTAGATCTAGCCATATTGGAACATCGGATTCCCCTGAATCCCGAGGCTAAGTCCATCAAGCAGAAGCTACGCCGAATCAAGCCAGAATGTTCTTTACAAGTCAAAGAAGTGATCGAAAAGATGCTCTGCGTCGGCTTCATAAGGGTGATCGAATACCCGACATGGCTCTCCAACATAGTCACAGTCACCAAGGCCAATGGAAAAGTACGCTGCTGCGTAGACTTCCGAGATCTCAACAAAGCAAGTCCAAAGGACGACTTTTCACTACCAAACATAGACATGTTGGTAGACACTACGGCCCATTTCGAGGTTAAGTCCTTCGTGGACAGATTCGTCAGCTACAATCAAATCAAGATGGTCGAAGAAGACCAAGAAAAAACAGCCTTCACAACCTCCTGGGGAACCTACTGCTACACGGTGATGCCGTTCGGACTAAAGAACGCTGGGGCTACCTACCAACGGGCAGCAACCACCCTCTTCCCCGACATGATCCACACAGAGATCGAAGTGTACGTCGACGACATGATCATCCACTCAAAGGGATCAGACGGACAACACCTCATTGACCTGAGAAAGTTCTTCAATTGCCTCCGGAAACACTCAATGAGGTTAAACCCTGCCAAATGTACATTTGGAGTCATCCGAGGCAAAGTCTTGGGATACATGGTCACTGAGCGAGGCATCGAAGTTGATCCCCAAAAGATCAAGGCCATAATTGAAATGAGACCACCGCAAACCCAAACAGAGGTAAAAAGCTTCATGGGCGGCCTGCAGTACATCAGCCGCTTCGTCAATCAGTTGACCTCCATGTGCGAGCCAATCTTCCACTAATGAAGAAAAATGCAGACATGGAATGGAACCCGGAATGCCAAGAAGCCTTTGAAAAGATAAAGGTGTACCTTGTGAGTCCTCCGATCCTCTGTCCTCCCCACGAGGAGAAGCCACTTTTGTTATACCTAACTGTGACCGACACCGCAGTTGGAGCCATGCTCTGTCAAGAAAAGAGGGAATCACGAGTCGAGAACGAAATCTACTTTGTCAGTCGAAAGTTCCAAGGCAGCGAACTCAACTACACATCCCTTGAGAAAACCTGCGCAGCTCTAGTATGGGTTGTCGGAATATTACGACACTACATGCAGTCGCACACAGTGCACTTGGTCTCCAAAATGGACCAAGTCAAATACCTCTTCGACAAACCATCACTATCAATGAGGCTGGCCAAATGGTCTTTCTTCCTAGCGCAGTTTGACATCAAGTACGTGAACCAGAAGTCAATCAAGGGACGGGTAATGGCCGAACAACTGGCGGACTTCCCAACCGACGAGGCCCAAAGTCCCGAACCACAATTTCCATACGAAGGAATCTTCACACTTGAAGGTGATAACCGATGGCAGCTGTTCTTCAACGGAGCAGCCAACAAAAGAGGAAATGGCATCGGTATGCTCTTGGTTGATCCAAAGGAAGAGCACATCCCAATCGCCATAAAGCTGAATTTCGAGGTAACCAATAATGCCGCCGAATACGAAGCCTGCGTCGTCGAACTAGAGGTTGCACTCGAAAGGAACGTCCAGAAGCTCGAGGTCTACGCGGACTCAGCCCTGACCATCAATCAAGTTTCCAACAAATGGAAAACAATAGACCCAAGCTTGCAAAAATACCACGCCTACATGGAAGACCTCATCACGCAATTCAAAGAGGTCACCTTCCACTACTTGCCAAGAGACCGGAACCGGTTTGCAGATGCCCTAGACACCTTGGCTTCACTCGTGGAAATCCCCGAAGGGAAGGCAATCAAGCTATTCAAAGTAAGAAGAAAAGAAATCCCTGCCTACTGCTGCGAGATAGAACCAGAACCCGAGCCCATCAATGAGCCGTGGTACAACCAGATCTTCCAATACCTCAAGAACGGGGAAACCACCTTCATGAACGAGGAAGGCCAACGCAAAGAAGGAATCAAAGCCAAGAGCATCGTGGCCCTAAAATGCTTTGCCTCTCACTTTGTCATCCTTGGATACATGCTATACAAAAAACGCTACCAAGGACCGCTCCTACGCTGCATCAGCAAAGAAAAAGTGAACGAGCTCATGAGCGAAGTCCACAATGGGGCTTGCGACCCCCGTATGAACGCCAGAGCCCTGATGCAGATCATTCTTCGAATGGTTACTACTGGATCTCCATGGAGGCAGACTGCATCCACTTTGTTCGAAGCTGCGACAAGTGCCAACGGTTCTCCAACCTCAATCATCTTCCTCCTCATGATCTTTACTGCATGACTACTCCTTGGCCCTTCGCCACTTGGGGAATCGACATCATCAGGAAAATCGCTCCGCCCAGAAGCAACGGCCACGAGTTCGTCTTGGTCGCCATCAACTACTTCACAAAATGGGTCGAAGCCAAGTCATACAAAGTGCTAACTTCCAAGAAGGTTGCACATTTCCTCAAGGAAAACATCATATGCCGATACGGCATCCCGAACGAGGTCATATCAGACAACGGATCCCACTTCAAAGGAGAATGCGACAGACTGCTGGCCAAATTCAAGATCACACGCCACAAGTCCTTTCCCTACAGGTCGCAAACTAACGGCACAGTAGAAGCAGCAAACAAGACCTGTGAAAGGATCATCCGAAAAATGACCACACGAGGACGAGATTGGCCCGAGAAGCTGCACTGGGCAATTTGGGGCTATCGAACAACAGTCAGAATGGCCACGGGAGAAACTCCATTCGCCCTAACATACGGGATGGAAGCAGTACTGCCCGTCGAATTGGAAATTCCCTCACTCTGAGTGTTGCTGGAAAACGAGATCAACGAAGTCGAATGGCTCCGAAGCCGACACGGCGAACTGGCTATGCTGGACGAACGCCGACTAAAGGCCATGAAACACATTCGAGCCTACCAAAGCAGAATGGCTAGAGCTTTTGACAAGAAAGTCAAATCCCGAGACATCAGGGAAGGCGATCTAGTACTCAAATAAAAGCCTCCCACCCGAACCAACCCGCTTGGAAAATGGGAACCAACATGGATCGGCCCTTTCGTGGTTCAAAAGATCTTCTCCGGAGGTGCCATAAAGCTGACAGACCTAGACGGCAATCCCTTCATGAACCCAGTCAACGGAAGCAAACTCCGCAGATACTTCGCCTAAAGAAGATCAATTTTTTATCTCCCGTCACTCATTGTAGTGTCGAACTACGCAGACCTGGGCCCCTCAGTCTGGGGGGGAACGTAGGCAACCTTAATTGGTTCGGTCTAAAAACACAAAAAAACAAAAATTTGGATGTCAACCAAGGCCTCCATCAAACTATACACTTTCCAAAACATGTCCCCACCATCACCTTGACCAAATCAACGACGGCGGCAACATCAAAGGACACAAAAGGTCACTCAGCATTAAAAGATTGACCCATGTCAACAACAAACTAGGGGCTTGCCTTCGCCCTCGTGCGCTTAAAAAAAACAAAAAAAAAGCTCAAGTAGAAGCTTCAAACAAAAAAAGAAGGCTCAAGCAGAAGCTTCAAAAAAAATGAGGCCAAGGACCCAGCACCGACAATAAGGAAGCAATGGAATCATTGAAAAGGCCGTCAAAAATGACTTGTCAAGGAATCACCTCGAGGCCCGTGCCTCACCATCCAACCTTCCCATCCAAGCACAAAATCAAAAAAAATGGATGACGTCAAGGCTCAGACTGCTTTAGTCCACAAATACAACAGAAAGGTCCAAAGTTGGACGCCGCCAAGGCTCACAAAAGAAAGAAAAAGCGAACAAGAGATCTTGCGTCTCGACAAAGCTTTAAAAGTAAATCACAAATCACTAACGGTTACAACATTTCTTGATGAGTACAAGCACGGTCTACTCTCAAATTCACAACATGCTAAAAGACAGCTTAATACATTTAACAAATAATGTGTCTGCAATACAATGAATGGATACATAGGAGGTCATTCCGTGCCACCTGCGCTTGTCCCCTTGCCATTCTTCCCTTTCCTCCATCATCCTCGGCAAGTCTTCTTTCGCTCCATGCCAGCCAACTCTGTCTCTCCCTTTTCGAGATTAGGGGTCCTCCCCGTAGAGTCAAACAATCCAGCAGCTCGCAGAGCTTCATTCGTCCGTGCCTCGGCCCTGATCTCCTCCCTGCGAGTATGCAAAAGGGGACCTCTCTCCATCAGTCGGTCAACTCTGGTCTCGTAGTCAAATAAAGCGTCTCCCGTCACATTCTGAGGGTTAGACTAGGTTTCGGTACTTATAAGGCTATAGCTGAGATGGAAACCTTACCCCAGAATTGCTTCATGCCTGCTTCCCAAAATCACTTGGGACTGCCCGACATGCTGCTCGCACCAATCCAGGTACTCGGTGGTCAACACAAAACTCTCCCAACGTCGAAGGAGCACCACAGGAGGGAAAGCGAAATACTTCCATACCCTCAAAAAATACAGAAAGACATCTGAAGCTTCCATATAGAGAGAAGCTACCTCCACATTGGCAATGTCATCCCAGCCCAGCAAAGGCTCCTACCTCATCCCGAACTGCCGCGAAATGAGCAACGAAATATAGAAGGAGGACCAAGACAAACCTGGAACTCTGACAACATAGGAACCTTCCTAAAAGGCCCTCCTAGTCTCAATCCCCCAGTGAGGAACCCAACAATGGATCTAATGCGTACCAAGATGTGCCATCCATCTCTCCCAGGCAGACTGATCCATATCCAATACAAGAGGCCATTGAGCAAACGTCCACGGGCTAAAAGACACCGGAGACTCGGGCATGGCTTGAAGCCTCTCTCGCAACCACAAGGTGAGCAAAACGGGGCTTCCCCCTCTCATGAACCTATCCCCAGTCGCCAGGCGATCAATGCCGTGAAGGGTTTCCCCCAGCACCAATGGAGCAATATCCTTCCCGGCTCGACAGTGCCTACCACATCCAGCAAAGCGCCGTCACATACCCCAAGGGAGCTGACCATGAAAAGCGTCGCTATCACGCACAAAGCAAATGCATCCCACGAGACGTCACTCTCGTCATCACTCATAAATCGCTCAGGCAGCGCAGAAATATCCATATGACCAGAATCAAAAGTCATACCTTGCACTTCTTCCAATGAAGTCTAAAGAAAGCATGCGAGCTTCACGCTCACGGCCGCACCACCGATCAAAGGAAGCGAAATGGCCTCCAACTCCAGTCCTCCAATCAAAGCCCAAAAATCGTCAAAGGTGGGCGTGATCTCATTTTAGGAGAAGCTATACACATGCCTCCTAACATCCCAGAACCTCGCAGCAGCCCGCAATAATTCCCAAATAGGAACTAACTCCTTAAGGGACCAAACTGAGCAGAGTCAAAATCTCACCTCGAAAGCCCATTTATTGTGCCTCATATGGTGCCTCATCCACATTTTGAGCCATTCAAGGAAGTATGCTCGCCTCTCCTTCGAAAGCCTTGGTAAAACTCTCGGAACAAACGAAGAATCCATGGCAAAAATGGAGGTTTCTAGAGAAAAAGGGGAAGAAAACTCGAAGGGATTGCAAATGGGAAATGGGGGAAATCCAGACTTTCTGTGAATCTTATTTCCTCTATAAAAGCAAGACACGTCCGCACGGACCACTTTGCATGCTGGAGGTGTCCGTGCGGACCACTTTACAGTCTGGCCCCAGGTTTTCAGCAAACTATAAAACAGCTACTGCTCACGGCAGGACCTTATCCCCAACTGCTCAAAAGCCTGGCCAAAGCCATTTCCGGCCACCATACACTAACCACAAATGCATTCCCAGCTCATGCGACATGCACAAAATAAAAATAAGCTAGCAACAATTCCTAGGTCAATCCCGGGAATCACAAATACGTCATTACATCTTAAATAAAATACTTCGCTGTGCAAATACAAGTGTTTTATTACAGATACAAAATGTCTGTTGCTCTACAAATACAAAAAAAACAACAACGGAAAGAGGGAAAGCAAAATATCCCTACTCCGACTCATCATCATCATCATCATCCTTCACAAACGAGAAATCCAGCATCTCGGAAAACTCGGCAGTCACATCCTCGTCATCAGAATACTGGACCCCCTCCTCGTGAGAGTACTCGAAGTACTCCGAAGGGTCAAACCCGATAAAAGTATCAAAGAAAGGATGCGAGGACAAACCCTCACTCTGTGCGCCCAATGGAGGAAAGAACTGATAAAGGGTCTGCGGCCTCTGGGCCCCCGAAGACGTCTCCACATCAAAGCTCTGCCGCTCCCGAACTGCCACCTCAGGCTGTGGCCCTGGCTCAGCCCTCAAAGAAGGAGTATCCACAGACCTCCTCGAAGGCATCGGCTCGAACGCCGTCGCGCTCCGCGAAGACCTACAAGACATCTTCCCCAAGAGCTTCTTCGTGAAAACCCTAAACCCCACATACCGATGGGTCAGTGTGTCAAAGGATTGCCCCGAGACCTACGCAAGCAAGAAACCAAATAAACGCTGAGCAAAAGAGATACAATCATACTCAACAAAAGAGAAAAATACAGAAAAGATGCCAAGATGGAAAAGAGAAACCACACTCACCGAAGCATCCGGGTCAACCCGATAAGCAGCAGGACCATGCTCAGGGATGGTCACCGTCACCCTCCTCCTCGAAGAGTCCCCACGAACATACGTGAAGTCCGGCCCAGGCACCGGGACATCTGGAGGACGTGGCGGGCCATCCTGCCTCTCCCACGCCAACACCTGTGGCATCCTTAGCTTCCGCCTAACAAAGGTCGCATACTCCTCGCCCTCCAGGACGAACTTATAGGAGCTCACGGCATCCCGGTACCTCTCGTACTCCAGAACGTCCATATCAAGAGGACTCATCATTCTGAAGGGCTGATCCGTCGGAGTCATAGAGGGCACACCTGCGCCATGCTTCCAGAAGACCCTCTCCCCCAGATATATGGCATCGCAAGTGAGGCCCGCAGCAGCTTCCTCTGCCGTGTCACCCTGGGGGCACCCTCCAACTCATCATCGCCATACCGAGTCTAAGGGTACAACTCAAACCCCTCTGGACTGTCCCTCTCTAGGGACTCTTGCACATCCTGTAAGTACCCAAATCTGGCTCATGCCTTCCGGTTAAGTTTCCCGGCAATTCCCCGGACTTTCCTAAAGTTCAGGGGCAATTTGGGAACTTTTCCAAACCTTCCGAGGGGCGAAGGACTTGCTAGGAATTAAAATTCCACGTAGTCCTTCGCTGGAAAAGCCCTTCTAGAAGGCCACCTTGCATGGTTCTAGAAATAAGCTGAGTCATCTCTGGATAAGATCGCACGGCCTTATTAGCCCTGGGGTTACAGCCACACGGCTTCATTAGCCATTGCCAGAGTGCCTATAAATAGAGGCCTCCTCTACCCATTTTGATATACAATTTTCAGCAGTGTTACTCTGCCAAAATACCACCACAAAATTCCAGAGAGCTGAGAGTACCAAAAACCACCTCCTCCTCTTCAAAACCCTTCCAAAGTTGGTCCTTCCCTAGGCAAACTTCAAGGAGATAGAGGGACACCACCATTGGTAACCTCTCCTCCTCTTTATCTTGAAATATACTTGTCATTATGTGATATATTGCTCCTTGCTTTACATATTGATATATACTTGCTTGGTACTTGATATATTGTCATTAAAGATCCCATCTTTAGGCATGTAAATCATATTACCCCCATTCCCCTATCACATAGGATCCATGGAAGATCCAACCCTAGGATGAACAATAAGACCTCAAAAAGGCTTGTTCTAGGGTGGATCTCTCACATGGTGATGTGAAAAGTAGCATCCTTTGCACTTAAAATACCATCTTTGCATATAAAGTAGCATCCTTTGCATCAAAAATAGTATCTTTTCATATAAAATGTCATATTTTCATTAAAAATGTCATCTTTAGCTTAAATGCATTCCCCATGTCCCTCATGGTTGGATCTCTCTCCTAGGATTGCTTAGTGACCTTCATAAGGCACAAAAAGGCATAGGATGAGTATAAAGATCCAATCTTTATACCCCTCCCCTAGTCCCCTTTGGTACTTGGAGCATCATCTTGGAGAAAAATGGTGTAAAGGTCCTATCTTTACATCATTTCCTCCACTTAAAGATGCCATAGATGGATTCTCCTTTAGAAAAGGATGAACTTGAGCCACATATCTCCGATCATCACTTGAGACGAGCATAAATGTCCCGAAAGAGCTCAAATCGTCTCAAGATGTAGGATTGATGGGCAAAGGTCATTCCTTTCTAAAGAGTCTCATCCTTGGACTATAAAAATGGTGTCCCTATACCGATCACATGTGACCCAAGGTCTCATCATGATGATCATAAGTCCAAGATGAGAACGGGACCAAAGTCCTGAACACATCAAAAATCCAAGGAATCCCGAGCGATAACCAACTCATGGTTTATACGTCCGAAAGACCACTTGGTACATTCCCTTCTTTTCAAAACACACATCCCACACACGAAAACACTAAGGCAAGCATGAAAATGCGGATCTTGGAATACTTGCTTCGGTAAGGCTCCTTGGGTGAACGACGATCCGTTCTTCCTAAGGGGTAACTTAACCTCCGGACCCAAATCCTTTTTTTCAAATTTTTGAGGAAATCAAAATGGCGTGGCGACTCCGTTTTTCAATTTAAACCGGACGTTTCCAAACTGATGTGAGGCGGTGATCCCCCTTACACGAGAAAGCGATTTCCAAATATAAATAAGAAATATAGGAAAGCCGCGATCTTGGGCACCACATTCACAGTTTGGCGACTCCGCTGGGGACTAAACCAAAGGAGAAAGCTTTCATTTCTTTTAAAAAAAAAATGATACCCGATATATAGGTGGAAACCATTAACCTTCCTGTATCGCTTCCTCACCCGAGGCTTGGGATAAATTGTGGTCTAACAATCCCACGTACCGGTATCTCTTTTCAAAAAAAAAAAGGAAAGCTTTTTCCGAGTGGGTTAGCCTTCCGCCGCGGATCCGCTTCTCATGCTTGCCTTATTTTCCTTGCATTGCATTGCATGCATCTTTGGTTCTTGGAATTGTGCACATTCTGAACACTGAACATGAAGCTTCCTGGAAGCTGAAAAGGTGCCAAAAGGCCGGGAAAATAGCCTGCAGATCAAAGAAATTGGAACCTGGAAAGTTGCTTGATGCAGCCGTACGGCTTAATCCTCCCTGGATCCTAGCCGGGCGGCTTCATTGGCAATTCCACCAGGACACTTTTGAGGTTAATCTGGCAACCTTGGCAGCTTGGGGCTATTCAGTTCCAAGACTGACTGGGGCTCCCAGAAAATTTACGTGCTTATCTGCTGCATTTTCTGTACACTTTTGCACGCACGTCCCTTTAACCTGGGGTGGTTGTTCAGTTGCAGTCACAGACAGTATTACGATGCTTCCGGGCGCGCACAGAATCATCCCAAACTCCCCATGGCAGCCAGTGTCGACCAATGCACAGTCCGTGTCACACATTTTAATACCGTGACTTTTGTTTGGTTTTTGGTCTAGTCCGTGTCATATAGCCCAGTTGCATACCCCTGTAAAGGTCAAACCTTAGCCCATAACGGAAGTCGAGATCCTTCGCGCAAGCGAAACTCTGCCGAAATTCCGCCAAGGAAAAATTGGCAGAATCTTGACTCTGGCATTGACTTTGACTTTGACCCGCACGGGATGCATAAGAGTCGAGACCGAGTCCATGCCAAAATTCCAAAAATCTTTCGCGCAAGCGGAGCTCTGCCGAAATTCCAACAAGGAAAAATTGGCAAGATCTGGACCCGGCATTGACTTTGACTTTGACTCGCGCACAGCGTACGCAACTAAGTTCAATGTGACACTGAGTCATTCGGCTTTTACCGCCCGACCCATGCCTATTATCTTCTTGGACATTGCCAAAAGTCAAAACGTCAATCGCGCAAGCGAAACTCTGCCGAAATTCCGTTAAGGCTGAAAGACGAGACTTTCCCGGCATTGCCTTGACCATAATCCGCATCGCTCGCCGTTAAAAGTTCCTATGACCCGCTAGACCCATTAGGAGCGTTCTTCTCTCTCGGTCGGTGGGATCCATGTGCCCTATAGGACCCTCGCCCGGGGCTGTCCACCCTGGGAGGTCGAAATACAGGTGGAATACGAGGGGCTTATAGACGTAGTGACGGAACCCACTGATCCAGGATTTAGAGTAGTTGCGAAAAAGAAGGGCAGAACCCCTTTTCCAACCAAATAGAAATTAATAAAAGACACTGTTTTAAGTAAACTGGAAGATTCTTAATTTGCATATTGCTTGAGCCTTCAGCCTAAACACCTACCCCGAGTCTAAACCTCTCCTATCCCTTTCCCGCAGTGAGAAAGAAGTGGGTGAGAATACCGGGGTCAGTGGCTTGTTAGCGCAGAATTCTCAGATAGCTCGCCAGAATCCTCAGTTTTGTCAGTCCAGAGAGTCAGAATGGCCGATTTGACAGAAAACAGCGGTGGTTTGGGTATCCAGATGACTAGGGAAGAAGAGCTAGCCTTAGCCTTGGAAAACAGTCGTAAGGTCCATGAGGAACAGGAAGCCATGCTCATTGATGTGCTCCGTTGTCATGGAGTTTAGATAGTGGTTGAGTCCAACGGTTCCCTGGTTATAATAGAAAATGAGACTCCAGAAGCAACCATCTCAGCTCCCCCAGCCTATAAACAATGCCCTCCTCCATCCACATATGATCCCTTACCAAGGACTACCCCTTTTCATTCCTTTCTAATGTCCCAGGCCATCAGGGTCCCGACGCTCTCGCTTCCTCAGATAAGACCCAGCTTTGTTCCCTACCAACAAAGAGCAAACGCCACAGCTATCCTGGTCCCTCAACCTCTGCATTACCCCATGGGATTCACTCCCCCTCCTCAGCATAAGCCAAATTTCATTATCCCAGAATTCCAGTATCAGCCTGACCTTTCCAACTTCGTCAACGCCTGTGAATTTGCCTATCTCCCAGACAGTGACAGCGAAGAGTCAGTCAGAAATGAGAATAGGAATGGATGGATTTACAGTGATGATGACAGTTCAGTAGAAGGAATGAACCTGGAGCCAACGGAAGTGAAACCCGGAGGACAAGATGGAGTAGAAAACCACAGGCCTGGAATGGGGGACTGAATCACTTCAAAGTGTGTCTGTCGCCTTTGCAAGGGCTCGGAAGAGAAAATGGATGCAAGCTCAGATGAGGCAGGGTATGAATTCCACATCCTAGAATTCAACACTCCTTATAAAGACCTGGTCGGTGAATGGAGAAACTTAATCGAAGCTTTGGCTGAAAGAGGGAAGTGGGCTCCACCCGCCGATCTAGAACACGTAAGCGTCATTGAGGCTAAACCCCCATCGGGAAGAGTAGACTCCATTGCTGTGCTAAGGGTCACCCCTGAGACCTTGTCCGAAGAAGAATGTATGGAGGCTTTAGAAAGAGTCTTAAAGTTTGAAGCGACCCCGATCCCCTTCCTATCTTACGACGACAATGATGTTTTCTTGGTAATCCCCAAGTCAGGGGAAGAGTCCAGAATACCCCTTATATGGCGCCAAGTATCCCGACCTGCTTTTGCCCTCCTTGGTCATCAAAGTCAAGATGAGAGTTCCCACATGAGTTACTATAGTGATACTGAAGAAGACACAGTCGAAATGCCGAAGGAACAGTAGAGGAGTGGTTAGCCCAGAAGCCAAAAAGCCCAGAAAACCCTCCCGAAAGTAAAGAACAGGAACCTGCCATAAGGTTTTACCCTGCAAAAATTCTTCTCGATGATGGAATCTCCCACTTCAGAAAGTGATTGGCCAATGTCAAAGATGCCGTCAGAAGATTAACCCCTAGAGAAAGAAGGGATATGCTTGACAGTGATGAGGAATGTGACCCCACTCTGTTAAAAAAGTTGCTAGGTCCAGGTGAGGAAGCCATTAGCAAACCTCCAAATCCTGGGAGCGATAATTCCTGTTGCATGTTGACCCTGAAAAGCCTGAATGAAACTGTCAAGGCTTTGAGTGAGGAAGACGAAACTAAAAGCAGCCGATTGCTAAGCCAATTGGGGAGCCAGGATTCAGAAAAGGCCAGAAAGCCGGTGACCTGGGATCAGATTTGGGAAGCTGCTTATGCCTCTGGTAGTGCTGTTAATCAAATTAACAAGCAGAGTTGGCCATATGCCAGCAAGAGTCCGCCTCTAACTTTGAAGGAGCTGAAGGAATCCTCCGGTAGGACTGATGACTCTGAGAGGTCCAATGTCTACGTGATGACTCGGTCTGGATAGATGAGTGAGGAACAGCCTAAGGGTGACAAAAGAAATGCCGTCTCCGAGCCGAAGACAGACAAAAGACCTTACAAGTCGGAAGCAGAAAAGCCAGACTCTGAAAAAGAGGATCTGGTGCTGACTCAGTTGAAGTGTACTCAGGCCAATATCTCCCTGTGGTCCCTGTTAACTTCCTCATACCCTCACAAACTGAAGCTAGAAGAAAGTTTGGCCAAGACCATGGTGCCCATAGATGTCACCCCAGATGAGGTCGTCCAGATGATTGGAAATATCCACTATGGAAATATCATCACCTTCACTGACTTGGATCTGCCAAAGTATGGGGCTAGTCATAACGAACCCCTTTACATCACAGTGCAGTTGGAAGAACGCCGATTGCCAAGGGTACTAGTTGACGAAGGGTCTGCAATGAACATCCTGCCAGCAAAGATGATGGATTTATTGGATTTGAAACCCACCGATTTGAAGCCTTCTAGTCACACTATTAAGGCCTATGATTCCACTACATGATCAGTTCTGGGGATTGCTACTCTCAAGTTGTGGTTTAGGAAGAAGGCCATGGATGTTGACTTCCAAGTGATTGACATTCCCATCTCATTTACCGCTTTGCTGGGACGACCTTGGATCCACCAGATAAATGGGGTAGCCTCTACTTTGCACCAATGCGTCAAATTCCAGTCAAATTATGGGACTATTACTACTATCTATGGAGACAGTGTCACCGTGGAAGGTACCAGCACTGGAGGTATCCCGATACTGGAGATTAAACATGATGATGAAGGGCTTGCTTTGACTGGATTTTCTGTAGCCTCCTCCAAAGCACAAGTGTGTTGCACCGACCTCACTGCTACCTCCGACAAAATACCCCCTGCCATGCGAATGATGAGAAAAATGGGTTATCTTCCGGGGCTTGGACTAGGTAAAAGACTTCAGGGTCGCAATGCTGTTATTGATGTAAAGGAACAGACTACCAGATACGGCTTGGGATACAAACCAAATTCTCGGGATGACAGAAAGGCTAAGGGAACAGTTCCAGAAAAATGAAGTGAAGGGGTCCGTCTCTATCCTTACAAACTTTGTCTCTCGCCCAAGATTTCACAAAAGGTGGGACCCAATACGATGAAAGTGATAGTCGATCTCCTTAAGAAAAACTCTTCTCGAAAACCTTGAGAAAGTTCGGGAAAACCAAAGAAATCCTGCTCGAGAATGTTCCTTGACTTGCCGGACATTCCCGGGGCTACCACTACCGTTCGTAACAAGTATGCCTTCAAAGGAAACCTGCAGTTTCAAAGAGTCAGCACTCTTCCCATCCGGGGTAATGGATTTCTCCGCCTTCGAGTTAGCTCTTCCGAAGATCAGCCAGATAGAAGCGGGAGGTAGTGAAGACAGTGAGTTGGGTTTGCAAAAGTTGTTTGATGAAGAAGCGCAGATCCCTGATTTGATCGACTTCAGTTCAGATGACGAAGTAGTTGCTGTAATTCGGAGACGGTGGTGAAGAGCCTGATCCTCGCACTTTGGTGACTAAGACAGAGATGCCGTTGAAGAATTGGGAGACATTCTCAGGGCCGATAGCCGCCGACAAAGAAATGATTACGGAGCTTGGATTGGTACCCCGTCCTCTCAAATTCCGTGTCAAACACTCGTCATCCATACAGCTTGAGTCAGAATCTTGAATTCCGGGCCTCCGAGTCATCCGAAGGCCTCACGCCAGAGGATTATGAATATGTAGCCAATGTCATCTTTCCTTTCGCTTTGCATGAAATGACAGATCTTTCTGAGTATCCCCTTATTGCCAACTTAACAAATGATAAATTAACTCAAAACTTAACAAATGCTAATAATGAATCATTTGAACAAGATGCAAACACACTAAACGAACAATACATTAAAGAAATCTTTAAGCAAAGTTACGTATAAAGAGGAAAACCGGGCCCAAGCCGCCGAGGAGGTTTTGACAAGTGTTAACTTGGGTACCGTCGAGGAACCTAAAGAGACACAAGATTGGAAGCTTCTTCCAGGGGGTTGAACGGGACAGACCGGTCAATCCGCTCGTAGAATACATGGACGTGTTTGCATGGTCATACAGGGATATGCCGGGGCTAGACAGTTCGATTGTAGAGCACGTAATCCCTCTAGCACCGATGCTAAGCCAAAAGCGTAAACCGAGAAAGATCAAGCCGTAGTGGTCTCTCCAGTCAATGAAGAGATTGAGAAGCTACTGCGGGTAGGATTCATCAGAGTCATCAAATATCCGACATGGTTATCCAACATTGTAACTGTGACTAAGGCCAATGGGAAGGTGCGCTGCTGTGTAGATTTCCGGGATCTGAACAAGGCCAGCCCCAAAGACGACTATCCCTTGCCAAACATAGACATTCTGGTGGACGCCACTGCTAACTACAAAGTCAAATCCTTCGTTGATGGCTTTGCTGGCTACAACCAGATCAAGATGGTCGAGGAGGACCAAGAAAAGACAGCCTTCACCACACCGTGGGGAACGTATCGCTATACGTTGATGCCATTTGGGCTTAAGAATGCCGGGGCTACGTATCAGAGGGCAGCGACCGCACTCTTTCACGACATGATCCACAAGGAGATTGAGGTCTATGTCGATGACATGATAATCCACTCCAAAGGCGAGGATGGACAGCACTTTGTCGACCTGCGAAAGTTCTTTGAGAGGTTGAGACAGCATTCCATGAGACTGAACCCTGCCAAATGCACCTTTGGAGTGACAAGGGGAAAAGTACTTGGGTATATGGTCACGGAGCGAGGCATTGAAGTCGATCCCCGAAAGATCAAGGCCATTATGGACATGAGGCCACCTCGAACCAGACAGAAGTCAAGAGCTTTATGGGCAAACTACAGTACATCAGCCGCTTCGTCAACCAGCTGACCACCATGTGCGAGCCCATCTTCAAGCTTATGAAGAAGAATGCAGACACAAAGTGGACCGAGGAATGTCAAGATGCCTTTGACCAGATCAAGGCGTACCTAGTACATCCTCCGGTGCTATGCCCCCCACATAGACAAAAACCTCTTCTGCTATATCTCACTGTCACTGATACGGCAGTTGGGGCTATGCTTGCTCAGGAGAAGAAAGACTCTCGGGTAGAAAATGCCATTTACTTTGTCACCGGAAGTCGCAGTGGAAGTGAGCTCAATTACTCAAAGATGTGAAAAGACTTGTGCAGATCTGTCCGGGTAGTCGGTGAAGTCAAGCATTACATGCAAGCCCACTCTGTGAACTTGGTCTCGAAAATGGACCCCATCAAGTACATCTTTGACAAGCCTTCCCTCTCGATGCGCCTAGCAAAGTGGTCATTCTTTTTAGCTGAGTATGACATCAACTATGTGACGAGGAAGGCAATCAAGGGTCAAGCACTGTCAGACCATCTGGCAAACTTCCCTAGTAATGAGGACCGCGGGCCTGAACCCTAATTCCCAGATGAAGGGATCTTCGTAGTTGAGCCCGAGAACCAATGGCAGCTGTTCTTTGACGGAGCTGCTAACAAAAGAGGAAACGGCATAGGAATGCTACTGGTCGATCCGAAGGATGAGCACACGCCCATAGCCCTCAAGTTGAACTTCCCTGCCACGAACAATGTCGCCGAGTATGAAGCTTGCATTGCTGGTTTAGAGGCTGCCTTAGAAAGAAATGTCAAGGAGCTCGAAGTTTATGGAGACTCAGCCCTGATCATCAACCACGTCTCCAACAAATGGAAGACTGTGGACCCTAATATTCAGAGGTATCATGCCTATATGGAAGAGTTGACTGCGCAATTCAGAGAAGTGACCTTCCATTGCCTACCGAGGGATAAGAACAGATTCGCAGATGCCTTAGCTACTCTAGCCTCACTGGTAGAGATCCCCGAGGGAAAGACAATAAAACCCTTCAGAGTGGGTAGAAGAGAAGCCCCAAACTTTTCGTTCAGGAAGTAGACTTGGGACCCGAGCCGTCAAGGAACCCCGGGTAGCCAGATTTACTGGGCCTCAAAGATGGAGAGTCCGCTTTCAGAGACGAAAAAGGTAGGCCAAGGGAAGGCATTAAGTCCAAGAGCTTGTAAGCCCTGAAACGGTTGGCCTCCTATTATGTCATCCTAGGGGGCGACCTGTACAAGAAACGGTACCAGGGACCACTCCTCCTATGTGTCACCCAAGAAAGGGCCAGAGAGTTAATGACTGAAGTCCATAATGGTCCCTGCGGTCCTCATATGAATGCCAGAGCATTGATGCAAGTGATCATCAGAATGGGTTACTACTGGATCTCCATGGAAACAGATCGTGTCCAAAGATGTCCGACAAAGGCGACAAATGCCAACGGTTTGCAAACCTCAACCATCTTCCGCCTCACGACTGCATCGCATGACGACTCCTTGGCCGTTTGCAACTTGGGGTATTGACGTGATAGGAAAGATAGCCCCTACAGAAGCAATGGGCATGAATTCGTGTTAGTGGCGCCGACTACTTCACCAAGTGGGTAGAGGCCAAGTCCTACAAGGTCCTCACTTCCGAAAAGTGGCCCAGCTATCAAAGAAAACATTATGTGTAGATATGGGGTGCCCAATGAGGTCATTTCGTATAACGGGTCGCACTTTGAAGGGGACTGCGATAGATTACCGTCGAATTCGTAATCACTCGCCACAAGTCGTCCCCATACTGTACCTCGTACTAATGGAGCCGTGGAAGCCGCCAATAAGACGCTCGAGCGGATTATCCGAAAATGGCCACCCGTGGTCGTGATCGCCCGAAAAGCCGCATCCGGCACTCGGGGCTGGCGTAACGTCCGTCGACAGCCTACGGAGAAACTCCCTTTGCCCTAACCTACGGATGGAAGCAAAGGTTGCCCGTGGAGTTGGAAATCCCGTCATTAAGGGTCCTCCCGGAGAACAAGTGTCAACGAGGTAGAATGGTCAGCGCAGCCTCACAACGAGCTGGCCCCGCTCGACGAAAGAAGGCTAAAAGCCATGGAGCACACCCGAGCCTACTGTAGGCGAATGGCCAGTGGCATTCGACAAGAAAGTCAAGGCCAGTGGACATCAAAGAGGGCGACTTAGTGTTGAAGGTGAAGCCCCTACCGTAGACAACCCTCGGAAAATGGGAACCCGTTTGGATCGGCCCGTATGTGGTGCGTAAGATACTATCGGGAGGAGCAATGAAGCTTGCGGACTGGACGGCAATCCTTTGTCCACCCAAATAACGGTGATAAGCTCTGCAGTATTATGTCTAAAAAAAAAAGAAAAAAGAAGAAAAAAAATATATAAAAAAAAAGAGAAAAAAAAAAAATCTTAGTGCAGAAAGAGTAATACCTAGCTAGGCTGAAAAACCCAAAAAGGGCGGTCTAGGCAAAAAACAGGGTTGCACATAAAAAAAAAAAAAAAGAGAAAAATCTTAGTGCAAAAGAGTAATGCCCAGCCTAGGCCGAAAACCCAAAAAGGGCGGTCTAGGCAAAAAACAGGGCTGCACATAAAAAAAAAGACCAAAAGAGCAAAAATCCTGATAGTTCACCAGAATGAACTACGAAGACCTAAGCCCCTTAGTCTTTCTTGTAAAAGGGGAACGTAGGCAGCCAACAATGGTTCGGTCTAAACAAATAAATAAGACAATAAAGTTTCCACGAAATGTGTCTTATAAATTTCTAAGATAATATCTCTTGTCAATTACAAGTTAAAAACTTCTTGATAAGTTCCAGCACGGTCTACTCTTGACTCTGGTAACCTGCTACAAAGATCTAAAATACAATAAAATGTCTAATAAACTATTGTGTTTGCAAATGGCAATAAGGGAATCCTAAGAAAAGACCTATCAGTTGTCATTCACTGAGTCTTCTTTGTTTTTCTTCCCTTTACCTCGACCTCGTTGAGTGTTCTTCCTTTTCTTCTCAATAATGTTGGTCTCCCTCATCCCGACCTCAGGTATCCTCACTGGAGCCTCCATCAAACCCGTGTCAATAAGTTCCCTCTCAACCCGGGCACAAGTCCGGACTTCCTCCCTCTGAGTCTCAGTCAAGGGAGCAACTTCAGAAAGCCTCTCATACCGAGCCTCCATGTCCCTGATAAAGTCACCCGACTGGTTATGGCGACTCGCCTTAGCCTCAGCTTCCCTCAGAGTCCTACTCGAGTCGCAATGCCACCCCCAATAAAGCCCGACGTCTCTCCCAAAATGACCTGAGTCGCTCCCATCTCCTCTCGTACTGGGCCTAAGTAGGCCGTGGTCAAGATGGTACTCTTCCCGCTCTCGAGAATAGCCCCGTGGGAAAGCAAGATATGTCCAAGCCCTCAAGAAGAATGAGAAGCTGGTTGGATCCCTCATGTCCAAAGGCACCACCTCCCTGGTACGGATGTCCTCCCAATCGCCCAACGGCTCCTGTAAGGCCCCGAATTGCCTGGATACCAAGCAGGGTATGTAGAAGGATGACCAAGAAAGCCCCAGAACCCTCACCACATAGGACTCCTGAAATGTCCTCCGGGTCTGCAGGCTCCAATGAGGTACCCACCAGTGAATATCCGAAGTGGATAACCTAGCCATAGTCAACTCCCTACCCCGGTCCCGCCGCCTAGGTGCACCCCTCCGGGAAATCACCCAAGGGCACCGAGTAGGCGAAGCCCCGGCAAAGCCCCAAGCCTCTCCCCGCAGCCACAAAGTCACCGCCGGGCTCCTGCACCTCATGAAATGGTCTCCCCTAGCCATCCTGTTGATGCCATGCAGGGTCTCACCCAAAACCAGCGGGATAATATCCTTCCCAGCCCTGCAATCCCTGACCATGTCCAATAGTCCACCATGGCAGACTCCTACCGACTCGGCAATGAACAAAGATGAGAACACGCAGAGGATAAAGGCATCCATAGCCACATAGGGTCATAGCCGTATCCGGGAACCCAAACCTCGCCCGGATATCGTAAAGGTCAATCCTATCGTGGGCTACCATCATCCCCTCACTCTCTCCCAGAGAGATTTGCAGTAAAAGATGCCAACTTTACCGCCACCGGCACGCCTCCGATCAAAGGAATCGATACGGCCTCAATTTTGGACCCCAATCAATGCTCAAGTCTTCATAGGTTGGAACGAGCTCGTTGTAAGAAAAGCAAGAACATGTCTCCTGACGTCCCAAAACCTCGCCGCGGCTCTCAAAAGGTCCCAATCGAAGCGGGAGATCCTTCAAATGCCATAAAGACTTGATCTTGAAAGTGGTATCAAACAAGCCTCTTGTTGGATTGAAAGTTATGCCTCATCCAAGATTGAAGATCGGATAGAAAACGGTCTCTTTTCCCCTATTGCAATCTAACGAGTTTCTCCATTGCAAGGTGATCAAAGTTGATGTCTTTTGGTCGAGAATATGCTCGGGGATCAGCTTGGGACAAGTCTAGGGTGAAAATGAAATGAAAGGGCCAAGCCTTGGTTTTATTTTGAAAAAACCAGCTCGTACAGAACTTCCACTCGCACGGCTTCTTTAGCCTCAAGACTGGCCTGACGGCCTTCATTTGCCTTCCCTCGTAAAAATCTGCAGCAGCCTCTTGAGTCACGCCCAAGTGGAGTTCTCACCCCACTTTCTCAATGAAACTCCGTACATAAACATATCCAAATGCCATTCATGCAATTATATGTCATCACAAACCATTTTTGGCCCGCCACCCCATTTCCAAGCAAAAACTGCCCCGAGGCTCAAGTAATATGCAAATTCATAAAGCATAAATTAGAAAAGCAAATAAAAGAGTAATACATTGTTTTCGCCCATCGGCGCCCAAATAAAATGAAAAACAAATAAAATGTGCATAAAAATTGTTCATTGTTTGTTTCCTTCCTCCTAGATCAATCCCTAAGGAATCCTAAGCCTCCGACTCCTCGTCGCTATCTCACTCGTAGAAGCTAGGGATCCTTCATCAAGTCCTCGCATCACTCACGTCCGAAAGGTTGACATTCACATGCTCGTACTCCGCTAGCCGCTCCAGATGCCAGATTGGGTCCCCGTCCCCGAGGCATAGCACTAGAAGAGGAGGTCGCATACTCGAGGCCGACCGAGGCAGTAGGCAAGGTTCTCCCAACGTGCCTTTTTGCGCACGGGCTCCCCGCACATTCGCTCCCAAATGTGAAGCTACAAGCCAACTTCCTCGAAGGGACCGCACACATCCTTCCAACCCCGTTCAGCCATACCAAGCCATCGTAAGAGCGAAAGCAGAACTCCGAGAGAAAAGAGAAGAAAACTCGAATATCTCAAGAAAGGTTCAAAATTGCGTAAAGCAAAGAAATCCAAAAAGTGGAAGAGACCCTAAATGTACTCACAAAGGCCGTCAGCGGCAGAGTATACCGAGGCTCCTCGTGTCGTGACAGTATCATAAACCTCCTGCACTCCGTTGACCACATATGAGAGATGAAAGTAGGAGGCATCGGCCGGGTCAAGAGGGCTCGCCTTCCCGTACTCCCCGAGTGACGGCCACTTCACTAGCTTCTGTGGCGTCCTCAACCGTTGCTCCACGAAGGTGGCATACGGGGTAGCCAAGTCAAAATACTCCTCGGCCGCTACGCCACCGATACCTAGCAATATCATCCTCCGACCGGGCCCCGGGCTGCAGCAAGATGCGGGCCGGAGGATCGTGAGGTGTGATGGCATCCAAGGGAGGAACATGGCCATGCCGCCTAGAAAAGGGTCCCCCAAGTAAAATGACATCACATGTCAAGCCCGTCGCCCACCT